>CACRXP010000312.1:338934-393254 GCA_902702965.1 Spirometra erinaceieuropaei
TCCTGCAGTTCGTAAAAATGGGGAGTACTAGCAACGACGGAAGTCGACGCAATTCATAAGTTTCGTATGATTGATTAATGGGCGGCAATTAAGCCGGCATCGCCATTCCAGACTCCCTTGTCATTGTCGGCGGTCCGAAGTTTTTTCCATGCTACCGCTCGGGAAGGCTGTAGATTGAGTCTCAATGTCTGTCGGCGCGCTCAAGTCCCATTACAAGTTTGTTAGCTCTCATCCAATATACGAAAGACAATGGCCACGCCATTCATGCTGATGCAGGTTTTGCTGACGATTTCTCTGCTGGAAGACAGCAAATACCGAGGTCTGTTCGTTTAAGCCTAAAACAGGTTTCAGTAATTGAGAGGAATCAGGTGCTTTACACAGTAGGTGGTCTAACGAATGCAATAACGTGATAAAACTTTGTGTAATAAGTATGACAGAACTCTGGTATTGCAATTGGTGCTTATTAAATTAAATCGAAACTCCCTTATACCAAAGGAGAACAAGCCAGATTTAGGCGAAGTCTAAACTTCCAAGTCATTTCCTACGCTATGAAAATTCACAGACTAAAACGGTTTGTGTTTGCCTATTCTGCTGTAAACGGAGATTATGATAAGCAATCGCAAGACAAATCCCTGCCGCAAACGGAAAATTTGATTTTTCTTCCATGAAAATCGGCAAAGGCGAGAATGAGCAATTGTAACACTTTCATGACCAAAGCTGAGCAAATTAAACTTATAAAATTTAGTTTTTTAAATATCTGTCCTCCTGTGCCACAAAACTAGGTATTCACGGGGAACGCCTACCGATGTTATTTATAAACACGATAGGTAAGAAGATACAGGAATTTAACCTTCATTAATAAAAGGCCATATTCAAAGCGTTTGCAAGTAAAAAGAGCATTTACTTCTGCTATTAGGCCTTATTTTTTGACAAGCCGAAGAAGTCGGGACTAATGTTCACACGTGCGGATAACCTTCTGAAAGTGCGCACTGCATGGAGGACGACCTTATTGAACTGTCGGGGATTAGTGATTTGGGTGTCTGTTAAAATCAGAAAGCGGTCAGTCTGGCAGCCGATTAAGGACAGCAAGGCCTGGTCAATATTTTGAAGGATGTATTTCATAACAGCGATATCGACCGACGCCGATTGGATGCCTCAATTTTACGCAATACTGCTTCTGTTCGTCGCTTGCGGATGTAATTTGATTTTTTCGACAGCATCCAGCCCCTTCGGATGTGGTCCCCCGTCGATTTGTATTCCCGCTATCAGTTCGGATTTCAATCCCATCGAAACTCCTTTCGCCCTTACCAAAAAACACTGGCACAAGACAAAGAAACAACACTTAATACGAGAAGAGTTTATTTTCCGCCAGACAACGTCCTTGCACCATCCATCTTAGATAACCTGAGAGAAGTTGTGCTTTTTTTAATTCCAATAGATAATTAACAAAGTAGCGAACTTTTTTACCTGTCATTATTTTTCTTTCTTTTCTCCGTTTCACGCGTCCGCCTCCCTTATGCCCTCTTATAGTAAACCATGTTGAAGCGATTTGTAATATAGCCGTACATAGATTCCAGTTTTCATTAAAACTACCGATTTTACGTTGGTTAACATTGATTTATAGACCATAATATGCTTAATTTTAAGAAAGACCATTTTATTCCGCAAGATTATGGGAGCGCATTTTTTGTGGCGTTTACATTGTGAGGGCGTTCTTTGGTTAATGCAGGATATTTTACAAGTTATCAGATACTGCACACATATATATGTACATCAGTTGATGCCAACAAATAATAGAGAGTCATGAATGACCATATTTGTCTCAGCGGCCATCATCGATTAGTCGTACCCAATACCGGGTGCGATTTAAAACCGAGATCCTTAGCCTTTCCATACGAAAATCCATCATTGAGCGACAAAACCGTTGGCCCGCCGATTGTGATTGGGAATTTTTATTATGATATAAAGATGGTCATCAGTCTAATTGCGAAACTTACCAGTTATCTCGTGTTTGAGGGCTCAAAAGAGAACCAATGCAGGCATTCGTACAACGACTAGCAGTATGTTTAACTAACTTGGTAGACCAAAATGAGCATAGTTGGCTTAGTAGTGTTGCTCAGGCACTCACACCCACCAACAAGCGTGGTTCACCTGATATTCCAGTTCGGAATCTGTAGTTAGTTACGCCTTAACAATGAGCTACATACCAGGTTAGCCATTGGATCTAAAAATAAGTGCAATGGAAGATTATCACGCAAGGTTTAAACATATGCGCTGGGTAAGGAGATGCTATCTGCTGTTTTACTAGCTCACCAGAGTAATAACTCTTCTTCAATACTGGTAGACGTATGCACTCATCCTAACAATAATTCGAGTATTTTTTAATTATCAGGCTGTTCTCCCATCCAGATTTTTTCAAAAAACGAGTTTTTCTTTTACTAAAGAATCACTTGTGAAAAGTGCAAATAATGACTGTTCACGCGGTTGACTTTTAAAATTTCATCAAGTCCCCCATTAAGGAGTTGTGAAAATTCCTTTCAAAAGTGCATTTGGTTTCTTAAGGAAATGAGAGAATCAGAATGTACGCTGTCACCACCTTCATTGTCGTTTTTTGTTCGCATTTATAGCAATAAATCTAGCATGGAAGGACACGACCTTATGTGATACAAATACCCCTGCGGTTTTCTTATGTGACCACAATGCTCACTGTTTAGAAGCCAGTTTTTCGTTTGACCACCGATGTAACCAACAAATAAAGAGAGCTTTAATGTGGTCGCCTAATTCAAACTTTCTTGACTAGGTAACAATAGAAAAACAAGAATCTTTGGCCCTTTCACTGGTCACTCGTTACTTGTGACCATCATATGTAGACAACACATTTATCGTCATAAAAGAGGATCAACTGGAAACGTTCCACAACATCGCCAATTTATCTATCCCGTAATAGATCGCACATTGAAGAAAGAAATGTCAATGATGTTTTATTTTTAGATGTTTTCATAAATCAAAAGGCTAACGAAACAATACAAAAATCGGGGTACCTCGAAAAACGTATAAAAGTAATTTTGTGCTTTGAGAGAGCAATTCATCCCTAAAAGAGAAACACTGTCAAAGGCCTGCCTTGTCGTGTTAAAACACATTGTTTTGACATGGGGAGCTAAAGACTCTAGCCAAAGTACTTTTAATTATTTTAACAAAACTAGTGCTTTAGAGGTTTGACACGTCGTTGCATGAAATAACAACAATTAAAGGAAGCATAATGGATGATTAAAATCTGCAGTTCAAAACAGTCACTTTTCTAGTTCTTCCGTATATTAGCAATGCGACTGAAACTGTTGAAAAACACTAAAGCAAACACCAAATGCAGGTGACGCACCAAGTGGAGAACACTTAACGCATTCAGATTGTGCTCCCATGGGATGACATTCCTATTTTGTCAGAAAGGAATTTGCATTGAAGATCCGTTGTGGAGCATACGGTGTCGGTATTGTAGTGAAACGTATAAAGTGACTCTACGCGCATCAAGGGACATCAATTGACACTTAAGAGTTCAGACCATCTGTCGCAAATAACCCCCACACCCTACAAGGTGGGGACACAGTTGGCATCACAAGCGCTTGTCCTACCATAATGGTCGAGAGTTTTTGAAGTCAGACGCTCAGAACGGTCATGCATCAATGGGAATAATGAGTTAGATTCCGGGCAACAAAAACAAAGGAAAAGTGAAAAGGGATAAGAGCGGATTCGTATATAATGACACACGGCGGCTGCCTATTCGCATGCGACCCGAATAAACATCGTTTGTTTAAAATAATGTTTGGAGTGTCAGCTGTAGAAGACGATTCGAGCAACGGAACACTTTGTTTATTGTCCTGAGCTTTCAGACTCGTACAGGAGTCCATTGTCTGAGGTACTGACAGGAACAGAACAAACGGCAGTTATAAGGCAAGTAGGCGCAATCGTAGACCGACGGCGAAAGACTGGAGGCGACTACGCAGGGCTTAGTAGGCCGGCGCCAGATCGATAAATCGATTGACCGAGTTCTCATCTGAGGCTGTTTTTTGCCATATACACAACGTATGACGGCGGCCCAGGGAACTTGATAAAAGGTTGCTTTTATCCATAAGCGCATATCTTAATTTAAATAATCAATGTCCCCCAGAAAATCCTAAAAGCGGTATTGCGAAACCTAGTTTGAAATTTCGCAGACTGTGCCGCAAACATAGATTGCCACGAATGGGTTATTTATTTTTTTCTGTGGGTTTAGTAGTCAAGACGAATTATTTTTCCTTCTGTTCAGAATGAATCGTATAATGGCAAAAATAACATTTTAACCAGATTGTTTCACAAGATGTTCTTCCACCCAATATTTTTAGTTGGATATAACATAGGTCCGTCTGGAAATCTATGTCTCTCCTACTGGCTTGGTAGACCATAAAAGGAGACGCCCAGGGGTAGAGCATAAATATTTAGAGGTTATTGTAGGTTAAACGAGTATAAGGGGGATAATTCAGCCAAAACATAGTATTTTTAAACCTGCGTTCAATGTGCAGGTTTTTGATAGATGCTATAAATTTATACTGCATTGACGATTAGCCAACGTCTGTAATTAAAAAATACAAACCATTACTCCCTAAATGGTAAAGGGTTAGCTCTCAATAAATTTCTCCATGGCTTTTTGAGACAAAACAAGTTGGAAAAACGCCATGAGTTTTCAGCGGCTATGGTATTTATTGTAACGTTTATGAAAACAATCCGCGCCCTTTTCATTTTGCGCAGACAAAGTCATGCCGAAAACATACGTATGCATTTATAACAATGTTTTGGGATAAAAGATTGGTTTTTTATTATGTTTTACTTATTTCAATCCTCCTCTTGAAGAACTATTCTTCAGTAAACTTTTATGCGTGTACAAATGTTTGAAATCGATTACCATTGTCATTTCAAAAATAAAACCTATAGCCGACTTTAAACAAAATGCTTAAATTAATCCGCAGATATAAGAATTACTTTCGTATGGGCAATTCCCACCGACACCAAAGTGGCCATTATCGGACGCCAATAAGCAAACTTCACTAAGGTTAGACACCTTTAAATCAAACAAAAAGTGTTGGATTTCGATGGCTTAAAGAAGTTAACTACATCAGTTAATTCTGATGACCTGTGGGCTTAAGTGCATCAAGGTCAATTTGTTGTTTCTTTGCTAATAAAATTGCACAAAAATTATATGCGTTAAATAAGATTATATCAACCGTGAGTATTAGCACTAGATGCGTCAAGACAATAGCCATTTCTACTTTTTATTTTTTAGCCAATGATGTGCATTAAAATGCGATCCAATAAGTATGCGCATCCCATGATGTCAATATGGGCAAAACTGGATACTTACTTTCACTCAGCGAGTTTGACAGCTGAAAGAAAGACCGGAAAAGACAAAGGTCTTAGTAAAGATCATCCAGATCACGGTCGATGATAAAACAGTTGGACGCAGCAAACAGATTACAAATTTTATTTTAGTCAGAAAAGACCGGTAAAGGGAATCATGCGGTTAAATGACGGAAAATCTTTTATACATCTAAAAAAGAAACAAACGCATACGAGAAATGCGCCTGGCTTTTAAGCAAAAATCGTAATTAAACAAGAGCGGAATAACATACTGAAGTCATCGACAGATTTGTTAAAAAACATTCGGTGGAAAAAAGAGACGCAAAACTCTCGAGCGTTTGCGTCTTATAGGTAAACTTTGCTAGTTTTGTATAACCTTACCAAATCAAAGATGCCATGTACATCTTAAGGGAACGTCAAAAGTTCATAGCCAGTCCAACTAAACCACAAAAACAAATCCGACTGCTGGAGTTTTGATCATTTTGAAATTTCCAGGTATTTTCCATACCGGGAGTATGAGCAGTTTAATAATTAATTGCAAATTACAGCAGCGAAGCTATACTGTTCCTATAAGTGCACGCAACCATCTAAAATGTTAGCAAATAAATCATTAATACAAATGTGCACGCCAGCGGGAGACATAAGTCAAGATATTCGTGTCAAGTCACGTCAACTATTTAATATCTTGAAACCTACAGAAACTAGACAAACAAGACACATAACGTAAAATGACACATTTCCGCAGAGTGTTGATGCTTGCATGCGTGAAGTGCAGTTGCCAGATGTAAAGATGCGTTTGCAGTAAGGATTTGGTAGTGATTTACGATTAAGAACGCAGTTTCTGTTTTATCCTTTTAAATAATCTAACCGCGGTGTGACCATGCAAACATCGGTATATTTTTCAATCGGCCGGCAATTAACTCATTCTGTTTTTGAAATTGGTACCGGCCAAACCGTAAACTAAACAAAACATTTTATCTTACAGTGCGTAACCGATCTCATGAAATGTTGGCCCCACATAACAGGAACTTTTAACGTAAGTGTGTACTTAGGCTCCTTTTTGCCGTGTGGCTCCTTTGCTGCATGCGAGATCCGAAAAATTAATTTACATTTATCAGTCACGAAAAGTAGAGATGCAGTCTATGAGCATTAACGATGGAGAATGTTGCCCAAATACTAGACAACCAGTGCTTTTGTGCTGAACCTATTATGTCTTCTTTGTCACGTATCATAACACTGTGTTCTGTTTATGAAAACGGTCTGTTCACATTCAGTCTGACCAGCCAGGTTTTAAACAACTGGTTGCTGAGACAGCCAGTGCGATTTCCGTTCGTAAGAAGAGTCTCGGTTCTTAACCGCGCTGCAGGCAGATCGGCTGATTGGCAAAGTTGGGAGATCCAGGTTGATTATTTAAAGAAGAAGATGGAAAAGAAGAAGAATAAGGGTTCGCCGGAAAAGGTTTATTTAGATGCTGACGTTTCGAAGAGCTTGGTCGGCTCTCCATTGTTAAGGCGTAAAATGCCGCTAATCGACCAGAATTCCCAAGTGGCGTGTCACGTTGGTCGGCCTCGTGCTGATTGATTTCTCTCTCCTCTCCCTGCCTCGGCCTCTCGGGGGACGGTTGACGGACGTTTTGTCTGCGTGCGTTGTGAGTCACCACTCCGTCGGGGGGAGGTGACCGAATCAGTGTCGGGTGGTCGTTTCGGCGGTTCTTGTTCTTCTTTACCAAGTAATCTCGCCGTCAGGCTGTCGCCGTATGGCCCTTTTAAGCCCGGTGTGGTTGTTTGGTCCTGAGCTCTATGACTGTAATGACATAGGACTTCGTAAATTGCAGTAAGGTGCATATGCCTGTTGATTGAGTGGGCATCGGAGAACCAGGTATATAGAGTTAATCGTCCTGTTTTGTGTTGCCCCGGCCTAAGATAGTCGCTCGTTGGATATCAAAAGTATGCCCAGTTTTTCCAGGGTGTGTTGCTAATTGATAGTTTGAGTCTAACCTCCGAGTAGCCGATTTGTGCTCTTGTAGGCAAGTCTGCAATTTCCGCCCGGCGGCTTCCATATAGTTACAGTCGCTCTCATTGCAGTTTATGTTGTGGATAAGTGCTGAGGTTTCGGCGGGTGGCGATGGATCCTTAAGTCGCATCAGACGGCGTCGAGTTGTTACCTGGGGTCGGTGGGCTATGCCTACTCTGGCAGGATGTAACAATCGAAAAACCGCCTCAAAGACTCCTTTAACGTAGGCAGTGGCCCTCCAGACTTCAGGTTGCTGGTCAGTTGGCCGTCGTTTGTGCACGCGATGTCTGCTTCTCTCAGTAAAATGTCTGGGATAATCACTGGCTGCACGTAGGTTCTAAAGATACATTCTTTCGGCTCTTTTATCATCTGGTGTGCGGCAGCGTGTTTCGACTCTTTTGAATTGAGTGCGGACACAGCTATGGTTGCGAGACAGAGGATGGTTGCTGTTGAAATGCAGGATCCGTTTCGTGGTTTGCTGTTGTCCAATTGTACATTAGCGCACAGGCAGATCACGGAAGGACAGATCGACTGACACATGTTCCACTTTAACATATGTGCAATTTTCGCTGCGGAATTAACGTAAAGAAAAATCAGTTAGGTAAAATTTTGCTAACACAGTGTGTCGAAAGATCATAATTCGTGCGGTTTTACATTCCTGCCTGCCCTGTCTCTATTTTTCTAACATTTTATGTAACCCAGTAGTGAACGTACGTCTTTAAGATTTACTGTAACCGCGTGGGCTGTCGCTGTTGTACATGGGAAGGAACAAAAAGAAGTTATTTCCGCTGTACTCGCATAATACCTGCTTGTATCTTGTGTACATCCCTGAGCGCCAAATGCCACGAACGACTTTACCGGGCAATAGCTTGACCATGAAAAGTTCGCAAAACACCCTCTTGAAAAACGTGTACCCACCTTATAACCTCAACATATGTAATTTTTCCATAGGATGAGATGTCAGATAAAGGGGAGCAGATCGGCTCAGGAAAAAATGAGTAATTCCTACGCAAGTGATGCTTGTACGCTGGTGTCCGAACTGTAACCCCCATTATTTGTGGTTTCCTTATCCGTTTTTAATTATTTCCTAGAACGATTGGGCAATATCTGGGGAGGGTTATTCATCCGTCTGACCTTGCAAACTTGCGTTTAGGAATATCCTTTTATGTCGGTATGAATTCGGAACATGTGATTTAAATAAATAATTCATACTCATTACTAATAGTTTTAGCATTATTTTTCAACCAATGGTTTTTGGCTTGCGCAAATAGTGCCTGGTGGCCTAGTATGGTGCTGTTCGGTCCATCCTACGATTAAATGAGTTGACGTAACAATGTCAGGCATAAATCATCTCTCTCTGCAGTTTTCCCTTGCCTGGACCAAGTACTTGCGCACTCTATCGACAAACCGATGATTGTTTTCCGGGCTCGGCATGGAAACATGTGATCGCGCATTTTTCCATTTCAGAGCTGAAACACGTTTGCGCATGAGCATTTGTGGTTGATAGTCGGGAATGTTACGGTACTTGGCCAGACAGTCTAGACAGGAGAGTAAGTATGCAGCTTATAGCGTTTGACCGATCCGTGGCATGCATGAGCATGCGGCGCATATTGTTATTCGGCTGATGCTCAAAGCTCGCTATGATTGGTCTTGGCACGCACACATAAAACTTCATAGACGTCTATCATGAGGGGCAAAGCCCGCAAAAATTTCAGGCTTCTGTCTTTGTCCATAGTCGCACTTTGTGTGCATTTGTTGCAAGGAGAACTTTTTTTCTGTGAAATCACTTTGCACGTTTCGTTTATTCTGGGCTTGGTTGGTTTAGAGATTGAACATAAAATATATTTGAATAATTCGTAATTTTCATTGGTTTGGATCGGTGGCCCATAACGACAGGTCCCATGTTATGTTTGTTAGAACCTTTGAAACGACCTATTCTTGAAGGCATTTATCAAAGTATGGGATATTTCCCAGTTCCTTTTTATGTAGTTGGTCATTTGGGTCACATTTAGAAACTCACGCAAACATGTAATCTTGTCGTCGAATAAAATAAACGTTAATAACAAAAGACAACAATAAACACGGTTTCAATCACTTAGGAAATTTCTCTATTAAGTAAGTTATTTAAGGCGTGCTTTAACACTGAGTTCCGCTGACGAGTGTTTGCGTGTTTTACACGTTTACACGCTGGAGAAAACCTCTCACATTTGGCTCTTTCTTTCATTTCGCCAAAAATACTGTCATTTATTAACCCTAACAGGAGGTTATGCGAAAATAGAAAAATAGCAGAACGATTTCGTCTCTTTTGAACGAGAATTCGGCTATGTGCTTTAGTACTGAAATTTGGGGCGCGCAATCTCATAGATTTGCCAATATGGCTTTTAAAAATCGATACAGTCCTGTGTTCCCTAAAATTCATCTGAGCGGTAACAAATTGATTTCCACGGTTATCTTTGGACAAGAGTCAATTTTTGAATTGGTGTATGGTCCGTTTAGTAATACGCTCGAAATGAATTTATCCTCTTCCAAATAAAAACACCCTTTGATGCACAACCAAAGTCTTGAACATGTGTTAGCAAAGGGCTTCGCCCGAATATAACACAACGTCCATTTTCTTCCAAATTTATGAACACTTTGTCTGATAAAATCACTCGGACAGATTTCCCGGACGGGAAGGGGGCAATTACATGACAGGTCTATGTGAGTGAGCAAGATTCGCAGTGAGCAAGTTAACGACAATTATCATTTGACTTTCTGTCAACCTGAGAATTTAACAATTTACACCAATTAATTTAAGGAAACCGGTTTGCTTATTCGTCGTAAGCCAAGTAGTCAATGTGTAAAACAGCCAGGATTCTGGACATTTTAAAACCCCATAGAGCTGTTTCAGTGAAGTGACCGATCTCATACATTTTGGGCAGAAATTCGGAAATGCGTTTTTGATTAGGAAGGATTAGTTAGGTGGTGTTATAATATTGATGAGCATTTGGCAGAATTCTATAATATTTTGGACTTGTTGGCTTTTGAATGTATGTCTATTTGACTTCTTACAGAAGCGGCGTTTGGAAAAAATGACTTTTTAAATAGCATATATTTTTGGATTGATTTTCGGTAATCTTACACAATAAAATGTATTTTATAAAAAAGAAGCACACAGGTATGCTTTCGTTTACTACCTTGGTAAATACATATGTTATTTTTATGTTGTATGTCCAAAGAAAGATTATATATTGGTTTTTGGATGGTTTTTTTTCATTCCCCAATTATTTTTAGATTGATCAGCCGTTGCGTTAACGTTTAGCGATTTCAGCATACAGACTGCACCCTCTCCGCATAAAGCAAACAATATATTGCTGTACGTCTTCAAGAAGACGCCACGTGAAGTTCATAAAATTTGTAGAATATGTACGTTTCATGAGAAGCGTTGTCCTACAGGCAGGTACGATGCTCTATAAATGGACGTTGCACTGTCATAAAAGGACACATCGTTTATTCTCTTTAGCATAAAATGTAATTGAAACGTAATTTTGTGTTAAATGAATAAAATATAACATATTTTTGTGTGTGTTTTCTATAAGATTTATGTAATTTTATAACTTTATCGAAAATAAATGTGAAAGATTAATGCCGCCTGACTAGTCACTTTCAGCAAGTGCGGTTTTAATGGGAGGTCAAGAAGACGCTCATCCAACAGTCGACACCCTGGCGAGTCTAAAGTGTTGTATAATTATGTCTCATAATGATCATTATTGCAAACCCACGTAACTTATACTTCCCAATTGAAAACCCACTTTAGAAGTTTGGCCAACGTTTAAGGAGATCGATCAGTAACTTTATGTTTACACCAGTGCGTCATTCCTGTTTTCTTTGGTCCTTTTGGAATTTTTTTATTATACTACCCGTTTGAAGTCTAATTGTCGCGTATTTCTCTCGACTCCATGAACGCCCTATCGTATTTAAATTAACGGACACTAAAACGTGGTCTTGTTTCAATTACAGTTGATTCAAGGTTATCTGGTCTATTTGTGGACGAAATATGCCTGAAAAGGCAGCTTTTAGGCATCCTTAATCGCAAACATTGCACGAGGTTTAGTGGAAAGCTTTTCTTTTCGTATGTATGTATAGCCACCAAAGTTTTTAAGGTTTCTGTTCTGGATGGTACCACAATCACTGATTTGGGCGACAATTATTTGGCGGAACAATGAGCCTTGCTATATGGATAATATGTTGATTGTACTCGGTTCTTAGGAGATAGAACGATTATTCTCATAATCAGAATGACGTCTGCTTAAAATATCCTAGGAGGAACGTTTGCGCAGTGTTCACTAGGTCCCTGGCTTTTTAAAGCCATCTAACCTGGGCACTTTAGCTTTATCCTTCTTGAATTTGTGCCTACGTTCAGCAACTGCTAAACTTATTTTGGCTGAAACGATGATAGCTGGTCGTTTTAATGATGAATGATTTTTCATCTCTACAACAAAGAAGTGTTTAGAGCTTACTTTCGGAAGGTGAAACTTTGCTTTCCCCTCAAAGCTAGAAATAGTCAATTACGAATAGGCTCACTTCTGTTACAGATGGTATTTCTGGACAATGGTCCGTGAGTTTAAGCACTACATACGTACTATAAAGCAAGCGCCTGTTTTTGTGAATGGTTTTAAAAAAGTTGTCAGTATAAACTAGAACGAAGGTAGTACTCAGAGAATTAATAATAACATGTCGTCTCTGTTCTCATACCTTGTAGGTTTCTGAAAACTTTGAGGAACTCGCAGCCAATGGCACACTGTTTCTCGCAAGTTGACGGCATTGGCGAAGGGCATAAACAGTTTTTCAGCAGGTTTAAAGTAGAATGATCAGCGGCCCTGTAGCAAGGTCAGCGTTTACTTGTAGACACATTTAAAAGCACATTCGCTCTACAGAATAACTACACGTCTAGTGACGGCACGAGAAAATAGCGAGGAAATATCTGGAAGAAACGTAACTGCCCCCAGCGCTAACTTCTTGAACGGACTATCTTTTTGCTTACAGAAAATTTATAGATGGTTCTTTTTGTGAATAGAATGGAAAACACTCACGGCAACACACACACAAATGTTGAAAAATACTTATTCAACGCGCGCTGTCAAAATAAAGTGGTTTGTTAAGTTGATTTCCCAAACCGTTCCCCTGATGGTCCCTAAATGCGCACAAATTACACGAACAGATTATTTTTTAAGAGCGAACAAAAGATTTTGCCGGCTGGCTGAAGTTTCGATTAAGTGGGCGTTCACTGCACTCCGTTGCCATGTATAGTCGCGTCTGTCTCTGAAAATTTAGACTGCGGCATCTGCTTTACTATGCTATTAATGCACTTATCAAAACATCGTCGGCATTTCATCAATATGTAAGCGCGAAAATAATATGCTGTCACGGGGAAATGGGCGTTAAATTTCATGTTTATGTATGGAATTCAATGATTTAATATTCTCCCCTGCTTGCCATGCAATAATATATATCGCTTTTATCATCGCAAAAAGAAGACGAAGAAGAAGATAAGGCGCATTCATGGACCGAGTTGTATTTGTACCGACGTTTCGGAAACCCTCTCGTTTCCCTCAGTCTTAAGAAGCCCAACCCTGAGCGGTCGGACGGAGAAAACTCGAAATTTTGCCTCGCAATCCCTTATGTGAAAAACGTGTCAGAGGCGACGGCAAGAATCCTGAAGCCTTTGGAGATCGGAGTGCCTCACAAGCCAGAGTCAACAATCAGACAGCAAATAATGAGGCCCAGAGACCCGCTACCGGTGACAGAACAATCAGCGGTGGTCTACAGCATACCATGCCAAAACTGTGATGCAAGGTATGTTGTCGAAAGGGGCAAACGTCTTGGCACAACATTGCATGAGCACCAGCAAGGACAAGCTGTCTATGGTTTATGGCCATGTCAAACAGCAGAACCACAATTTCGCCTTTGAAAAGACAAAAGTAATCGGCCGAGCCAATGATAAGATGGCCAGACTAATGCTCGAAAGTTGGTCCTCGACTGGCACACTCAACAGAGCCATATATCTGCATCCCGCCTATCAGGCGCTACGCACAAGGCTCGAGTCAGTGCGGACAAGGCCATTAGGACAGTCAAGCAAAGTGACGCGTGGCCGACAGCCGATGTCAGCAGAAAGTGGGAGAGAAGCCAGCCGGGGGTCATGTGACCAGCATGGGGCGCCACCTCACCGCGACGCCCACGAGGCTAAGATCAACTCACATGAGCCCCAACGACTGATCAGCACTTTGAGTGACGTGGGGCAGGTCAAAGTTAGTGTCTCGTGCACGGATATAATACCAGGCAGGTATAAAGGCTGACGCAATTAAGACCAGCAGGAACTGTCAACACATTAATCTGATGATGGAAACGAGAGGGTTTCCGAAAAGTCAGTACAAATATAACTCGGTCCATGAATTTGCCCTTTCTTCTTCTTCGTCTTCTTCGGGGGAGGATGAACGCGATACATTATCTGGACATTGAATCTTTGCCCATATCAATAACCTATATCTACACTTGCAGTAGTAAATTCGCCCGGTTGTGTAAATTAAACTGCATGATAACTGTCACAGGCGATTTCGCAAACGACTATTTGTTCACCGGCCCAACCAAATCGATCTTCTAGGGTGCGCACGTCGCATGCGGTCCTAAAAAATAACATTTTTGGTTTGTGGTCTGATTAAACAGGCGGTAACTTGCTACAAATGCGTAAACGAAATTTATTGAATGACGGAAGACCTGCAAATCCCAATTGCCACTTACATAAGACAGTTCAGTAACAGCAACTCCTAAAAACTTTCGCCTCGTGTTGTTTTGATCAAATGTCCTGCGAAAAATAGTAAGCCATAAAATATTGCTCATATTAAACTGCATAATGATTAATGCGATACTTCAAAACAGTCACAGGCAAATGTAATGCTAATTCCCAGTTTTGCATTGCTTGATAGGCAGGTTACTTAATACTATAAATAGTTAAAGTTTGCGGACAGAGATGAAGGGTTTGGTATCTATCAATATTTAGGAAGTGTTTATTATTTATGGAATTTGAACGGAATTCAAAGATACCATCAGAGGCTGAATATTTTTCGCGTGTCAAGAGAAATTCGTTCACATAAAATTGTTGCCTAGATTTTTGCGATTATTAAGCCCTCAAACTAACGGATCTTTTCTCGGCGTTTTTAAAAGTCTGCTCATGATAAGTTCTATATTGTTGCACATCAAAACCTTCAAAATGAGGAAACTATCGAAAGCATTTGCCCAAGTAGTGAGTTGACGGGCGTTTTCCTTTTGCGACGAACGCGTTTGTCCATATTTTCAAACCCAAATGAACACTAAATATGGTCATTGAAAGTGAAATTCCACCAGTGACTTCTTCAAAAAACATATTGTTTATCAATCCAATCGCAATTTTGAATGTGTATCTTCTGTAAGTGTATTGACAAATGTTCACATGCCCTAGTTTATCTAAGGAAAATCCGAGGAAACATCGAAAATTTGGCCTCACCCGAGAAACAATTAAAAGGTCAAATATGCAATTGCACGCTTTCTTAGGACGATGTTCAACAGCTTTGCTTACTTTATGACTATGTTTATAAGATAATAGATAAAACAACATTGTTGACAAAGACACGGGAGACTGTAATGGGTATTTCTGGCTTATTATCTCTTGTTACCTACATATACTCAACCAATGTAGGGCTCGATCATACAACCTGTCGGTTTAATGCCCAACGTCCACAAATACCGAGCCATTTGTTTGCTGTCATGGCAGTTGTCGTCCGGTATATACAATGGTAGGAGGGTGCTCAAAGATCATGCTACGGTACGCACTCGTCCCGTTGTGACTTGGGACTCCCTCTCAAGATTTCAACCAGCAGCCGCAGGTGTTTCATACTTTGCGATTGGATTTGACTGGCTAACGACAACTAACAAGTCAGAAATAGTCATTACAGTTTCCCTTCTCTTTATCAGTAACGGTTCTGCCTATAGTACGCGGCGTTGTGCCTCTGCCGGTTGGACTCTTATCTTTTCACGGGTTTGTTTTTGCAGAATTAATGAAAAACCTATGTTTTAAAGTAAGCTTGACTTATAAAAATTTCTAGACATTTTACTGAACGCAATATGTCATGAAGGACAAGGGTTTTGTGGTCGTCTATTTAATAAAGTGCATAGCGTCCACTTAGCACCAAACTATTCATCTTTATTTTCATTACTACGTTGTCTACTATACCATTTATAATATGAACAATACCTTAGGTAGGCATTTGACGTCTGCCTGTCGAAAAAATGACTATAAAATCTGGTGACGAGACATTCATTTTTGAGGACTAACACGGTTTAAAATACAGTATCAGCGCCGTTTTCAGCATTCCTTACGTATACAGCTGTCCTCTAGCATTTCGTTTTACAAGAAGTATATGCGTAAGCAGTATCTAAAACTCATTAAGCTTAATTGCTGCAAAATTCACAGGCAGATTTACCAAGGAACCGTTCTGGCTGAACAACTATAACGATTAAAAATATGTTTTCTTCATTACCTAATAATTATGTACGATAACTACGGAAAAATACATATATCATGGTAAGACTTTATGCTTTTTAGTTTGTTTGCGATACTCATTCTCTAGCAAAGTGATCACGGGACAGATAACACTTAGTTGGTTCTTTGCTAATTTCTTCAACTAAAACGATACTGGGAGGGGCAGTTAATGATATTGCTTGAGTTTCAGCTGCCGCAATCAGATTGCGACGGGCTGACGAGGCCCAACACGTCCAAACGGCTGCTAAACTGGGGTCTTGAAAGTTAGGAGTCTTCGAGCAAACTGCTGACCTGATGAACAATGATGACCGCAATTCAAATGATCAATCCATAGCATCCCAATTGGTGCGCGGCTTGCTAGTTAACTTCAACCATCACGGCGATGTCATTTCCTCCCGCCCGGATGACGCCAAGATGCTCCGCTTTTGAAAGTGCATGCAATTTATGCAATACTAGAAGTGACTGATGTCTGTCCAAGTAGCCCAACGCGAAATATGCGATACGTTTGCAGCATAAATCAGATGAAGGAGTGAGGTTTACAACACTTTGTTTTTAAGTAAAAAGAAGTATGTTATATTTGTAAACGTTGATGTTAAGTCTGCGTAGTTTTGACAGCCTGCAAATCAGCAATAACATCATCATACAAACAAGTGCTTTAATGCACGCGTAATTTCTAGGGTCATGCAAATAGTTCATTAATTTACTGATAAAAAGCCCACCATAAAACGATCATCATTACTGTTGTGCACGAGACGAGATCCCGTCACTAACACAAAAATGAACGCCCAAGAGGTCCCTACAGAGACGAAAATTAGCAAAAACTGTCATGTGCCAAAGAGGTTTTCTTAATTTGAAATGCTGGATTCATCATTTTGGGCTGCGAACTACATCTCGCAGAAAATCTTCTCGACAGCTAAGTAATTAGGTCATACATAGAGGAGGAGTTAAAATTACGGACGGGTCGTCGGGCGGAAATTGTCTATTGCAGCATACATATAGCAGAGGAGAAAGTACTCCAGCTAATTGTGAAAATGTTAAAGCGGCTTTTGCCTAAAAGGCAATCTACATGTTATTTAGAAATGACTGTCAACGTCTTTCTTCCGAAGTTGAATCATGGAGAACACAAAGCAGTCTCGGCGTGCGGCCACGAGCCCAACTGATCGATAACTGGTAACGGCTCCAAATGGCACCATGCAACGTATTTAAAAGCCGTTTTTTTAGTTTACTACCACACCACATCCAAAATAAACCGCAGAACTGAAAATAAATGGCGAATTATTCTTTACATATGCTCATCGCTATCTATGCAATTCCGCATTAAGCAAAATCGCACAATGAATCGCCAGGCATCAAAGCCATTTGGCAGTATTTTACTGCCGCCAAAGACAAGGGAGACTGGATTGACCACTTCTGGCTTATTAGCCGTCGTCAGCCAGTCATGCCCAACCCCGAAGTGTGGAACACCCGAGGCTCGAACTCGCCACCTGTAAGTTAGAAATCCACGCCTCCAACAAGTGGGCCACGAGCTAATGGTTCGAAATCGACAGGGTAACAGGCTGGTGGCCCGATGGTTAGAGGTGCGAACTTTTAACTAACAGGTCGCAAGTTCTATCCTTAGGTGTTCCACCCTTTGACGACGACGGCTAATAAGCCAGAAATGGCCATTCCAGTCTCCTTTGTCTTTTTCGGTAATACCATTCTGCCTATATATCATGCGCCGCTGTGCGGCTGCTGGTTGGGCTCGAGAGAGAGCCCTTAAGGCACAACGGAACGAGTGAGTTCCGTATGAACGATCGGTGAGCGCCCCCTAACAATAAGGTCATTATTTTAGTCAGCAGCGTAGTAAAAATAGTGCCCTCGTCAAATTTCGGATTGAATAATCCCATATGGCGTTGAACAGATGGTGGGTATGAATAACATGCCTATATTTTAAATAATTTATGTTTAAGTTTATGGGGTTACATTTGCAAATAACATCAACTTGTATTTATTTTCCATAACAAGAGAACTCACCAGAACAGCAATTTAGATTCCCAGGGGGCATTATTTAAACATAAGTTTTCTTTGTTTTTTTAATATTCCGCGTGAACAGGAATCAGTATTTTCATATCACTATCCAAGTTAATGCCATCCTCTGTTGTTACCTTTTCCTGACAAAGGCCAAAACTCTGACTTCTAACTCAATGGCCTTAATTGTCCAGCAACCTCACAAGGCGCCTCGGTTAAACCGCTAGTTCGACCAGAGCTGCCTGATTATCAAAAAAAGAATTATGGAAGCAAATTGGTCAAAAATAGCTAATCCACTCTTCATGGTTTTTGCATTTACCGCTTCTCAGCTTTTCGCCCTAAGTCATACTGTGACGTCCTGCATAGGTTACACACCATTTGATGCAAGGCAAAGCGAAAAAGCACATCGACGTACGGCAGTTAGGATAAGTCTTTGTACGTCATTCTCAAAAGGCATTCCCATCGTCCAAGATACTCATCACATATTTGGCATGCCATTTACATCTGCCAGATAAAACAGACTGAAGAAGATGTCGCATATCCGAGAGCGATAAAACCTTGTTTTGTCTTCTGAGATAGATTCTGGGGAAATGCATCAGAGGCCCTCATTTTTACAAATAATGCTGAAAATTTAATATTAGCCGATGTCTCTACTTGCTGATCACGGCACGCCAACCTTAGCAGTTTAAAACAAACAAACAGGAAGGGCAAAGATGCTTGTTTTCTTTACCCACAGCTACCTCGAAACGCTCTCATGCGGCGAAATCAGAAAGGAAGTGCGCTCCTTTGAACACACTTAACAAATGAGGACACTAAATGCCTGTCGGTTTTCTTGGAATGATTGCGCTGTTTTCCCCGAACGTATAAGCAAAAGGCTTACTCACGGACATGTGTGACCTTTTAAGAAGAACGTGCATCTACCAATATTTTAAACAAGAAATTTAGCTAAGAATCCAAAGGTTTCATTTAGGACTCCGGATGTTATCTGACCGTTAAGCGGTCTTTGATAAAACAAGGAACCCAGCGCTAAGGATGAGCACAAGACCAAATCAAGCGGCCTCTGCTACTCGCTGATGATTTGTCGCCCATTTCGCGGTGACATCTTCAGAGAAACAAGATGGTGCTGTGCATGAAATCTGAAAATATTTCGCTTGTAGCAATCAACAAGCCCATTGACACTAGGTCGTGGTCTGATTAAAATGAAAGTTTTCAAGGTAGGTTTATGGGATGGAGCAGGAGTTTAACATGCCTGAGGTTTGGAATTCATAGTCGAGCACGACATCGAGTGCAAGCAACTTATGCAGAAAGGGGTACAGTTTTTGTCAGGATGCAGCCGCTATACTGCGTCATGCGTAAAAAAATAAAGAGTCAACACTTACCTGCAGGTAGTAATCGATGTTGCGGCATTTGCTTGACCGTCGTGTATTTATCGCAAGTGCTGGACGCTGGCGTGATAATTACTCGACCATTCGGCTCAGGAGACATGGCGTGTGAGACACTGTTTGATAGCGCAATCTACGTTTAATTAACTGTTTTGTTTAGGTATGGTCTCAGCAGTAGATGTAATGAAAGCAGGTCACAGATTGGGGTCAAGAGAACAATGACCCGTAGTTGCCACCCATTGCACTTATGTGGGCCTTGTCACATCTAAAGGTGTGGTATGCTTCCGTCGAATGAGCCGCGATTTGAGAACTGGTGTCGCTTCTTTGCTCTGCAGCCCCGTTTTCATTCGCGCCCTGGGCAAACTTCTAGGTTCGCTGAAGTATTTGCTTTATCCGCGACTTTGGAATGTCCAATAAATTATTGTAGACGTCTCTAAACGTAACATCAACTACTTTAGACTCCATAACCAGCGTCAGAGTGTGGACATCCAACTCCAGATGGGGCGAGAAGGCGGTTAACGGACACCTATACGTTATTTATATGCGGATGTACTCGGCGAAGCGAGAGTTTACGCAATTCGTACTCTCGTCCTTTTTACGTATGGATCCATCCACGATGTTAAAGGGTGGTCATTTGCTCCGAGCACTAGTGAGAGATACTGTAATCCAATAACCTTGTATCACAGTCACCTGCGATGCGTCGTAACCATCATTACGCAAATGTGTTTCATGACCGATTGGGAGGTTGTTGTTTTAGTTGACTATTTTCGTCTCTTTTGTCAACCGGCAGTATTATTTCCCCTCCACCGTAAGTTGAATCTTCAGGAAGACGACATTGAGACATTCAATCAATGTCACCAGCCATTGTCCCTCAGTCAATCAACAGGCGCAGGATCTTGCTTCCTCTATATTCACTGCCGAGACTGAGCCTGAATAGAGTGTTTAGTCACGCATGGAACCCGCAGCCAGTATTTTCAGTAAGACGAGTCGCCGAGTAAGTATCGCGTCAACATTCAGCAAGCGAGATGAAAACGCAGCGATTAATGTCTCAAATGCCGCTCATCAATAAAATATACCAAGTAGATGCGCAGTTAATTTTGCTAGATATGTGGTCAGATAACGGCAGTATCCTCCAACTGCTGTAACGTGTTCAGCTTGAATCAGGTTATTTTGTTACTGCCCGGATGGTGGCTTCGTGCATGAATGCAGTGATCGCGTCTGATTCTTATCAACAGTTCCCTGGAACTTATATTATTGCTTGTATCGATATGTTTATCCGCTGAAGGTCTACAATACTGTTTTAATGTGACTTTCAAAAATCCAATATGAAGTTGATTGGAGGCATGTTGAGCATTAGAAACGAACAGTGCGTGACCGAGCTCATACAATGTTGGCCGAAATTCTGAAATGCGTTTTCGACTAGGCAGGATTAATAAGGTGGCTTTTTCCTATTACCTATCATGCAGCATAATCCTATAATATTGTGGACTTGCCAGGATGTCGGCTTTTGAATGCAAGTTTTGGACCTCCCACAGGAACTGTACTTGGTAAAAAATGACTACTTCAGTAGCATGCATTTCTTTAATTGATTTTCTATGGTATTATAAATACAAACATATTTATAGAAGACTTGCCCAAAGAGATGTTTACGTTTACTTGCCTGGTAAAAAGTTGTTTAATTCCCAAATAACTTGAGCTTGATCAGCCGTTGCTTTGGCGTTTAACGAGTTCAATCTACAAGCCGCATGCGTCCCGCGTATGGAAAATCTATGTATTTCAGAAGACATTATATAGATTTTATAAATATTTGCAATGGATACGTTCTGGTTTGCGCATTTCACGAGAAGCAATGGTAAACGGACGCGTGCGATGCCGTATATATGAACATCGCATGATCTTCAAAGCGGCGCAGATAGGAACTCCTTTAAAAACCGCAAGACAAACATTCTTGGGGCAAACAATATAAAAACAATGTGGTTTTCTACCAAACAAGGAAAAAGCAGCATATCGTTGTGCATGTTTTCTATAACATATATTTTAATTTAAAAGACCATCAAAAATCAACGTGAAAAATGCATTGTAGTAACCATTGAAGTAACCATTTTTTAATAAGTGCAGTTCCTGTGAGGGGTTAAAAAAGTCCATTCGAAAGCCATAAAGTCACACAAGTCATAAATTCTTTAGGATTATGCTACATAATAATTACTATTACAAAGCTGCCTTACTACTGCTTCCTAGTCGAAAACGCATTTCAGAATTTTTGCCAACGTGTGATGAGATGGGTCACGCAGTGTAGGAATCCTCAGAGATTGGTAAAGTTTGAGTCAGTCCCCAAGGATCAGAACACAGCTGCTACCAAAACCGCTGGTCTTTCATGTGGGGGGGAGGCGTTACAGAAAAAAAGTTGCGATCTCTGTTAAATTCCCAAAAACAGACAGAAAACAACCGAAACTGCACAGTTTTAGTCATCCGGGTTTATCAGCTTGCCCTAAGTGACCACTCGAAGGCAACAAAACACTTTAATCACCGGAATACTGTTTATCAGACTAAGATTTTGTACTTGGCGACACGGTCCCTACAAATGACAAAAATAAAAAGTTTATCTGTTCGCATACCCGAGCTGCCAATCCTTTCCTGCTGGTGGAAATCCGCTTTGGGATATGCTTTAGCCGTTATTACCATGGATTTTGCTCCAAAGGTTAGCGGTACAGCCAATTAACATATGACTTCTTAACCTATTGGATTAGTATCCGCCGAAACACGAGACATAGTAATTCGTGCACTAACGCACAGTGATTTTGACAATCCTACTGCTACCATGCAGTAAGCGCCATCTGCGTAAGTCAAATTGTCGCGAAATAGCAACGACATTTCTACCGGGGTGGGGAGGTCAGGAGTCTCTCACGCTGAAAGCCTTACGAAAAAGCCTTAAAGCTTCATGACGACACTATGGCCTGTCGAATGTGAACCGCCATTAAAGAGGTTTGCTTACCTTGTGGTTGATCTCTTGAACAAAAGCGCTAGAGGAGATGACATTAAACAAACAATCCGAACGGCGGCTGGGGATCCGCCTGTATTCAAAATCACCAAAGAAAGCCGACTCATTTATGGCGTCCGCGGGAACCGACTCGCTCACAAACCCTGGTCCAGTTGTCGGGCGAACAGTTTTCGAATTGGACTAGTCAGATGGGGACGGACTCTTTGAATTATATGCTTAAATGTGCGAACGTTCCTTGGTCCCGGAACCCAAAGTCTGGTCACGTGAAGGCATTATCAATGCAACGTAAATATATGTTTTCTGTCTAAAGTTCAAATTCCTGACTCAGGTTCTCGGGAAATAGGGATCCCTGGCGTCGACTCATTCTTCGCCTTGTTTCACAGGAGCTTATGCTATTCTTCTGATAGATGCGGTTTGGCGACCGCTCTATCGCGACAAGCGAATCCTGACCTGCTTGCTTGGTAACCAGCCAAAGAACGGAGAGCGTACTAGTGTCTAAAGAGTCATCTCACGAGTCTGTGTGCGCAGCAAATTCAGCTGCCGATCAGCACGATAAAGAGACGTTTTAACCGCAGCTGTATGCGATAGTTGAAGGACTCCCTCGCTGTGAGCTCCTGAATGTTGCCGGAAATTGAAATGTCCGTGTTGCACCTGACGACTCGACAAGCAGTCATATTATTTGCCGCCTTGTGTTCGACTCCCGATGTGACGGTAGCGAGAGATTGCTGAACTTTGCTGATCAATAGCGACCGCTTGTCAGCAAAACATGCTTCCATCATCGCAACAAACATCTGTCGACCTGGTATTCAATGGATGGACATGCGGTCAGTCAGAGTGACTACATTCTAGTCAACCCAAAGTTTCGTAGCCGGATTCACCAATTCGTGGTGCTGAGAGCAATAACGCACATGGGTCGGACTATTTCCTGGTCCATACATGCCTGAAAGTTATCCTCTCATTCGCGTCTAAACTGCCAAGTCCTAGACGCCTCAATATCACAAAAATCCGGCAAACCGACACCGCTGATGCCCTGTGAGAAGGAATAGGATGCTGTTTTGCGACCCCCGGGGTCGTCACTGAGACCGTCTGTTTATGGGACAACTGAGAAAATTATTCGGTCGGATCTTATTTCGGAGACACACTTGCAGTAAACAAGTCCCAGCTGCCTGTCAAGCGGGACCGGTAGAAATAGGAGATTTAACCCTAACGCCTAACCCTAACCTTTAACTCCTAAGCCGTACTCTGGGCCCTAACTTCTAACTATAACCTCTAATCCTATCCCTGTCGCTGACCCCTAACCCCAACCAATAGCCCATAACTCTAACCCCTGACCACTAGCCATAAGCCCAGAAAGCCATACTTCCAGCAGCAACACTTAATTATAACCCCTAACATTAACCTCTAACCCTAATCCCTAACCTCTAACCCTAAAGCCTAACCCTAAAATTTAGCCCTAACTCCTAAAACCCTAACTCCTAGCAAGAACTCCTAGCCATGACCCCTAACACTAACTCCTTACCCTAAGTACAAACCCTAACCCGGACATCTAACCTCTAGCGTCAACCCCCAACCCTTACTCCTAAAACCCTAACTCCGACTACTAACTCCCAATCTTGGTCACTAACACTTACTCCTTGCCAGTGTGGTTACGCTATAAGATCTCAACGATGGTTGGGTATAACCAGGAACGCCGGAGTGACTGAATCAACGGGAGAACCCTGTAGATGTCTGCTCAGACGGCTCCAACCATGTCCCGTAATGATAGTTCCTTCCAACAACTTCAAAAGCTCACTGCAAAGTCGAACTGGAATAATCGGAAACAATTTTGGCTGAAGTAGAGACCTTATCAAACGCTGGTGACAGTAAAAAAAACTCTACCAACTTATCCGCCAAGTTAGCGGTAAGCCCTCTACTGTGAGTACCTCAGTTCACGACGTAAATGGCAGCTTTATTGCTGACAACACAGTCAAAGTCGAACGCTGGCGTGAGCACTTTGAACACCAATTAATCTTCGATACCCAGCCCACCTCGCCCTTACTCTCCGCTAAAGCGAAGTATCTTCCCTCTCCAACCTATGCAGTACAACGCAACCCGCATCTGAATGAAAAGTCACCGATGCACTACAAAGGCTACACTATAATAAAACACTCAGAAAGGATGGCATACCCTCTGAAATCTGCAAGTCATTTGTGGACTCTCTGGTGCCCTGGCTGTATGAGGTGATCAAACTAGCGTAGAGAGACGAGATTGCTCCTGATGACTGGAGCTCTGATATCCTTGTCCCTAAACTCAAACATGGAGATGGGACGAGATGCGAGAACTAACGCGACATAAGCCTCATCGACGCTGCTGCGAATATCTTCGCTATCGTCCTATTCAGGCGATTCCAGTCCATGCGTGGATTTATGACGAGTCCTAACCAAGCCGAATTTCGTGCCAGACGTGGATGCGCGTACCATGTATTAACACTTAGGGGCCCTATTCATTTCTGGCACAATTACCAGCAACCGACCTTGACGCCGAGTTCATTTCCGTCCATCGTGAGACCCTGTGGCGGATATTGACACTAAATAGCTACCACCAAATACCACCGCATCGATCAACGCCTACTACGGCACCGCCTCTGCTCGTGATCTAGTCCATAACAATTATTCTCAACCGTTTGGTATTCGGACTGGAGTTCGGCAGGGTTGCATCCAGTCGCTTGTCCTGTTCGACTATTAAACTGCGTAGATTATTGGGAGTCGCTGGTCTTCCAACACCACAGACCTAAATTCTGGTCCCGGTATGTGGACGATACCTTCGTCGATATCGAACGGGATCAGGTGTTGACATTCCAAGAACATCTCAACGCCGTCTTCCCGGACATTCAATTTACGATGGAGGAGGAAGAGAACAACCAGCTGGCCTTCCTAGATGTCCTCGTATGCCGCAAAGATTGTGGTGAACTAAAAACCAAAGTGTTCAGGAAAGCGACAAATACGATGCAAGTACTGAACTTCAACAGTAACCGCCCAATCAGCCACAAACGCAGTTGTGTAAGGATGCTCTATCGGCGTGTCGAAACGCACTGCAGTGAGCCGGAAGAAAAAATTGCTGAACAACAATACCTCCGACGGGTCTTCAAAGCCAATGGCCACCCGCTCAACTTCGTCGACCGGTGCATACGCAAAATGGACGAAAGGCCTAACCACACGGACACCATGTCTTGGCGGTCACTTCCGTATGTCAAGAACGTTTCGGAAGCTGTCGGCCGCCTTCTCGCACCACTTAGGGTTGGAGTGGCACACAGACCGGAGGCAACCATTAGGAGTCTGATCATGAAACCGAAAGACCCACTGTCACGGCTAGAAACGTGTGGAGTCGTTTATCGGATCTGGTGCAGTTGCGGACAAAGCAACTACGTCGGAGAAACCGGAAGACAGCTCCGAACGAGAATGGGCAAACACGCGGCAGCGATGCGCAGAAATGACGCCAGCTCTCAAGTTGCAGCTCATTCGACGAGATCCGGCCACACATTTAAATTCGATGAGGCCGAAATTCTCGCAAGAGGTGACAACCGAGTGAGCCGGGAGCTACTGGAATGATGGTTTACTGGCCTCCAGTCCATCAACAAGTGCAACTATCTTCCCACTCCATACTCCGTGCTAAAACTTGGCCTAGGCGGAGTAACAAGCCATGCGGGAAGCGCAGAGGTGAACACTTTTCCCAACACCGGTGTCGGTGCGTCAGGTGGTCGAGCAATCATCACGCCAACATCCAACGCACGTGATGAAATTGCAGCAATTATCGACTCGAATGTCGGCCATCAAGCAAAGATCACACCAAGTGTGACAATCCCGGGTGAAGGGGGGAGCCGTGAATGTTCATAGGTATGCGGTAGCATGGCTACGGCATCCTGTAAATACCGCAGCCCCTTGTGCAACAACCACCCGTTTCTGCTTTTTTGTCTCTGATGATGGATTCGAGTAGGAATCCGAAACGTCAGGCTAATAAAGCTCTTGTCCCGGCGATCGTGTCTCCTTCTTCAACATTATTGGGAGTGTCCTACATGAAGATAACGGTGTTGAGTTTGCCCTTGGGCACCTGTCGACTAATCTCTCATACGCCGATGATTTCGCCTAATTCGCTTTACGTTTTGCTGACCTGCGGTTTATGGTATCGCGGGTAGACGAGGTCGCTAAACCGGGCGTTTTTTCATAAACGCTGGGAAGACCAATGTGTTGCAAAGCTGCTTCTGTGACCAGAGGAGCACACTTCTCGAGATTGATGGCTGTCGAATTAAAGAACTAGACAATTTTAAATATCTCGGGGCGAGTCTGCTGCCGAATGGTTAGATTAGGGGTAACATTGTCTCCTGAGTAGGTGTTGCCCGCTGCGTATTCTCAGACCTTAAAAAAAGACTATGCATCCGACGTGACATATACATCGTCACTTAGATTTGAGTATACCGTGCATCTGCCCAGTATGCCCTTCCCTATGCTTGTGAATGCTAGGCTGTGCGCACGATTCACAAGCGAAAACCAGAGGTATTTGACCACCATCGCTTGAGGACCATCCTTCGAGTGAAGTGCTCGACTTTGTCTCAAATGAAACATTCCGCGACCGCTACAACAACATCGCAAGTATAACTCAGTCCATCCAAGAAAGACGACTGAGTGGGGTCGGGCACGTTTTTCGCCGTCCACCTCTGTATCTCAGTGTTACTGTACTCGAACCGATCCCAAGTGGAGTTATCGAAGTAAAGTCAACTCCAAACCTTGCCCGACACCCGTCATTAAGTCAAGAAAGCCGTTTTTGGGCTTTTGGCTTTTGCTTTTCCACGTTGGTGAAGAGAAATTGTTGCACTGTCCAAATCTGCTGCCACGGATAGCCTCGCGTGGAGAGGTACAGTTCGAGACGTCAGTAAATACAAACAAGTAGTGTGCAACTATAAATTATTGTCCGGTGAACTCACGAATGATACAGCCCATTTTACGTTACACGTTTAGCAGAACTCTGGGGGAATTTGAAAGTATCTAAATTCATGCAATACCCAAGGAAATGGATTGACTTTTTGGGATTTCTGACGAAGTCTACGCGCTGACCTCATTATTTCTGAAACGTTTCAGCAATCGTTGTCAGCGAATATACCCGCCTTTCATTTGGCTTTATGTTTTTAAAAATTTTAAACTTTTGTATGTGTACAGTCGAATTTTGTATTCACGTGATTTCACCTCCTGCTACAGACGCCTGATTAAAAAGACAACACCTTATGTCGCTGAGTCTCTCAGACTTATATGGAACCAAGTCTGCTCAGACAATTTGAGGTCCGGTTAAAATATTATTTTTCACTAAGTAATTAAATAAAATCTTAGTCGCATTTAGAAATAGCACGTCTGAAATAGTAGACACACATTTCTGATGCAGATGTTTAAGGATTTCGCAGTTAAAAAAGCTTTGTAATGTAGACGTTGTACGCAGACAGTTCGTCACTGTAGTAAATCTTGTCGTCTATCATTGCTTTCATTTTAGCCCTGACAAAATCTGTTCCGCCTACTTGACATTAATCGGATCGTAAGCATGTATATCAGTTTTCTGGTTTGCCAGCGTTCTATAACAGCCAAAACAATTTCTCTGTTTTTATCTGCTGCTATTCATGCGAAATGACTAACCATTTTGGGATACGGCTGCGTGGGTCTATAACACACTCCATTCCGAAAAAGAAACAATAGAGCCACTTAATACAGTAAACAGTACAAGCATACCAAACCTAAGCAACCGCTCACACGCATAATATAATGTATTAAAGAACGATTTAGTTTTGCCTAACTGCTCGGAAAGAGGTAAAAAACGCGTTTTAGAGATGTATGAAGGGCGGTCAGTTCTAATTCTCTAAAAAACCAGCACTGTAAAATGGTATGACCGTAAATTTAGAGAACAACTACACACAAATATTATGTCAAACAATCGTTCTGGGGACCCATACGAGGGGCATCGGACACTAGAAGAATGCGACCAGCACAGCACCACAGCCGTCATGTTTAGAATTCAGGTGACCGTTTCAGAATCCCTGAATATGAAGATTTTTCCTTAGCAGATAATCACATTCAAAATAAGGTCTTTTTGTTGTTAAAAATCAGAAATGTTTTACTTGATTTAAAAGATATCTCAAATTGGTTAACAGAAATTAATTCTGCAGCTTAATAAGACGGCCATATATTTTGAAAAATACGAAACCCCATCTTGCTTTAGCGCGTTCTTCGCAAGCAGGGGGTTTTAATTTAAACTAAAGAGACAAAGGAGAGCCATGGTTCGGATTTTCTTTGTCAAACAGAAGCAATGAAATTCAAAAAAGTTTTCATCAAAATCTATGGCCACTAGAGAACTCAGCCGACTATAAGCATGCTTGATGTAGCACGTTAAATCTACTGAAGAACGGTCCCTCTAACACACCGAAAAGTATGTACTAATAGCCTCTTTTATATGTTGACGTCCTACACAATAAGCAGAATGGTAACATGCAGTATTAGAGAAAGCTTATTCCTTTGATATCTTTTTTAACGACCACGTAAAATCATCTTCACTTCATTAATTAATACCTCAGAAGTCCATTACACAAATATTTGTAATTAATTTTTTAGAATCACTTTTAAAACCAAAACCGGACGTCGAAAAACGGCATTAAGTAATTCCCAGAGCCATAATTTCTTAACAATCTAGCAACTGTATGCTTATGGCAGCAGATAATGGTTTTTTAATTCATCACACACGTTACTTAATAATTCATGTTTAAAGTATAAAAATGGGGTTGAAACATTGGAACAACTTTTGTTTAAATCCTCTGTGGTTGTCTTAATGTTGTACTCAGCACTCCTATAATTGTTCTGCGACATATACTACGGGGTTCAATAAACTATGATTTGTTATTTGTTTTCATTGTTAAAATGGGCCTGAAAAAACAATCCAGTAAAATATTTTTGTTTCAATTTAAATAAAGATCGTTCACTGGTAGGTTGGCGTTTTTGACGACGCATTTGTGACGGTTTCAGGCTGCTTAGACGTTTTTTGGATTATTCGCATATTGCATGCCACTTTGCCCACTGCTAAATTAAGTTAAAAATAAACATTGAGAACCCCAACAAACTAATAGCTTTTTGAATCTCAGATCCAGCAGACATTATCCAGAAATTCAGCAGCGATTTCATGGTGCGAGCAGACACATTAAGTTCAGACAGGCCTACCCCAGAGAGAATGCCATTACCGACGACATCTGTGTTCGCGATAAACCAGTGCAATTAGCCGCCATGCTGCAATGTGCTCCGTCGACATTTACCTTGGCTTTGTGCGCCGTTTTGCAATATAACCGTCAGAATAGTAAATGTTATGTTTCTGGTTTCGATTCAGCTACGTCTCATGAGTATATATTTCATATACCTGGACGCAGCCATTTCATTTTTAAAGAATTCCACTGGCCGAGGTCAGAACAGACAGACTTGTTAAGCTAGCTAACTATAACCGACTGAATTGTCCTAAACTATCGGGAGCTAGTTTGTGGGCCTTGCTGATAAAGATATGGCGAAAAATCTGTTTCAGATATACTGAGAGCACTGCGGATGTCTTTTGATAGTCAACACTTGGTTTAATCGTCACATAGCTGTTACGATTCCAAGTCATTGGTTGTTCCGGGAAGCGCAGAAGAACATTTACGAGCTAACAGTTTATTTTTGGGCTTATATACTGTTTAAACTATGTGTCGGTCTGAATCTAAAGAAATTCTAGGGTTTGCAATGCGAAAATCGCTAATTGGAGCCTGATAGGACTAGGTCATTTATCTTACAAACCGCAGTTGTGGCAAATTAACCCGATGGAAGTCGCACTTTAAAGAAGCCTGCATTATTTTTTAACTTAATACCGATAATCCGTCATATGCTTTAAGAAATTACGACGCGTTAGACCATTTTACGTTCTCTAACATTTAATGCATGAGATTATATCCGTGTTCGGAATAAACCGACTAATGGTAAAGTTGATAGACTTCTAATCATTTCTAGACCTACTAATGCGTGCATCGACAGCCAAACATTTAGCGAAACACGCATCTATTCTTTTTACAAGTATTTGCCTTAATGCACGACGTATCGGTTAATACCGCACAGATTTTTGGAATGTTATAAAAACTCGTAAACCAAAAAGCCTTCCATTGCTTTTACTTGCCGGAAAATGAATGCCTCGTTTATTTGCAATATAATTGACTAACGGGTTGATTCTACAAGTTGTCAAGGTAGTGGTTAGCTGTTCCAAAATACGGAACAATCTGGGTTGCCTACGTTTAACTTAATATGTAACATTTTTATCTTCCACATCCGAAGGCACTTGAAGTCTATAAGGCAAGGCAGACATTTTAAACGGGCCCATGAATTTTATGGCCTTGACAGTAGCGTGGAGCTGATTGTTGACAAACTGTCATCGTAAAACTGATTTCGAAAAACAAAATAATGTACGCTGCTTATAAACGTTCATCGTTGAAAGTGGATGAGGTTTGTAGATAAAGAAACCGCAGACTCCTTTGCATTCTGAGTCGCCAGTGATCAGAAAATTCCTAATCTGATCATAAAGCGTTTAAACTCCCCGGGCCAGCTACGGCAGAATGACGATAAGTATTAAGCCATAAATAGTCATGCTATGTCTCCTTTGTCCGTAGTTCTTCCTGTATCACTACTTACTGCTATAACATTGCCGGCGGGAGCTTTTTAACCGACTTAAAGTGCTTTGTGTAATGGAAATATTCGCAACCTCATCCGAAACGCGCTTATCAAGATATCAAAATGTACATAAATAAATAAAGAGAAAAAGCGCGTCCCGGGGAGGCGACTACTAGAACGATAGGTTTTAGGGCATGATACTTCGAAAGCAGACAAGCTTTCATCGCCGGAGGCAGGTTTTGTATGGGTCCTCACAGTATTTATGGATGTTGGGCATGCCGGCTTGCTGTCATTACTACTGCTTTCCTTGCGGTATGCACAGCCGGGGGAGATGATTTAATCGCTGTCATGCTGGTCGACGTCTTTCTCTTCCGCTCTCCTCGTCGAGAAGCGATGTTGGGATGGCAGCGGTCATTGACCTCGTCTGCATTGTCCGCACTTGTTGAGCGTGAGTCGCATATCTCGTATTATGTCCAGTTTGCGTTTGCCCGTGTGCCTCCCTCGGTTGATGCTGAGACGTTGCCGGTGTCTCCTTTCTTATGGGCCTCCCGACCCCCGTCATTCTTGTTTCGGTGTGAAGTGTGTTCACTATCGTCCGTGCTCCTGACTTCCTGCATTCGATTCCTTTAATTGAGCAGCCCAAGTAGGGCCTGGTGAGATGCCGGAAGAATCGTATAGCGGTTGATGGAATTTTTTACGGTGCGCCAGGCCTTGCGCGTCTCCCAGGATGTCTAGTCATTGCCCCGGCCTACGATTTCGGCGGTCTGGAAGGCAAATTTTGTCAAGAGGCATCACAGTGACCTATCACCAACGGGAGCTGGTCCATTGTTTTCACTGCCCTACCATGCTCACTCATGCGGGTCTGTAGACGTTTTCCAGACTATCCAACGTAGTTCATCTCACAGGAACTGCACCGTACACGGCAGATGACATCCGTCGATTCGCCTGGTAAAAGCGGGGCCTTGGGTCTCAAGACCAGACGTCATATTGTCACCTCAGGTTTGTGGGCGACGCCTATCCCAAGAGGTTGCATGAGACAGGCGACTGTTTCGGATACGTTCTCGATATCCTGTAGCGTCCGCCAAACTATTGGTTCCTGTGTCGTTGGCCTTATGGATTTTTTTAGTTGTGGGCTAAGTTTTATAAAGCAGCCATCTAGCGCTACAAGATTCCTCTAGAAGCTCACCAGGCCCTACTTGGGCTGCTCAATTAAAGGAATCGAATGCAGGAAGTCAGGAGCACGGACGATAGTGAGCACAGTTCACACCCAAACAAGAATGACGGGGGTCGGGAGGCCCATAAGAAAGGAGACACCGGCAACGTCTCAGCATCAACCGAGGGGAGGCACACGGGCAAACGCAAACTGGACATAATACGAGATATGCGACTCACGCTCAACAAGTGCGGACAATGCAGACGAGGTCAATGACCGCTGCCATCCCAACATCGCTTCTCGACGAGGAGAGCGGAAGAGAAAGACGTCGACCAGCATGACAGCGATTAAATCATCTCCCCCGGCTGTGCATACCGCAAGGAAAGCAGTAGTAATGACAGCAAGCCGGCATGCCCAACATCCATAAATACTGTGAGACCCCGTACAGAACCTGCCTCTGACGATGAAAGGTTGTTTGTTTTCTAAACATCGGGCCATATAACCTATGGTTCCAGTGATCGCCTCTTCATCACATATAAAGATGCAGTGAGTGACCAATCTCATTGAATGTTAGCCGAAATTCTGAAATGCGTAATTTTTTAAGGAAGGAATTAATTGATGGTTTTGTAACACTTATCACCTCTAGCATTTCATACTTGCCAGTATGTTGGCTTTCGGGTGCATTTCTTTTCGAATTTCTGTAAAAATGCCAATCGATTAAAATGACAAGTTAATTATTATGCATATTTCACATTGATTCTCGACGTTCTCTATAATTCAAATATATTCTCCTGAGCTTTTGCACAAAAACGTGCTTTCTTATATTCGTTATGCAGACAATTACATAACTTTACATTTTGTACTCAAATAAATTGCACTTTTAGGTTTTGTTGAGGTCTTCCGACCCCCGAATAAGTGAGCCTGAACAGCAGGCGCGTTAACGGTCTTGCGATTATATTCGAAATCATGTGTACCTTTTGCGTGAAAAATGTCATATATTCCGTGTAAATTACACAGGATTTTGCACTGTTTGCGGACGAAACGGGAAGACTGCTCCAAACCCGAATTACAGAACACGCGGCAGCGGTACGGAGAAATGACGCCAACTCTCAGGTCGCGGCCCATTCGACGAGACCCGGCCACACGGATGATGACATCTCGGCAATTAACAACTAGCATGCCGGCCAGCAAGCAATTAGCGCACCAGCGGGCAACGATCCTTGATGAAGGGGAGTGCGGTTAATTGCTATGGGTATGCGGTAGCGTAGCGACTGCATCCAATAAATACTGCAACTACCTGTGCACGAGTCACCTTTTTTCTGCCACTGCCTCTGATGATGGATTCAAATGAGAATCCAAAAAGTCGGGCGAATAAAGTCCTTTTCCCAGTGATCGCTTCTTCTTCTACTTTTTCTTCTTCTTTCTGATCAAATAGTGCCTGAAACCTGCGTCTTCGCTTTTATCAGCAATATAGATATATATGTATTTTTCTATAAAGTAAAAATGTCTTATAATGCAACAAACATGCCACAAAAATCGTAATTAAAACAAAAATTTAAAGACGTTGCAATGGAACAAAGAACAGATTTAGAAAACGCGGATTCAACTAATGTGCCTAATTTTGGAGAGGAAAAAACCCAAACTGTTAGTAAAAGTTTGATGATTTTGCATTATACGCCATGTTATTATTTTCTGAAGTACAAATAATGAAAAGGTTTGCATTAATTACCACAAACGGTGACCGGATAATCAAACGACACCATCCAGTTAGCCTGAATTGAACCGTTGCTGGGAACCAGATGTACCAAGTTCTTCCAAGGTAATTGGTCAGAAGTGTTTAATTAGTATACGTATTGCCTCGGCACAAAACAGGTTGTTATGGAAGAATCCAAATGCTGTAGTATGCTTTGAGGCATATTTTGAAGAAAACTACTTTAATAATCTGCATTATGCCACTCGGACATGTTATCATAAACATCCAGTAAAATCTCTAGAAATTTAAATCATAGAGAAAATGAACATAATTTGTCAGTGGTTGATACAGATTTTAGTAGCTCAGCGTTGTGCTTTGCGCTTCGTTTGACTTTTCTTATTCATTTGAATGCTGGGTTATGCCGGTACTGACAGACTGGTCTTTAAAATTATCTCTATGCCTATCGATTGTCATCTAGGTTATTAAACATGCTTGCCAAATCTATTGGTTCAGTACGGCCTAGAAGACAGATTCTTTCTTCTTTTCGACAGATGCACACAACTGTTTCATACTGGTATTTAATAATGCTAATACTGGTGAATTGCATGCGTGGATATTTCCGAAAACGGTAGATTAAGAGACCTTGATCAGAGAACCCGCGATTCTAGTTTACCGACTTCGGATTAATTGTGAAAAATATTACCACAAACAGGCCCTCAACCACTGCTATTTATCATATTGATTTTCGAAGCTAGATACACTTCTAACCCCGGGTGTTTGGATTTTCGTCCATACAGGCAGCACAGTTTTAAAGCTGCCTCGCCGACGATTTGTGAAAGTCATACATGTACTCCGCCTAAAAAATGGGCGGCGTCTTCATAAGTAGCTGCGTTTATCATTTTTCTCCTCTACGTTATGGTCGTCTAGGTAGCAAAATATCTACAGACACCGAAAACTTAGAGCATGTCGTAGTTTGCTAGCGCACTGAGTCCCCTATCAAATGTCGCAGGCATAGTAAATGTGACGTAATTTTTGACAAAGCGCTTCCCCAGAAAACTACTCCCGGTTGTTATACATTTTAATGTTTCTTTATATGTTAGGCGAACTTTGGGTGAAATTTGAAAAGTGTTTTGTGACGAATGTGTGTCAAGGGCATATAGTCGTTTGTAGAACGAGTACTGCAGACATTTAGGTCGTTCTTAACAGTGAACGCCTTTCTGTTGCTGTATAAACCGGTATTTTCCTATCGAAAATCCCTCTTTTTATGGAAAAATAGAATTTACTTTATTGAGGATTGAAACTGATAACCATCTTACGCTTTTCAAATTCACAAATATCCATAGAGATGCACACTTGAAATGTACGCGCTTAAATATTTACAGTAAGCAGCATAACAATCAGGCATGTTAGAATAGATCCAGATGATTATTTTAAGACATTCAAAACGCTGAGCTTTAAGCCAATTCTTTAGACCCGTTTTCCGGATGTTTTTTTGTATACACGATAAGTTTTTAAGCAAAATTGCGAAAAGAAAAATTAACAGGTTACAGAGGATATCAACATGCCATTATTTTCGGACAATTTTCGGTTCTACAGATCGCCCTAGGCCATTTCGGTTTTCCGGGGCATGGTGAAGGGGAGTTGGGCAATTATTTGAAATAAACAATTTGACCACATTAGCCATAGTTCACTTGAAGTTGGAATTTTTAATTCTTACAAGTCAGTTGAAGTAGGGTGTAAGCGACCATGCAACTTATGAAAAACTAAATGCCCCGTTGTGTGACTGCTCAACCTAGAAAGCAGAGATAACTCCCAAAGGTTGCAATCTGCTTTAACAAACGCATGTTGACCTTTTATCTGCAAATATTTTATAGATAACTGTGAAAAGACCAACTATGACATGACAATTTTGACATTTGGGCATACTCACCTTCGTTTTAGCATCATTGGATTATGGAATGAGTTGGAAAATCAGTTAGAGAAAAGTGAAGTACTCACCGGATCAAGGGGACTGCGCTGATGTCGTTTCGTAAAGATTTGCCTGCTCTCCGTTATCAAAGCGTTTAGTACAATAATCAACAATGGTTTTTAATAAATGGCCGAATTATTTTTCCTTGAGCTGATGAGTCTTTTTCGTCTTTTGCTGCCTTAGCACTCTGACCATCGTCTGTGAATGTTGGTGGACTCCTGTGTTCTTTTCGTCACCCAAAATGCGGGCAGTCGCGTTTGTGTTCCCCTTTGGGGTGCATTGTTTGTCGGACCGTGTTTTCTCGGTATTATATAGCTCCATTTGACCGCCCTGTCCTGGCCATGGCGTATGTAATGACGCAGAACTTTATAGGCCGCAAGAAGGTCTGGATGGATGTTGATGAAGTCGGCGTCTGAGGGCAATATCTCAAGTGTGCAATACCCTTGATACGGCGAGCACCTCAATTTTTCCAAATTATCGACCCCGATTCCTTACGTTTGCTGACCTGAGATCAGTTAAAACAATCAGTTTTTATATTCAAGGTCATTCTTTTGTGAATGTGTGATCTCGCAAAGCATCGTTTATGAAATAAGAAAACATAAATTCTTCCACTGAAATGTTGGTGCGCTATTTTTTCCGCACTGAACCAATTTCGGGTAATTTACGTGGTCCTAAAATACCGGAAAAGCCTTAAGTGCTTTCTTGACTTTGCCTTGGGGAATAATCATGCGCTTGGACATTCTTCAGCGAATTAATATATCAAGGCACCTTAAAGGAAGAAACCTATTCCAGATGGCTTTTTACCAATCAGGAGCATATTTCCCACAGATGTGCGTTGCAGGAGTTCGTTTTTTAGTAAAACGATTTCATATGTGGGTGCGCTTACGAAAAAAACCCAAACAACTATCTGCGTGAAAGTGACGCCAGCATGCAAATTACTCCAGTAAATGCATTTAAAATGTATATTTCTTTTAGGATTTTGACATACGCAAACAGACAATTAAGAACGGCAAGCTCTCACAATTATTCAACAACATTTCAAGATTGCCATTGCAAACGGAACCAACAGTAATGTTGCGGATGGAAAGATTTCATAATGCACCGAAAATGGTGTGTTTATTATTGCATCTGCAATTTTTTTCATATTTATGGTCATTGAGCAGGCCCATGGAAGAGAACTTGGGGAGAGCGTTTATTCATGCGACGTCCCTTTGAACTCACCTATGTAAAGTCCCTTTTGCTTTGATCTACCGAATCTTGAATAGACTAACTCAAAAGCATTGCGTTCACTTTGAACAGTTATGGAACACATGAACAAACATCACTCGCTTGAATGTGCAACAAAATTCACAAAGAATAAATTATTAGAAGATAATTACATAAAATGTTTCGCATAATTTTTTCCGGATTTCAGAGATTTTAGCCCATTTGCCTGCACACGTTATACGTGCCTACGAAGTTGAATTTCCTCGTTCTGTACGAGTATTTGCTTTTGAAAAGTTCAATTTTCTTATACAGTTGTTATTGCACAGCCGTGAGACATCCATTCTAAAATTGTTCTTTCGTTGAGTGCAGAATGTTCACTAATCAATTGCTGATTGCTTTGATTCCCGCGGATTCCTTCCGGATTTATTATAGAAACTTATTCATCTTAAGAATATTTAAGCAGATACTTCAGCTATCGTATTTTAAAGAGGCCATTATTGCTCGTAACTGGTATCTTTATCTAATGTGCTACAAAAACTGCTGGGACTATTGTCGAAATGATGGAGTTTATCTTGGCCACGCATGGCGTGAACGTGGATTTTACACTCTCCTCAGTTGAACTCCGCCGCATGCGCTTATTAAGACTTATTGTTCAGTCTTATTAGCTGCAGGATGAAAAGTAAAAATAAAATCAAAAAATAGAAGATATGAGGAGCGCCGAGCAATAAAAAGCTGTGTTTGTCCCCTTTCTTGAAGGCCAAGTTAAAATAAAGCGGATTTTGAGCAACGGAGGAGCACCAAAATTATCACGATCAGCATGTATATGGTTCAGAACATCATAGCTAAAAACCTGAAGCCTGATCCTTAGCCTGTGGGAATGTTCGAAAATGTAAGAATGTTCGAGTTATTGGCCGTCTCTAGCGTCTAAACTGAAGCATGCTAAAACAATCGGCAAGGAAAGCGTCTAAAATCCTCCTCAACGGAGTCAGGTACTTTATGACTGGTGAAGTCCGTTGGGTCATGACTAACGGTACTTCGCGAACGTCAGAAAGGATTGTGTAGACACGGCCAAACACACGTACTAGTCGACGAATATTATCAATCTGGCCTCAAAATATCGTGTGATATCCGGAAAAGGAGTTTTGGGTTGAAATTTCCCGATCGGGATATCTTTTGCAAAACTGGATAGGGCAAAACGCCCATCTATACCTAATATATACATCCTAAAGAGGGTCTCTAGTAGAAGGCCTGTCAAACCTTATTTAAAAGATCTGATTCTCCTGTACCATCCATTCTGTCTGTGTTTTGCAAGTCATATCTCACATATTTTCTGTCTCTAAGGTTCGAAATAGCATGTTGTATGCCGGCTTCTGAACCGTGCGTGTCGTGTAGCGGTCAGGGCTTGAAGACTTGAGTGTGGAATTACATGGATTGATTTCGAATCCGCTGGCGTTATTGGGACTTAATAAATTATCTCCAAATTAGTCCATTTTCGATTATTTCACTTTGGAAGACATTTGATATGGGGTCTGCAGTTTCAGGTATTGGGCACATCGTGAAAGTCAATCTTACCGTTTTGGTCAGAAAGCGTTACTTGAATGTTATCCGTCCATAGAAATTGCCAATTTTCTTCTTAAGCAAGAATATGGCGGATCCCATGTAGCCTGGATTTCGCTCCTTTAGTTTTTGAAAATCATGAAGCAGGAGAGTTTCTCGCGAAGCCCAAACATCTTTTGGGCAACGAGACAAATTTTTATGCGTAAGTAGCCCAAAATACATAACTAGGCTTCCCCAGATTCATAGACGCTGGTCAGTGTCGGGGAATGGTGTTTGCATTTTGACAGCGTGGTTTTTGGTTTTTAAAGCGCCGATGTTCACACGCCATCATTCTTCCTCAAAACAAAGCCGCCTTTATGGTCGTCGTTGTCGTCCATCGACAATCACAACGTTTTAGCAAATCTGCTATGCTGAACATTATTCTGTGGCAGTTAAATTGCAACCATAGAAATCTTTGAGATGGCGGATTCTACTCCGCTGGCCAGGTGTAATATTTGCAGGCTGAAACTATCCGCTTTAACCCAAGCCGCGGACGTTATGATTGCTATTTCGCAAACATAAGAGGACTAATTGCAAAAAAATGAAAATGATTACTTCAGAAGCATTATATGCAGTGTGCTCAACCCCATGAAATTATGATTTAAGTTCTCTGGTAAAGAGACTTTTAAAAATGCCTGTCTGCGATTCCAGCAATAATGATTGCCCAGTCAGACAGAGGAAAACGACTAAAATCTGGACCAAATTGACGCCCGAACGGTTGTCCTTGAAACCTCCGATAGTGTCCAAGATTTATTACTGTATTATTCATTTTTATCGTTTTTCTTCAGTTTTTGCAAAACACTCTGTCAAAATGTCACATGTGGGTTAGCTAACTATAGAAGGTATTGTACATATTTGAACCACGAATTGACCTAGACGACTTTCCAATTGTTTTGAGTTGTCTCGCACGATACCTTTAAGGTTGCTTATCTGAGAGTTGTCCCATATGAACTGTCGAAATGCATTCTTTGAGCTACGGTCGCATAAAACAGCTGGACAACAATTTTGCCTTCAAGAGGTACTGACTACGATCTATATAAGTATTTGAAATAGGTAAGATTCTTTGAGACAGCAGTGACTTCCACGGCCCGCTAAACAGAATATGGCAACAATGACCGCCTGCGGTGCGGGTGGTTTCAAGCCCACGTCCAATGAAATAAGGGTTAGGTTGAGAATTCGCCTGAAGGCTATATTTAAACGGCAGAGTAACTAAGCCAAGATAAAGTTGGGGAATAAGGTGCGAGGCAGTAGTGACTGTAGAGTTAAAGTTTAAGTTAGGACTAGAGTTGACCTTACGACAACGATTGAGTTATTGTTGGAGTCAGAACACGCGAATTATGCAATATGCGCAGGTGCACTTTTATTACTTAGGAGGGGCGCCCCTATCCTTATGTCCTGTTTAGAGGACACATTGGTCAGTCCTACCTTATTAAAAAGTAAAATAACCATTATTGCTCACTGTTTTGAGACTGTGTATCTATCTCATCTTCAGACGATCGAGGGTGTACACAACATTAACTAATTAACCGGACGTAATAAAGGATTGTATGTTTAGCCGACGTCTGCGTCAACTGCATATCGTCATTCCCTCGGCATTGGCTGCGCTCGCTACAATTTGTCCCCGAGAATTTTGTTTATGGCATCCAAATCGGAATGCCGATTGATTCATGCCTCGTCTGAGTGCATTGATTCCAGAAATTAATGGCCTTTTCACATCGAACAGGCGTCAAAAGTGTTAATTTTCTAATATGCAAATTCGGGTTCATTGTCAAATATGTGTACAGATAAATTAATTAGTCTCCCCACTGCTGTGGATGTTAACGTATGCGAGTTGGAACAGATTTTCCGGTTTAACAACAAAAAATAACATTACAGCGTTTGACTGCAGGTTTTTGAATGAAATGCTCTAGGCCGCAAGCAAAAGCTAAACCATGTAAAATTTATTAATTGAGTAGTATGCATTTTCCCACCGATTTTCGACGCCGTTATAAGCTCAGATATTTTTTCGTAAAAAGTGCATAAAAATATTCACTTTCTCTGATTTCGAATGAAATTATGTCTGCTTCAAATTTTGCACATGAGGGAAGGTTATCATTTGGTTTTCAAAACATTTTATTTCCCAACTAATATGAACCTGCGCTCTACTTACAACTGCATTCGTAATTTTTAAACTAGGAGCTGTACATGTTTCTTGTTCGGAAAATTACACTTTCCTCTATTGTATTAAGAGGAGACTATTTGGGGTTCATAAAATACAGCTGTAGATTTAAGTCATATTGCAAAATCTCAAAGCAACATTAGTAAGTGGGGGCACGATGATTTATAAACAAACATTTTACGGTCTAAAAGATCACATGAGTAGAGGTTTTTAAACTTGAATCATACCCAACCTTCAGGTAAAAGTACCATCTGAGTGAAATAAGGAAACCTTTTATATTTCTTGTTATATGGCATCAATTTGAATCAAAAAAGCATTAAAAATCAGTAAGAAAATGCAGAGAAACCTAATATTCATTTCTGACAGAGTGCATGTTTTGCATGCAGTCGCAAAGAAGTTCAGTTATAAGCCGGAATTATCTGGTAACTGCATTATAATGGGATTATGTAACAAACGGGTTAAAAGAATAATCCTGCTGAATTATATTTTCAAGTCAAAAGCGCTTTTCAAAATGTCGGTTAACATATAATGGGTAGAAGCATTGTTTTGCTGTAAGAATTTTGAGCAAGGCATATTTACTGCATACATGCTTGCAATAGGAACCGAAAGAAAGGCGAGCCTGTGGCCCAGAGATATATCGATGGATGCAAAAACGCCTGACAGCCAGCTAACGCGTTATTGAGACTCGGATACTGCGAAATGCTTTTTTATATCATACTGGCCGAAACGAAAGGAAAGGTCACTTCATGCCTTTCACCTTCGTTACTATTCGCTGAGCGACTATTTACAGAGCTCTTGGACGATCTGAAAATAACAGTGGGCGTATCACGCGAGCGAACTGTCCTTTTTCCTGCTGGCTGCGGTATGGAATATTAATTGTGACGAATAGCCGCTCACCGACCATGTTACGGAGCGCGCTCATCCCAATGTGTCTTGGGGCTCAAACAAGAACCTTTGCAGGCAAACGAATTGCTACTAGTAGAATTGGTAGCTACGTTGTTATATATGTATATATCAGGCAAAAAATTCAGAAATTATTCAGTGCAGAACATGGAGTGAAGTCTTCGGGAGATGACCATTTAGAGTTGGACCAGATATTTCAGCGAAAATTTGAGTGGCAGACTATCAGCTATTGCAAAGTAGCCACGAAATGTTCATTCTGCGAACAAATAGTTGCACAAGTAGTGCAAAATGCATATGGTAAACGTATCATACGGTACTCTCGACATTTCTTTAAAAGAATCAATATTTAAACACGCTATGTGAAAGGAAAGCCACTCTGTTTAAAGAGCATGGCTACCTACATTTGCATATTACAACTAATGCCCGTCAGCGGACACTTACTAACGTTCTTTGTATATTTGCATTTCTCTAAAGTGCAGTAAGTAATCGATTTCATGAAATGTCCGCCGAAATCCGAAAATGTATATGCGATTGGGAAGAAGAATCTAAATGGGCTTCGAGCACTAATTACCTTTCGGCATAAGGCCACAATATTTCAACCTCATTAGAATACTGGCTTTTGATTTCACTTTTTTTGGTCGACTGCTGCGTCTGACATCATCAAAAGTGAGTACTCAAGAACGAAGCATTTTTCTACTGAATTCCAATGCTGTTTAAAAGTTTAATGCAAGTTTCAGAAAACCTGTATGTGTATACTCCTTTGTATTTGTGTGGTTGTCAATTACGTCTTCTTTAATCTTTATAGTTGATGGAAGGTCATATTTCTGTTTTAAATAAACTTCTAAGTGACATATTTTAAGGCCCTGCAATGTCCCTTCAAAAAGCATTGTGCTTATCTGTTTAACGATGCTCCTCATAAAATGTAAGACATATTCCATATTTGTTGCAAAAATGCATGAGTCTAGTACGATATACACCTAACGTCATGGAAGGATAAATGTTTCCCTTGTAAGGAAAGTATACAGCCAGTAGATTGAAAAATTTAAACGCAAATTTATTCTGAAACCAAAAGTCGATTTTAAATCAGGACCACCTCATCTTTTAGTGTACAGTGTATAGAAGACGTGATTTTTCACCGAAGGAGGGCGTGAAGCGACAGTCGCATGCATGTTTTCTACAAGATATAATTGAATTCTTAAGAACAGTCGATTTCAAATAAGGCTGCTTTTAACTTATAGAGTCCTTTTTGAACATATGCAGTCGTTGCACGTGACCGATGAATAGTATATTTAGAAGCCAACATCCTAGCGTGCCAAAATACCACGGCGGTATGCTGTAAGGTAATTAATATTACAACTTCATTTAAGTTATCCTTATTAATCAATTTCACATTTCAGAATTTTGGTCAACATTTCATAAGATCGGCAATGACTAAGAATTGCCATCATTTAGGATGCTTTTGCAGAAATGAAACTTGACGTACAACACGGGATGTGGACTCATATCACCAAATTTTGAACGACAATCTTAAAGAAGGGGATAATATGTTTCCTTTGCTCATATACATAACAGCTTATTGCCGTCTGTTTTAGAGCCACGATTTTTTGTGGCTTCGAATAGCAGATTTAAAGAAGCGTTTTCTCTAGTGATGCGAACGTTTTTAAAAAGATATGCTTTGAGGTAGGCCAAGCGACAACCACATAAGGCTTTACAGTACTTTTGTGCTAATATGACCGTTACGGAAGGTGAAACGACACCAAACCACAATAGAGCATTTTGTCTCGGATAAATGCAACTGGGTCCCGTCCTCCGGCCAGAAGGTTTGGAAGAGCGTCTGGATGATGTTTTGCCCTTAAGAGCATATCAAAATGTATGTTATCATTTAGAAAGCCTCTTGGACTTCCCTTAACTATTTCTATTTCCATAAGCGTTAACTTTGCCCTGATTGGAAACTCTTTTTCCCGCTTTGAGTTCCAAGGACAAGCAGGCTTCAACAGTCCTTCATGGGCGGCCAATAAAACTCGTTTAAAGTTAAAACGTCTGGACTGCTACCTGTCAAATAATTTATGTACAATTTTTTCGACCACGAAATTGTTCACATCATCTTATCTGTTGTAAAAATGTTCTGTTTTTAGAATTGTTTGGATTTAACCCACTCAGCCTTGGATTTATTTCATTGCTATTAGTAACGGATGGATTTTGTTTCTGGCTTAGCTCTGCCGAAATTATGGCTCATGTGTGTACAGGGCAAAAAGAGGGAATTTGGATCATTTTTAAAGGAAGAACAGTCGCCTACTGATCGCGAAGCAAAGTATATTTGCTTTTCACAGGATTAAAGTGACATTTAATAAACGAGTTCTAATGTACATTTACTATAATACTATGCCCAAGGCCTGTATTTCTGCCCAACCTTTACCCACCCTTCTGTTAAAAAGACGTCTAATGCGTTGTACCGAATCGGGATCAGAACCGCCAATCGAAGGCGTTTATCTGATTGCGCGGATTTAATTCGGCTCTTAATTACCACCATGCATGTGCGCGGCACGGCTCAGATGAAGGCGCTCACGTCCCGTCAGCTGTTGTTTGTAATTTCCAAAGCAGTCGGTCGTCAGTCTTCACAGGTCTATGATACGCCGTCAACTAATGAAAAAATGAGTCTGCACGTCTAAGACGTCCGTGTAAGATCGACATCCAAAAAAGACATCGGCAATGAATTCGCTCTTTCTATCTAAACATGGATCAAAATAAAATGCAGAATTGCTAATATCGTGATCTTTTGAAATAAGTAAGAAAACCAATTAACGGCAAAATGAATCACGTAGTAACGTTGAGAATTTGGATGCACAGTTGGATGCACAGTTGGATGCATAAAGTGTCAACCAGAATTCAGAATTGTGTTTTCGTTTTGAAAAGGTCAGTTAAACAGGATCGGAAAACTATAATACCTCAGGTACATCATACTGCCGGCATTCGCACGAACCTTATTTGGGCTGCACAAAAAGTATATTCTCTAAATATGCTTCCTTGATATGCACGCACAGTTTCCATTGGGTTTTGCTGCCTTTAAAAATTCAATTATATTTTATAGAAAACATGAACAAAAATATTCATTCTTTGCTCATTTGGTAGAAAATCACGTCCAATTCCAATTTTATACAAAATATGGGTAGAATTTGATTTTCAAAATCTTTTTGAAGGCCCAAATTATTTTAAACCTGACCTGCCGTCACGGTTGCATTTAGGATTTCTAAAATACAGGCCGTATATTTTACGAGTTCAAAATTATAATTTTCTCTACGGTATTTAAAGAAAATTATATGGGGCACATGCAATTTATCAGCCTTTTTCTATAAAATGTGATTGAACTTTTAACGGTACTGAAAATCAGTAAAAAAAATACATGCGAACCCAGTAGTCATTTTTACAGAGCGAAATGTTTACATGCAGCTAAAGGGGTTTCTTTCTAAATTCGGCGTTCTAAGGTAGCTGAGTTATTATGAAATCATGCTGTAATACATCTTTTTCACAACCCAGTTTAATTAATCTTTTGGAAACAAAAGCGCATTTTGGAATTTCGGTTGACATTCCATGAGTTAGCTCACATGCTATGTGCAGCTACATCTTCAAGGAACCAGAAACTTCTGAACCTCCAAATGTAGTCGTTGCGTTGTTGTCATTCTTTACATTTTAGAAAACAAAAACTCACGTTATATTCAGATTAGTAAGATGCATATGTGTCATATATTACATTTACTTCGATATAAAAGGACGTGTCATTGAAAAGATTTCAATCAAAACGATTATGTAGTTAATCAGATTCGTCGTCGTTAATTAACTTAACTTGCTTTTGTTTCGCAATGATTGAATTTAGGTAGATATTTGCACAGCAGCTTCTGGAGGAATTTAAACAACGCATATATCTTTTTCTTTTTTAATGAATGAAAAGAGCAAAAGCATAAAAACCGACCTCATTAACCCGGTTTCCGGCACATATTTAATGTTCTTAACTGTGATCCGAAAAGTAACCGGCAGTGCAATCTATTTTTGCGAAAAGTGGAAGCAAAGAAACTATTAGGTGATGTCATTTCGTCAAAGAAAATTTGTTTTGGACATCTAAACTTCCGAATTCTGAGAGCTAGGTTTTACTCGCATACTGTAATATGTACGTATGGGGAGAATCTGCAAAAATTACGCATGTTTGCCATTTCAGATTTTTGGAATACATTTTTGCAAATTAAAAGTTGACAGTTCTCTTTTATTCATTTACTGCTGATGAGCCGGCCACCAAACTTTGCTTTCTTCACAGGAGAGTGTGGTTGTATGAATTTCATCTTGATATAATCATGGGCTGATGATATAAAGCCCCGTACACGAAAGGGAACTCCGTTAAAATGACTTTTACGCGATAAGTGAGAATTCTGTATTTTTAGAAAAGGCTGCGTATATGTTATTGTCATCACAGTCAATCCTTAATGGGTAGATAATGTAGACGCATGTTCCGGAAAGCTCGCTACTGTAAGCAACGCGAATCACAAAACATTCATGCATTTGCAAGCACATCCGCGTAATTTAAATCGAATTACCCAATTAGAAATGAACGGCATACTCACAATAAAGATCAAAGCGATATTGCGCTGAAAATAGAAAAATGTTTAAAAACGAAAGCATGGAAAACGCGGGACTTTGCTGTGTAAAATACTGTACAGTCAGTGACGGTTTTTTTAAATGTGGATCAAAAATTTTAAATGATTCTGATCGCGAAGGTTTACTTTAGTGTGGTTGTCATATCGTTTACTTTGCTGCATACTCGTGTTATACTTCAGAAAAGATAGGATTTTGATCTTTTAAGAGCCCTTGTTTAAATTGCCCAAGTAAATTACAGTCAGCCAAAAGATGAACAATAGCGTAGTTTTCGCTTTTCCCTTGATAATATGACCTTGAAAATTTATAAACATTTTATAGAAAATAGGGGAAATGTATTCGCACTTTGAAGTACTTGTCTTTGTCCTAAAATTGCGCGCTCTATTAATATGTGTACTTGGGTTTTGAAAATATTTGAATGGCAAAACTTTTATATATTTGAATTTCTTTTCAAAAAGCATCACATACGTGCACTTTCAAGTTTTATTCATCAGTACACATCAAAGTCCACATAGTCACGAAATCATATTTGTTTCTCATGGTGTTTTCGAAAGCAAATAGAGAAATTTAAGGTTTTTTGCGTGGAAAAAATGCAGCTTGTGTGCGGAAAGCTTAATTATAAATTCTGCAATGCAAACGCTGATTCAATTTTAAAAACATGGTTTAATAGGAAACTCAAATCTATGTGCGGGTCTTTGTTTTGCTTGTAAAAAAACAGCAAAAAATATAAGAAGACAACAAAAGCAAATTGTTGTACAATTGAGTGTTCGTTGTTCTAGAGTGGCATATGCTCTGGGTAAAATCCAGACGGTTCCAAGCTGATTTAAGTTATTAGAATTCGTCGGCCTAAAGAGCTGGTTGCTTAGGTAAATGGTCATCCGGCAGGATGCGACCAGGAAAAAATAGTTGACCGTGGCAGTTGATAAAAAAGGATAAAGGCATTTGAAAGTAATGAATGGAACAATAAACCATGAAACAGGTGGACACAGTACATGCGTTTTTGAAAGCCAAAACTGGTTGTGCATAGTTTACTATATCCAAACAACAGTACTAAAACTTTCAGGTGTACAAGGAAATGTAAATCAAAATTTTGGAAATGTATATTAACGTACAAAACAACAGCAGATCATGCTCAGAATATTTCGGAATTTAAAAACGTTTAGCAACCCATAATGTAATGCTTTTTTATAATATATAAATTTGGAGAGATTTAATACTAAAAAGTACAGTATATGATTAGATTTATAATGACGCTCTTTAGCAATAAAAACCAATGTTAACTGCGCTGCCGTTTTAAACTTAATGATGTTTTTGTAAGTGACCTGAACGGAGTTCGTCCCAAAGCCAACATTCCGCTGCAAAGGAATCATTTTTAGACTCTGTCGCATGCTAATGACTGTAATAAATCTATTTACGTAATACTGTCAAGTCGAAACGCATTTTGGAATTTCGGATTATATTTCACGAGATGGGTCACTGGCTGGCTGCCCGCGAAAACAACTAATTTTAGTGAAAACTTTAGGATTTTTAGAGAAGGTTATGGATTGGCTTCATTCAGAAAGTTCACGCAATGTTGCAGACGATTAACAACTTAATGCTCGAAGAAATTTTGCAAAACGATAGTAAAAATTGGTGAATTTTTTCATCGGCGGACTAGAAGGAATGCGATTTGCCAGAGGAAATAAGTTTTGTGTGATTTCGCGGTAGATTAGCTAACTTAATAATTTTCAACATCATCACATGCCGAAGGATCGGAAAATAATTAAAAAGGATGACCATAGTCTCAGCCAAAAGCCCGTCAATTTTGGATACTAACGAAGTTTTACCGCGAATATTACTGCCTGCATTCTAGTGACGGTACGGTCGTCTTAATCTAAACGCATCTTTAACTGCTGTGTGAAAAAAATATTCTTGCGTTCGTTATCGTCAAAATCTTACCGATACAGGCAAATTGACGAGTAACATGGACTGGCTGGTACGAACAAGATGCGTTGGCTAGAATAACAGTCGTAATCAGGTAATATTTTGCATTGCCACTCGAATTCATCACTGGGGGGCGTAGCAGATAGGACAGATGGACGCGTAAGAAGTGCACAATAGATAGAATGCATTTATCAAAAAAACCGATTACTTGTCATAGTTAGCTTCCATCACTTTCATCGTTAAATAATTAATACACGGCATTTCCCCAACTTTTATAATTATTGGGAAGACACTGGCTTGACTTGGTCAGCTGAGCTTTCCATTGGAGGCAGTGTTTATCTGCACATTACAGCAGCTTTGCCAACTCAGTAAATGCTGATTGAAATTCTACAATGCGTTTATGACTCGACCAGATTATTTAAGTACGGTTGTAATATTAATTACCGTGCAAAATAATCTCATACAAACTATGTTACATCAAAATGCTGGCGTTCAAATGATATGACTCTAGCCGTCTGCAAAATCTAAATCCCGGGGAAAATGACTACCTAATACGCACGCATTTTCTTACTAACTCTCAATGGTCATAGCATTTCAATACATTAACATCAACATTGCATTTACATACTTGTTTTCTTTCACGTACGGTAGAACCTTACGTGTTTAATAAATTTCATACTTACGGAAACGGCATAATTCGGCTTTTAAAAACTCATCCAATTTTCGTATAAGTTTGAAACCTACCTGCTGTTACGCTTGCATTCAGGGTTTCCAAATTATAGGCCGTATATTTTCCGCGTAAGGAAAGGCATTCTTTTCTCTGCATTGCTGAGAGGAAATCACATTCACCACTTTCAAAGCATTAGTAAATACAAAGACACGATGTTTTATAAAAGTGCACTTTAAGTCTTACAAGTCGGTTATTTGAGAATTTCAACGCCGTTAAATATTATTTTGTTAGATAAAACATGTTTCAGGGGTACAATTTCTTAACAAATAAGGGAAAAATTAATTGTCGGCATACGTTTATTATGAAACATAGTTCAATTTAATAGGGTATCGAAAAACATTATCAGATGTGCAAACCATGTAAAAAGTCATTTAAGAGATTGTGGTCTTTGCAGGCGCCGAAACGAAGTTCAATTAAAAGCCGGCATCCCAAGTTAACTGAATTGCTATGGAATTAGGCTTCACGATATTTAGTGTTACAACCCAGCTTAGGTAATCTTTTTGAGTCAAAAACACATTTTTGAATAGCAATTAACATTTCATGCGTTAGCACAGCCACTGTGGCTGGAGAGGTAATTTAATATATTTTTGGACAATTTGAGACTACAGCATAGTTCAAGAAACTCGCTCCTCGAAAGTTCTTTTTCATTCTGGGGTATTTTGGCCTTTTCGAACTCCAGTGTGGCGACGTTTTTCATATGAGCCCTAACGTCAACGGTAACGTCAATACTCTCTTGAGATTTTGCATAATATGTCATCCTTTTTTTCATTTCCACATATAATAATCTCAACCGCAACTGCGTCATAGCAAAATATACTCCAAATTTTTTTCTATTACATAGGTATTTTGGTCTGTTTTTGCTGACCGACAGCAACCTTTGGCCTTTATTACAATTCCCATGCTGTCAATGTATGCAAGGTTCTGAGAAAAATGATATTTATAGATATTTCTACAAACTCGCTCACGAAGGGCACGTGATCTATTTCACTAAGTATGGAAAATAAACTAAGCTGGAAATGCTTACGTGCTTGAAACTATGTGAAAAATATATTTTATCTAGCATGCTTCGCAAAATGCTAGGGTTGCACCGATAATACGTGTAGAAACATTTGGTCAAAATATTAAGAATCTTGAACTAAAACAAATTTTCGACTAATTTTGCGTATCCGCATATGCATTGCTAAGACAGAATAACAGTTAACATCCTACATTTTTCTGAAAATTGACTTCCACTTCAGCAGAAATCAGAAGAAGCAGTATGCAAACAAGCACGTTATTTATAGAAAGTCAGGCGTTTTAGCTGGATCGTCAGACGTTTTGTTCTGAAAGGCCTTACTAACCTGCACGAACAATATTTTGCTTAGGCGTACCGATATGTTTCTGCCATTAAGTCCATGGACTACCGTGAGTAGTCCAAACAAAAATGCGGCCACGCTGAAATGCAAGAACGTGGTTTATTACCTTTTGAACTATGTGTTTTCCGCCAATATATACTTAAGAAATGGCAAAGACAACCAGTTGGCTGTTTTGCCCTATGTCAACGTGTACTGAGTACATTTGCTAGACTGCGGAATGTACCGAAAATTAAAATATATTACTAAGTTTCCGCGAATCGGAATTAACGAATGGACCAAAACTCCGAATAACTGAACGACCTTAAAAGAATAAAAAACGGAAAAACGAATATCTGAAAAGGCTAAGATCTTCGCTTTTATGTAACCGTGGGTTTTTGGTTAATAACAGCTCATTACGTAAAAAACAAAAATAATACAAAACAGCACAAACAGAATAAGGTTTGGTGACAGTCCTGATAATAAAGGGAGCTCTCAAATATTCTTTAAAAACTGGCGTCATGTCAAATATGGCGGCTGGCTAACAGTCTGATTTTTTTCATTAGTGATTCCAAAATGGTTTAAGGATATTTAATCAGTTCGAATAGGTTGTGAATTATTTGAGATTCGGTGACCATGCAAATCAGGCATTTGCCTGATTCTGCCACAGAGACGTCACAGGAAGAAAAGTAGCGAAACGTTAAGCGTTTAAACGCTTTAAATAAAATTACTGAGTGCAATCGTACGCATACCATTTTGTCAAAATATAAATAATTTCCTTGCCTTAAATTTCTTGAGAGCATTTATGAAATAATGAGTGAGGGGCATTCTATCGGATGTAATCAGTAATGTGAGTCATTCAGAAACTCAGGCTATTATAGAATCTGGTAGTTTCCTAAAAAATACTGACCGTTTTTACTAATTATGTGAGGCAATTTATTTTCTCTTTATAATGAGGCCTTATTGTTGCGCTTTTTTTCTTCAAGTCTCCGTTTAACGACGATAAGTGCATAAGGAGGTAGCTAATTTTACCAAAATATTGCTGATAATACAAGTGTAAATTCTCAGAATCAGCTAATACAGATATAAGGATAGAAAACTGTCGTAATGCAGGTTATCGTAAATCGTCGTTCATATTTGCGGAATGCTTTAACTGAGAAACTTATTTAAAAGCATATTCTTTCTGTAAAAAGACACTTTACGATCTGGAATTTGCCTTCGGACTGAAGGTAGTTGGCTAATTACCATAGAGGGTGTTTCGCTACAGAATGCAAACGTAAGATTACTTTTGAACGACGTCTTACTTGCAAGATTTTGTTTACAAATTTATATGCATAAGCATAATTCGTGTAGGTTTAAAATTTGCCTTTATTGCCTTGCAATAATTTTTGACTTATTTGGAATATTGGATTTGCCGAACATTTTGTGATCCCTAAACAACGCATTATCCTTTTGGTAATTATTTCACATATCGATTCCACTCAATGTTGTTTAGTTGTAATTTAGTGTTTCGTCTATTTATTTAAAGTTAATTGCGAGGCATTACGGATGTATCATAAGCGATAACATATTTCATGAGATAAAACGGGTACTGTAGATGTTTTAATGGCCAAAACGAACGCATTTCCATAGCTAAGAGCCATGGCATCCGCAAAACAGATCAAATTAACATACTTTTTCGATATATTCTTCGATGACATGTGTATTAGATCGAAATTTTAAATCAGTACGTGCGTCGCCCATTTGTTTCTAAATAACCATCGGGGCACGTAAATTCACATTCCGCGTTTGCGCACTCTCCTGATGAACGATGTAAAATGTCTGCCGCAAACGAAGGCGCAATTTTCTAGTTATTTTGTAAATTTTTCCGATTTCCCTTGTCTATTTTTTGGCCAATTTTGCCATCCAGCCTGCATCTGGCTGCACCTATGTAAATCTTAAAAAATTTTTCATTGGGCCAAATCGGTGTCGGTCCTTTTCTTAAACCACATATTAGACATTAAAAACTGCATTAAACATATAGTGCGATATTCTTGGAATCTGAAATTACCACATAATTGCGGGCGTCTTCGCAGTTTCCTATGAAATATGTGCATGTGACTGGAAATTAAGAGTGTGAAAAGACATAAAACTGTCTAATGGCACCGATGTTATTTTTGAACCCAAAGGTACGCAAATTTGACATAGTGAATTTGTCGAGTTGTCTAGATTATTCACTCATTATTTCACCTTATTCACATGAACTATAACGCCACTGATCAAGTTTTTGAAAATGGTTTCATTTAAGGATTTTTGGTGAAAATCATGCCGAAACTTTTATGACAGCCGATAGCCTATAAAAGTACCTGGGTGTAGTTAAGACTTAACTTTTGAGGGTAAATTTGTTTTTTATGCTAATACATCGACGCTACAAGAGGTAGTTTGTAACGCGTTAGGCTAAGCACTTACATAAACACCAAAGTGTGGTCAAGATTTATACGCGGTTTACATCTTTCTATAGGTTGGTCTTGAAGAAGGAGACACGATCCCGACTATCGTGTCTCCTACTTGAAGACTACTTCCTGGGACTAGTCTTTTCGCTTTTATTGGCATAGGTTGGCCTTTTCTCCTAATAAGCAACTGCAACCGACTTGTGGACTGTCCGGGCTTTTTGAGCAAGAGCAATGATAGGACAAGTTGTGTGTATTGGCATTCTTCACGTTAAAAGAAATCATTTTCGCACAACTGCTCATTACGAAGTGAGTATCAGAGCAATTCCCTCCAAAATTGACTCCGTGGAATGCAATTCTAGTTTACGTCTGTGTGATGGCAAACCTTCTGCGACAAATTGGTCCCAAAAAACTGAACAAATCTGAGCTTGCTTTTTGTCACTTGCACGTATTATACAGAAAACGGAACTTGACTTTCAGAGGTGAATTTATTTAATCAGATACTGTACTTACCGCTGTTGACTTCTTTTAAGGATCCGATGGTTGTGAAATGTTTCATTGTATGAGCTTCCGGCTTTCTATAAAATGGTATAACTGAGCCCGCAAAACATGCCAGACAGAAAATCAGTTTTAAACTTTTAAAGTAACACTGCAAATAAATTAATACTAACCTGGTCGGATTGCCCCGCCAGACGTTTATAGCGTTCTACAAAGATAAACTTCCGTAAAACTAAAAGACGCGCTTCTTCTTGTGTCTAATGACTAAAAGTCTGACTATCGGCGATGAAAACATTAACAAATTCTGCATTTCTGGAAAAACGATGCGAGAAATGCCGGCCTGCATTTGGTGACCGCTCTATAAGGAGAGATGAAAGATTATTCAGACCGCTGTCTGCCGATATATGTCTTTGTTTCTCAACAAGCACAAATGTACAGTACCTGTGCTAACTCATGAAATGTCACGAATTAACACAGGTTAACGCCTTTAACGCAAAATCGGTAAACACTACTGCTCTCAAAGTCTGATAGCGGAAAATAAACGATGTGCCAAAGAAATAAAGCAAAGTTTGGTTAAGAAAATATTATTTACTGAGATAAAAATAAATAATTTTCGACAAAAGTCACATTTCCGAGAAACGCCTATATTACAACCAAGTTAATAAAGGCTACGTATGAGGACGTATAAAGGAGGAGGGCGCATAAAAGGTCAAAAATAATTAAGGACAGAAAGAGATACAAAAAATTAGTACTTTGTAGATTGTCCATTCGAATTAATAACAGCAGGAAGTCTGTCCGACATAGACATGACAAGGTTATCTATGGTGGATTGTAAAATGTAATTATTGAGTATGAAATCCAATTTTTCCTGCATTGAAAGAGTCTTCTTAGCTTTATGCCAATTTCTTTTGACTATTCCAGAAAGATTTTCGATTGGATTAAGATCGGGACTGTTGGCCGGGATGAAAATGGATTGGAGGCCAATTGCGGAGAGCGTGGTTGTTGTCTAAAATGTTAGATTATGTTTGCAAGCGGCATCAAATTCGTACCTCTTTAGAGCGGTGGAC
>CACRXP010000312.1:399498-416425 GCA_902702965.1 Spirometra erinaceieuropaei
GGGGATGAAATTACGAGTCCTTTCGGCCCAACCTTTTTGACATCTTATTGGGTCATCAAGAAGTAAATGTTTCCGCGAAATTGAATATGTTGCCACTCTACAAAAGATGCGTGGATGGTGTTTTTGCTATTGTTGAAGACCTTAAGAAGGCTGAGGAATATATATTTTTATAATGAATAAGCTACAACCAAGTATGAAATCTACAATGGAGAAGGAACAGGACAATCAGCTATCCTTTCTGAACGTTTTTATGTTTAGACACAAAGATGTTTCTGTAAGACGTTGCGTTTTCCACAAGAATGCTCGGAAGGAACATTACTTGCATTTTTGAGTTTTGTACCCATACAATGAAAACGTGACTTAGTACACGCTCTTTTCCATTGGGCTAAGCACATTTGCTTAAATGACACGCTGATTTCAGAACTTGCACGCCTCAAGGAAACTCTGCTTATGCGAGGATATATTGCACATTCCTTCCCCAAGTACAGCAACTCTACACGGCCAAAAATGGCAGAACATTCAGTTCCGGAAAAGCCCGTTTTTCTATCTTTTCCCTTTAAGGGCGATAATATTTTAAATACTATTAAGCGACGGCTGCGTTTCGCCAACGACTGTACATACAATGCAGCCAAACTCGTATTATGCAGTCCTACTAAGCCTCTTCAGAATTCACGTGCGAAGGGTGTCTTGCCAATGCACGCCACTTCAAATTCTGTTTATAGATTCACATGCACTTGCGGATGCAAGTATATTGGGCGAACGTAAAGGCAGTTGGCAGTCAGGTCTGCTTGATAGTGTTCACACCGTCGACCCCAAAACTTCCTTCAGAGTACTTGTTCGGGAACGAACAACTCGGCCATTGCGTTACCGACAGATGGCGTATGTACGGCAGATGAAACCCGATCTTTGTAAATATTTAGAGCATGTGGTCAGCCTTACATTGCTATGGTAGCCTGCAACACCATGATTTTCACTTCCGCTCTCTTTTCTGCTCGTTAACGCCTCCTTTTTTCCGCTATGATTCCCATACGGTGTTTGCGTCACTAACTTTATCGATTAGCCAACTTTACCCAATACCATGACCTTGTTGTTTCTGCATTGATTTTCTGCACGAATTAAAATCTGCTTTACTCCCCCTACTCGTTATCTATGTTATGAAGCGACAGGATGCAGTTGACAAGCCCTCGCAAAATTTTTGGTACCATTAAATACTGTCCTGCTTTCCTGCTTCAGGTTCGTACTTGGGGACAAAGTGTCTCAAATTTTTAAAAGTACGACTTGTCGTCTCCTAAAGCACTGCTTTCATCAAGGAAGGTTAAATATCTGTCTCTCATGCTGTTCATTAAAGAGAACAGTGTGCAATCCAAAAGACCCTTTGACTGCCCGCCGTGATTGCCAGCATCCTAAAAGATCCCTCTTGAGCCAAACGCCCAATGGCCTCCTTTTTACATTTCAGAATTTGTGAAAAAGCACTGGGCTGTAGAAAAGCAAAACTGGCAGGAGCGTAGATGTTTCCGTGGGATGAGATGTCGGCAGAAAAAAACGGCAAAACCTGAATATCGAAATCCACTGAGAAAGTAGACCGTAGGGATCCCTGAACTACAAGAAAAATGTTAGAATAAGTTGCATGAATGGGGCAAGCGGAGTCCGCAGTTAATAGAATCTGTGGAAGGCACTGACATATGTTTGTTTCATCGCTCCTACGGAGTTGCGAGGCAGACCACGCAAGTGAAAGTTTGCAAATTAAGGTCGTGTAGACATGCAAAAATCAGGTAATCGAAGGTTGTTGATTAAAAATTGCCAGGGCAGGGGCCAAATAGGCGGCCACAGGCTTACTTCACAGCTACCTTACGTATTGATGTTTGTTCAGTAGGTGTGCTTATGGCAGTTTTTTGCCGCCGCGGTATGATAGAAGGCGGCAGACAAATGCAAACGTAGGTCTTAAACCTAAACCTAACCATGGTCTTAACCCAAAACCTGGCACCAAAGCCTAGCTCTAAATCGGACTCTAAACGTTACGCGGATCCTAGGCTAAATCTTAACCATAACCGTAACACCCGCACACCAAAAATAAATTTTAATTTCTACCCTGAATTATAGCCCTGAATGTTAGCCCTAACTGCTAAATCCGACCGTCAACGCTAAGTCCTAAGCCTAACCCTAAACCCCTTACTACCGTTAATTCCTTGCGCAACATCTTAACTTAAAATTAAATAAGCGTGTTTGTTAAAGCCATAAAAATAAAAACGAATGCACAATTCGATCGCACATATACGAACATACAGTTGGTGACCTGAGTGATGAAAGGTGCAGAGATTTACAAAAGATCGCTAATAACTCGCAGTCCGACACCAATCCATAGAATGCTAAATAACAATTTTACCAGATCTAAAAACGTAAAAAAATCATCAAACCTAACGCTACGTTGCTTGAAAATACAAATCTTTTAGAAATTTACAAAACGTTAACAATCCTTGTACCTCAGGAAATTTCACTTTTAAACGAAAAGGATGTCTGACCATGTGACGATTCGAATAAATACGAAACAACGACTAGAATGATTTTTGACAATAGCCTTTTAGTGCAGTTTACATTTCAATATCTTTTAAAAATTAGCGCAATGTTCGCCAAATGGTCACACGGAAATTTAACATGGAATATGCTTGTGATTAACTAGAAAACGTTCTTTCTGTGTGCGTCAGTGCTGCATTCCTTTGGAGTATTTCTGTGTACTTTATATTTTTGCACTCTAAGGTAAGGGAAAAATTAAATCTTTTGTCCTTTTCTTTCACAGTACTGAAAAAGTTTGATAGTTTTACCACAAACGCAAGAGCATGTCTTTCTTTTTATATTGCGTTTATTGTCGCTGCCTTTGTGCACTTTAGGGCCGCGTTTTGCGATTATGGATGCACGGCAGAGTGGCCATATTAGTCTCATAGTTTTTTTCAACCGTTAATTTTCTGCTTGTCCCACTTTTAAATTAAGTATACGTAGAAGCTAAGCCACACGGAAAGTAATGTTCTGTATGTACAAAATATGGAGTGCCCATTCATTGGTCCTCGCTCCTGTGATAAAACATAGCATTTTCTAAAGAACAAAGCAATTCTGACGCATTTAAACGAAGGATTGCCTGTGTGCGTTAGTACCGTAATTTTGGACGAGAAATTGCTTAGATCTGCTAATTTAACTTACGGAAGTCAATAAAACGTCTGGTTCTCAAAAAGGACCTCTGCGTTAGCAAAATTATTACCCGGGTTGGAATGGCCGTAAAAAATCCGTTCTCAATTGCAAAACATCCTGTTAACTAGAACGCTTGAGATTAAATTACTGCTCTCTCAAAGAGGAACGTACTCAAATGCGCAATCGAAAGCTCGGACAGGTAATAGCGTAGGAGATTGACCGAATATATACCAACGTCCACTTTTCCTCAACTTTGTAAATATTATGCCTGATAAAATTGCACAGATACATTTTCTGAGCCAGACCTGGATACAAGCTTGAATAAGCTGGAGGAGCGAGCAAAAGACGCAGCGTTTAAAACTCCCGAAATTTCTCATACAGTTTCTGCAAACAGGTTTTATGAGTTAGGTAACGCACTGTAAGCCGTCTGTGCGACGCGGCGGCTGATTATTATAAGAGGTAGCGAACACGTTTGAACGGACCCTTAAGTTTAATTTCGCAGACGCCTCACTTAAAAAAAACTAGCCGAGATGGGATTGAAGCCGCGTATTCGATACAAATTCAGTCAGTCGGCATGTCGATCTGGCGCCGGATTTAAAAGCCCTGTGCAGCCACTCCGATCCTGTGTAACTAGCCGCTAATTGGTAACTTCCACCTAATAATGCTGTTGCTGGCTCTGATTTAGCTGAAGATGAACTGCTGCTCGTGTTCGAAAGATCATACAGATAACAAATGTGATGGGACGCTCACAGATCATTCTTACGGAATTCACTAAGTCCGCTGTGCCTTAAGCGCTCTCTCTCTGTCGAGCCCAACCAGCAGCCGTACAGTAACACATGATATATGCAGACGCTGTCCATCGTTTTTATTTGTATGGCACGATAACAAGGTGGCGGCTGGGATCCCAAATGAGTGGAGGTACAGTGAGTGACCTATCTCAAGAAATGTTGGTTGAAATTCTGAAATGCGTTTTCGATTAAGAAGGATTACTTGGTCGCGGTTGTAATACTAACTATCTTGCGGCATACTCTTATAACATTTCGGACTCGGCAGGTCGTCGGCTTTTAAATGCCTTTCTTCGCAATCTCCTGTAGAAAGGTTACTTGGCAAAAAATGACTACATAAGTAGCATGCATTTTTCCCATTGATTTTCGATGGTCTTGCAAATTCAAATATATTTTGTAGAAATCATAAATAAAAATATACTTTCTTTAGTCAATCAATAGAGAATCACCTCTTCCTCTTTATATTTTATACTTAAGGAAAATTATAATTAGGTTTTATTAAAGTGTCTAATTATGAGACTTTTTAAGACCGCGAAATGTCAATTCACATAGCAATGTACCTGGCCGTTTACCACTGCTCCTCATGAAATGTACAACATGGTCTGCCTCCATTGCATGATTTTATGGACTCTGTATGATATCGCTTTAATGGCATATAAAAATATATGATTTTCTTTACGCGGAACGCATGTACCTTTCAGACTGAAATTACTCAGCGCTAATGCAAAGAATGATCAGGCTCTAAATTATTCGGCAATTGGGAAACTTTTTTAAAACCTAATTATAATTTTGCTTTAAGTATAAAATATATAGAAGACGTGATTCTCTATTGACTGACTAAAAGAAAACATATTTCTGTTTATGATTTCCATAAAATATATTTGAATTTCCAAGACCATCGAAAATCAATGGGAAAAATGCATGCTACGTAAGTAGCCATTTTTTACCGAGTAAGATTTCTACAGGAGACTGAGAAAAAGAGCATTTTAAAGCCGACGACCTGCCGAGTCCGAAATGTTATAAGAGTATGCCGCAAGATAGTCAGTATTACAACCGCGACCAAGTAATCCTTCCTAATCGAAAACGCATTTCAGAATTTCTACCAACATTTCATGAGATAGGTCACTCACTGTATCATGCAGACCGCACTTCGAGGGAGCCCTTGCAGCATGACTCTAGGTCCACCAGACAGACATTCCACAAAAACACACGCTGATAATTCGAACATAGCATCCGTCGATGGCCACCGGGATTATAACGCAGACACGATGACTAGCGCATAGTAAAGTTTATAGTTTATGGTGGACTTGCGCTTTATCTACAGCACTCTATCCTGCTACTCCGCCAGGAAGACCGGAGGCGGGAGAGGCCGCAGGTGGATGGCATGGTTGAACTTGCGCTCCACTTTACACCCCCTGGTCGACACACACGTGACCACGATTTTAACCAAAAAACATGACTGGCACGTCTGGGGCCGCACCTTGGCGTGCCGTCACAGCCGGCTCGCACCCACGGAGGGGGAGTGGCATAGATGTCAAATTAAGGAGCCATTGCTGCCTGACTCTCATTTCACAAGATGGCAACTCCGAACCACAAACAACACTGGGCCGACGGCGAAAACCAGTGGGTTGGCCGATGTCCAAGCCACGTCTTTCAGTGCACTGTGATAGCTTCAAGGGGGTCAGGTTGTTTTTGGTGCGAAAAATGCGCTGTCGTCGATTTCACCCTCCCTTCCCATTTCCAGGCCGTGGCCACTGTCCGAGCCGGTCGGTTGACAGGTTTGTGGAATGATCGGTGGCTGACATACCTAGTTACCTTGAAACACGCATGACCTGCCCCTAACCCCCCCCCCCATCCAGCACAAGCAACAGGATTTTGCACAACAGGGGTTGGCCGACGTGCACCTCACATGCGTGGCTGCCGCAGGTCATCTTGAGAAGGAGGCGTTACAGTCGGGTCCTCGGCCCACCAGTCCACCACTCTACTTACATGCAAACACAACTTTGCAGACTGTGTGGACTGAGCTGGGAGCGTCAGCCATCTGGATTCCAAACGCGCCTCAGACTCGAATCACACATTCCGCAAAGGATTTGCACGGGGACGAAACCAAGATGAACACTTCCTACTTTCGTGGCAGGTGATACCTGGATGCTTGTGGTGGATGATTGTGTTGCGTGATGTAGGTGGGGGAAGATGTATTGGTGTGATTTAACCAGCCGTAGTCTACCACAGGCTTTCATGAATGTGCATGTGGCCTGATAGACCATGTGGTGGGTGAATATGCGGGGTCATGATGGTAGTTGAAGTGGATACGTCCCATGTATGTTGGTGCTCCAGGCGCTGATTCGCCAGGCTCTGTGTGATGGATTCGCAAGTGACCGACCAGGCCGATGTGTGAAGTGAATTTACGCGGACAGGATGTACAAGCGAAGTCGGCGACATCAATGCCGGTTTCGGAGATGGTGGCAGCGGCAGATCTGCTTATAGTGGAGGCGCAGGGCGACAAGGTGCGGGTCGAGCTGGGCATAGTAGATGTGCTGAGCGTGGTGGAGTTGATATTGGATGTGGTGTACGGCAGGGTGTGTGTTAATTTAGGCCTGGTAGATGTGCAGGAGGTGCTACGTGTGTCGAGACTGCGGTGATTTCGTCTCTCGTGGCTGCGCATGTGGACCAAAAAACGCCCTCGGTGATTGAATATGCTGAGGCAGTATGGACAATGGAGGCGGATGCAGCGAGTGTATGTGGTTGCTTCTGGCACTGGTTCACCAACGTCTGTCCGATGGATTCGCTAATGACCGACCAGGCCGATGTACGAGGCGAAGGTACAGTCACAATGAGGACAGGTATAGACCGAGTCCACATCACTGACGTTGGCGGTGGTGGATTTGATGTTTGTCGGTGTGTCAGGATTGAGTGCAGCGGCTGTGTGGGCAGGAACGTCGTAGCACATATTGAGGCGACGGAGGGGCATTGCAGTAGGTGTTTAGGAGAGCGGTCAGTGTTGTTCGCCGTTGTGGAGGGCGAGGCAAAAATGGATGGGGTGGATTTCGGGTGGTGTCGTCCGGATGCTGCAGTTCGTACGAAGATGTCCAATGGGACGCCAGGGACGTCGGATGGCATCGTGGGCAGGTCGGGGACGGTAAAGTGCAGGCGTTGCGAGACGGGAGCAATTGAGATTTACATGCATCGCATCTGGCTTTGGCGACAGTGATGCGGTCGGCGTCGTAGATTTCCGGGACCTATCTTCACTGCTCTCCACCGTGCCAATCGGTTCCAGGTGAAATCTTCCCGCTTGACCGTTTTGATCTGCAGACGCTATACGGAAGTCTTCAGAGTGTTCTTGACCTCCTCCTCAGCTGGAACCGGGACGACATCTCCATGGGAGAGTCGTCTGAGTAACCGCCCGCGTGCATGCGTAAGAGATGGCCGCTACAGCGCAGTTGCAGTTGCCTCAAGATTGTGTAGATGCTGCGGATTCCCGTCCGTTCCAGTATACCTTTTTCCGCGATTCGGTCCTTCCACCATAGTTTCCCTATCCATCATAGAAAGCCGAGGTAGACGTGATTGAGTCCTTGTTCCTATCTCTCGTACGCCGCCCAGGTCTTCGCTTCATAAAGCAGCGCCGGCCGAATGACTGCTCTGTATATCTTCCATTTGGTGTGGATGTAGTGAACGCCTCGATTCAAAAATGTGTTTTGCACACTGCTGAAGACTTAGCAGGCTTTGGAGATCCAAAGCGGGCACCTCATTGTCGATTTTGGTGTTGCGAATAGGGATCCTGCTCAGGTAGGTGAAGTTGTCCACGACTTGCAGTTGGGTGCCGTTCATGTTGCTTTGGGGTGTGAGTAGGAAGTGTCAATTGGCGGTTTATGCATGACCACCGTCTTCTCCGTGTTGATGATGAGGCCGAAGTTGTCGCTGACGGCGTCGAAGAGGTCCTTGCTCCTTTCTACGTTCCCATTGGAAGTGACGTTAAGTGCGCAGTCGTCGGCGAATAGCTGCGAGGTTGATTCATCCGATCAGTTGGCAACCTTCCGAGCAACGATTTTTTAGAGGTACGTATTAGCGCCTCAGACCTGTCATCTCGAGAAGTGCACTGAACTGCCTTGTGAATGGAGTCCCCGGCGTCAATCTCCCCCCATCTTCTCTTGTGAACCAGTTGCCTGACGTAGCCCTTAGTTATTAAGACACAATTATTTGTAGTTATTGTATTTGATAAACGTTTCCTGACCTCGTATTTATTCAGTTTGTTATGTTGGTGTTTATGCAACGGTCCCGCGGAGACGCCAACTGGTGTGGGTTTCGGTTTTACTAACTGTCTTTTCACCCACTGCCTTCGTTCTTCACTGAGCGGCGTTGACAGTAAAGTCCGTCCTGGCGTGGTCGTTTCACTTGGCTTTTCTCGATTTGGAATAAGCGTGGGATCGCGTTATACATTGACTACGCCCGCTAAAGTAGCGACACCTAAATCAGAACGCGCGTCACCGTTTCACGCGTTTTCACTCGCCGACAATGGCCGGTAAACCATTATGCAGTGCCGTATTGGTTACTTCCTTGAGTAAACTCACTCAAATATTGCCTGGTGTTCGCATTTAGTGTGTCTTCAGTACATGTCTGGTTTGAGCACAGGAAACGTAGATCCCCGTGTTGCAGGTGACGTCGTAAGTTCTTTGAAGGTGGGCTAAATTTATGGTTTGGCTTATTGTAGAAGTTAGTGTCCATCTAGGAATGTAGGGGTCGAAAAGGTTATGGCCGACGGTTGTGCTCGGTGTAATGCGGGCTAGGTTAAGTGTTAAGACAGAGGGAAGATGGTCCTTTAAAAATTCAGCGCGAGGACACCTTTTGCTCTGACAGGGTCAATAATCCCCTCTCTAACCACGTCCTTCTCGCAAACTGTTGGCCTATAACCTGTTACCTCCCGTAATCTCGACGGAGGCTCTGTAATCCCAGTTGAAAAACAAGACATTATTTTATACTCATTTTTAAGAGAAGGGGACATCCACGACGCATTCGGCAGGCAGAAACAGCCCAGCATGTTGTTTAATCTTTTTCAGCTTAGCAATTATTCCCTTGAAAATCGCATGCACCGCTGAAGGGAAATTTCGAAATGAAGGCAGTTGAAATATAACATTTCAATGGCCGAAATGACTTTGGATTAAGCACAGTTTTATCTCCGCAATCAACTAAAACGGAATTTATGAAAATTTAGCACCATGAGCAGTGATGGCAGTAATGAAAACAGAAAATGTTTGGTTTTCACGAAAATGGCTTCCATGGGTCAGCACAGAGCTCGCATGCAAAGGACACTTAACTGAGGCATAAAAAACTAAGCTGGACTACAACGAAGGGCTTTCCTGCAGTAATTACCACTTATGGAGTTTGCGTGACGGAAGGCAATTAACCGCCTCATCTCCGCAGGTAAGGCAGGTCAAACACTCGACTCAGGGCAGATTCTTCATGACCCCTTATTTTACCCCCACCAAAAGCAAAAGAAAGCGCCCCAAAAAACCAAAATCGGATTATACATAGCGACATGCCTTTGTCATAACATATTCCAAACCCCAGCAAAAGGCTGGTACATTTGAATTAGTGGAAATAAAGGAGTGTATGATGTCCAGTAAGAAAAAGCTTTCCCCTTTTTTGGTTTTGGATGAGATGGCCCCTCCATAGTCTGCCAAAAGAACCCTTCCGCCAGTTAAAATGTTGGACCATGAATTGTGTTTTTAAGGTTCTGAATAGGGGGAGTTTGGGTCTCTTTCGACATTAAGCGGCGTAGACTCAAGGAGCGCTCGCATAGTATTTTTGAGTCCTTTGAGAAAAAGCGGGCAAGTGTCTGATGACGTAATTCCGAAAGCGATGCATTAGCTGTCTCTCAAATTCTTGTACATTGCAGGTAGGGAACGACAGGGCAAATAAGGCTTCAATATTCTGATAAGAGTTTTATTTTTCAGGACACAGCCAAATGGACAGCTGTTACTATGAAAATCATGTAGCAATATCTACTCACCAAGCCACACTGTCGTCATCTGGAAACAGGCCACTTTAAAGGATAGTCTGGTCGTCTGAACTCACAGTAAAAAAAGAAGCATTGGGTCTGACACGGAGTCGTCGAGCTAGTCACCTCGACAGTTCGACTGTCGTGTCCGATGATGTTTACCGGCTGCGCCACAGCAAGTTGAAGGCAGGCGTAGCAACTTGCGCGTGGATTAGTTTATGGTGAGGGAGGATTTGCCCTGCATCCACCACACTCTCGCCTCCCTCCCACACGAGCCCAGTGTCAAGACATACTAAAGAAAACCGGAGGTGGGGTAGGGCGCAGGTGGCTCTCACGGCCGAACCCGCGCCTTGGCGTACTACGATGCGTTCTGGTCTACGACAAACACTTGATCAGGGTTTTACCCGGCGGCAGCACGGCAGTGAGACAACATGGAGGACTATGAACCATGCTTACGACGTGTATACCCAGAGGGGGCGCCAGCGCATCAAGCCAGCAGGGAACAAGATGCCGAAGAAATGCTAGCGCGCAATACGTGTCTGGGATTTTAGTTCAAACCTATGTCCGGAGTACTGTAGAATACGCTTGTCATATACCTTTCACGCTACTAGTAGTACCACTTGATTGACGGGGGGGGGCATTATGTAGTTATTTCAGAAGAGTTACTTGTCTTCAACTCAAATATCCATTGAAATTTGGGGTCTGATACTAAAAAGTCATGTCCTGGAGACCTAACTCCAAAACCAGAACTGAATACTTTCTGGGATTAATTGCTTGATTCCTCTCTGGAATTCGTGTACCAGAAATGGCGCCAAATGCTCGGCCTTTGTCAACTTACAGCGAGACGCGAAAGACAACTTTAAAAGGGAATTGAACTGGGTCTTCCCAAAAACACAATTTACCATGAAGGAAGACAAAGACGGAGTGCTCCCTTTCTTTGACGTTCAGGTACCGAGGCAAGTAGACAGAACCCTCCTGACTGGTGTCAGCTGCGTCCGGACGCTTTTTCGCCGCACCAACACACACTTCAGCCCAGAAGCCGAGATGCTGCGGGAGCGTGAAACCTTATGGCACCTCTTCCTTGCCAATGGACATTCGCGTAGTTTTGTAAAAAAGTGCTTATACCAAAAGCATACGAGGTGCGACCGTGAGAACACACAAAGACCTGAGATCTTCCTTACATCAAAAACGTGTCAAAACTCGTGGAAAGGCGCCCAAAGAGGCACCAAATTCTGGTGGCGCACAAACCAACGACTATACTACGTGCTGAGATAGTACACCTTAAGGATAAGGTCGGCTACTTGGATAGAAAGGAAGCCGTCTACAAGCTCCTGTGTGAGGCCTGTGATGCAGTCTATTGTGGTTAAACAGGAAAATCCACCTCTACACACATTCGCGAAAACCAAATTGCAGTAAAGAGGTGAGACCACCTGTTTCAAGTAGCCATGCATACCCTGGAAACGGGGCATGCCTTCGCTTGGAATAGAACACGGATTGTCGGTGCCTGCCCTTTGAAGAAAGGCCGAGAGCTCCTTAAGGCCATGCAATTGGATGACGAGTGCATATCGAGTTGGACACCGCGCACAAGTATCAAGGAGAAATAGAAGAGACAAGAGTCAATCGGGACAGAATCACGCAGATAGCGAGCGATCACGGGCGGAAACGGCAAAAACTATCGATTTTTCAAGTGCAATGCCAGATGTTAACTGTTGTTGGCACAGTTACTCTGTCTGGGTCTGACGGCGACCTGGGGAACCGGCTTCGGAAATTTAAGCAAGAAAGTTCATCTTTCCCAAAGCACGACCTTGACTTCAACTGATATTTCTTAGGATGCCTACCTTCCAGTACACAAACGGAGTACAGTCTACAGCCATCTGAATCCAGCCAAACCGCACTGCTCTGATAAAATAAGTAATCGAGCAGAAATGAAATACCTCTACAAACTGTTCTCCCAAAATGGGTACCAGCATGACTTTATACGTCAATGCATGAGGCACCAGCAACTCAAGGGCAAAGGTATTTCCAATACTACGGCCGCTCAGGCACCAAAACCAACTGCATGGCAAATATATAATACGTGAAAAATGTATCTGAACTAGTTAAAAGACAATTGAAAAAGTACCAGATACATGTAGAACAGCAGCCGGCAACTACCCTACGCGCACTGCTTGTACACCCTAAGGACAAGGTTGGCTACCTCGAAAGAAAGGGTGTTGTCTACAAAATCCCATGTTCTAGTTGTGATGCCGTCTATTGTGGCCAGACTGAGAAATCTGTCTCGACCCGTAAACAAGAGCATCAGTTAGCGGTGAAGAGACGCGACCATCTACCCCAGGTGGCCATGCACACACTGGACACTGGGCACAAATTTGAATGGGAGAACACTCGCATTGTTGGCGCCTGCCCAACAAGGAAAGGCCGCGAGTTCCTGGACGCAATGCACTCAGATGAGGCATGCATCAACCGGCATATCGATTTAGATGCCGCATACAAAATCCTTAAGGAAAGATTCAAACTGACTCAACTAATTCTGAGAAGATGATTCTAGTTATTCATAGAATCCTTTGCCAGACTCGGTCTGGAAGTTAATTGTATTTGCACGCCCGTTGTCTGAAGACGAGCTGGGGAACCAGTCTGGAAAATTTACACAATAAAGTTTGCTGTTTCCCTAAGAATTTTTACCTTTTGATAATATCTCGGGATGCCTGTTTTTTTAATTTATATATATATATATGCCTGTATGTTTTGAGTATTCGCGTCATGCTGCCCTTGTTTGTGTCGCCCCGCAGTATTTAAAACCGTCTACTTCTTCAAGTTCATAGCCGTCAATATCTTTCAGCAGCCAACTACGAACTGATTACTCTGTGACCAGAAATTTATGATAGAACCGTGCCCAGAAACAAGGAGGTAGACCGAAACGGCCTACAAGTAAGGCTAGATGACGATTTTATTCGTTAAGCACTAAAAAACACTATTATATGCCCATTAAGACCGTTAACAGGAAAAACCTGCCGGTGTTTTCCATGGAAATAATTATGAAAAAGATGCAGGAATTTGAACTTGATCATAAAAAGGCCATGATCAGACCGGTTTTAGATGGAGAACTTATTAGAGGAGTTTTGTCTTTACTAGTAAATATATTGATTACCGGTATTCATTCTGGAAGATCATCTATTTCCGCAATGAAGTCTTAGTTAAGACAAGGATAACAAGCCATATCTGAGAGGACCTTCAAAAAGGGCATACTGCGTCGACGATTGGCGTTTCGGATAGCGGACAGTCCGACGGTCGGTTACGGATCCCGAAAACAGGAAAGGCGTTTGTCAATATTGTGGAGGATGTTTTTGATGACAACGACATTCACCGACCCCAAATGGATGCCATAATATTACACGATAATGCCCCTGCCTATCGCTCAAAAGAGGCATGAATCTGAGAACGGTTGCGACCGTAGTCTCTCGATCATGCCATTTCAGGAGTTATTACATCTACTGTACGTACTGAGCCAGAACTTGGTTGGGTTTTGGACTATCGTGCGGCTATGATCAGCGCACTTGGTTTTGAATAGTTAGGTGCCGACAGGGGACATGTGTTGCCCAAACTCAACGTTCCGGAACTTTAGATCGCAGTAACAAACCGATCAGGTGAAATAAGGGGGTAATTTAGGCATTCACATTCGAAGAAGGGGGTGGAAGCCGGAGTTGCTCAATCAGCAGCCCTCAAAATGCCAAGGTGAGATGATGGGATGGGGCAAACATTTTTTGTTGAACACAGGCCGAAGACGATGCGGGAAAAACTCCCGCACAGGACAACGAAACACACAGGGTAATTTAGAGAGCGGACAAATTAGAAGACAAGCGTGCATGTGTATGCGTATGGATAGTGGGTAGAGAGCAGAAAAAAACTCAGAAAAAACTGTAAAAGGTTCCAGTGCGTGTGTGTAGACGACGAGTGAGCGCACGTCAAATGCCGAGAAAGACTTGTGTAGAGGGGACGAGGAGGGACAGGTGGAGTCGGCGCCTCAGTGTGGAGGTGAAATGACCTTGGCGAACTGTCCGGTTCTTTTGGGCGAGACAACGGGCGTCGAGAACCAGGACCGCCTGGCCTCCAGGGTTTGTTTAATCAGAAATTCGTCTTCCTTTGATAACCGTAGAAGAGCTGAGACTGCTCGCACGAGTTGCAGAGCCTGAAAAAAGACATTCAAGGGAGAAGACTTGAAGGATGGGATTGAGTACAGGGGTTGTGAGGAAATATATAACTCCGTTGGGAAGGGGGGAGATTACTACGGACAGGAACGGATGTAAGGAGGAACGACGACAGCTGCCAGGCCGCGGGTCATTTGACGGGACCCAGCACTACTTTAAAGTTCAAAGAAACCGAAATTCTTGAGAAAGGTGGCAACGATGTTACGCGCGAGCTGATTGAGTCAGAGTTATCCAACCCGAAATCAAGACGATCCCTCGTTGGCCAGGTCTCGTCTGGGCAGGGTGATAAATCCTACAAAGGAAACGCAGACGAACGCTACCTCCAGTGGCAGAGTGGGTGGTCTCGGAAGCCCAAATTCAAGCGCTCAACGGTTAAGGTATGACAACGTGAGAACTGTAGTGGAAGGGCACTCATCAACTAGCTCAGGGATGCGGTTGACGTGTTGTGCCTCGGGACTTGATATACAGCACCTGCGGGCCGACGGACATGAACTAGTAATATTTTTACTGAGAAAAAGAGCCAGAAGAGGTCGTCCCAATCTTTGCTGGTACTCCTTTTTCTGCATATACTATTGGTTGGTATGCGATTATCCGCATGGGATTAAGATCGAGTTTCAAGTCACAACGGCACGAGTACGTTGCATAACTTGATTGGTAATCACCCACCCACCATAGTTAATGTATCAAATCATAGCCAACAGACCAACATACTTGGTACGGCTGCGATCATGCATGATCTAACCGGCCTCGATGATGTCTCGAAGTGCACCTTTCCACTCGTGACGATCCGCGGCAAGAAATCTGGACAGAACTACCAATACACTTCGCCAACGATGGAGACCGAATATCCAAGGTTCAAGAACCACCCCCACATCTTGACGAACTGTGTCGAGCCAGGTTTCGAGTTGACCCCCCTGTTCGACGTCTCCGATTGAGTACCCGTGCAGGATCGATGGCAACAACACTGAGCTCCTGAGGTGGACGACGAAGAACATGCCCGAACCACTTCAGTCGTCTTTCTTGGATGGCCTGAGTTATCCTCGCGATGTTGCCGCAGCGAGCGCGGACTGTCTCATTTGAGACGAAGTCGGTGAACTTCACTCGATGGATGGCCCTCAAGCGGTGGTGGTCAAATGCCTCCAGTTTTTGCTCGTGAGCCACGCGCACAGCCCAGCATTCACAACCGCAGAGAAGGACACACCGGACAGATGCACGATGCACTCCAATCTTACTGGCGGAGATGTCACGTCTGTTTCCTAAGGCTTGAGAAAACTCGACAGGCAGCACACATTCGGGAGACACTGTCATCCTTACTTTGCCCATTCGGCAGCAGCCTCGCCCGCAGTATTTAAAACCGTATACTTATTCCGGTTGAGTGCCGTCACTACGAGCAGAGATGCGGCTTGAAAACACATTAGTCTTCCTAGCGTTTATGGATAAACCGACCAATTAAGCGACCTCGTCCACACCTGACACCATAGACTGATCAACGGTCCGGTGGCTAAAAGGTTGAGCTTTGAGCCAAATAACCACAACTCAAAACCCGCATAACCCAGGCCCGGGGTTGGGTATGACAGATTTGCGACAGTTGATAAACCAAAAACACCCTTCTTTTATCATTTTCGGGACCCTGTCCCCCCGCCCCTTACCAACCGACGACGACAGAGAATAGGCCTGAAATAGGAACACCAGTCTATCATGAATTGAGTACTACTTCTGCTGTTTTTACGTATGCGATAGCCTGAGAGCTGCAGTTGGGGCAATGAGATGTCACTTTCACGTGAAAAAAAACGATTCAAAAAAACGGTCGTCCTCGTTGGTTTGTTTTCAAATCAGTGGTGAAGTGACGACTAGGGGGAAACAGCCGAATCGAAATCAGACCTGACAAGGCAGTAATTATCCCAACAACGATAAAACGGCTGTGCATCGACCACGCGGTAGCAATGTCGCGGTTCAATCGAAGGGACCCGGCCGCACATTCCCGCCCAACGGGGAGGAAACTACCGGGACAGGGGACAGACGCGTGGGCCCCAAACTGCTTGAATCATGGACTTTCAGCCCCCCAGTTGACTGGCAAGAGCAACGACCTCCTGACTCCAAATTGCCTGGCCAGGGGAAACTACGTAGCCACGCGGGATTTGCCAGTGTCGGCGAGTCAAATGACCCAAGAAACCACACAGGTGATGAAATTGCGGCTCGGCTACGGGCAGTAAGGTCACGATCACACCACATACAACCATCCGAGATTAGTTCAAGTGACGCCAATGTTGACAGTTGCACGGCAGGCGAGTGCCCAAAAATACTGCAACATCTATGAAAATCGTTACCTTTATCTAATTCTGCTTCCCATGAGAGACAGGCAAATAAAACTGCTTGTTCCAGTTCACTCTTCCCTACTGCTTCCAGTCTATAATAATACTACTTCCGCAGCCACAATCAATTAACGGTCAAGTCCAAAAACAAGCGAAACGCCGCCAGCGCTCACGATGACACACCGTACAGGAAATTTCAATTTCGACATTGAAGACAGCAAACATAGGCATGAGGCGGATGACACCTACGAGCCAACGAACACGTGTGCGAGCAAGTGTAACAAAAAGTAGCCAACGGACAGGCAGGTGTGTGGGCGACCGTCGGGTGGCAGAAATCACGCTAAGCGCAACAAGAGCAGCAGCCCGATGCGTTCTGCGGCGCCTATCATCGTAAAAAGGTGTGACGGGCATAAAAGCGCTTCCGGGATGCGGTGGGGGAGGGGGCGGAAC
>CACRXP010000312.1:416468-448490 GCA_902702965.1 Spirometra erinaceieuropaei
TAGACGGTGGTCCACGCCAAGGTCAATATAAATATATCATTTTGCAACGCAGGCATCCCAAGAAATATAATTTGAAAGCAAATACGTTTGTTGGAAAAAGTACAAAACTTCCTTAAGTAAATTTTCGACACTAGTTCCTCGGGTCGCCTTCGGACTTGAGCAAATTAACAAGAAAAAATATTTCAGACGTGCTTTAAAATCGATAATCATTTGACGTTTACGCCTGTTAGCGGCCGTCGTGCGCGTCATTCGGTGTTGATTGGGTCCCTTCTCTTCCACTTTTCCGAGATTTTTTTGCACGTGGAATCTAAATCAATGTGCCGATTGATGCATGATTCATCGGTGTGCATGGCTTCGAGAAACTCTCGACCAATTGATGTTCAAGGATGCGTGTAGAGGCAGAATTTCCAGTCTGGCTACAATATACAGCATCACAGGCGTCGCATGGGATGCTGTAGACGGCTTCATTCTTATCAAGATAGCCAACCCTGTCCTTAGAGTGTACAAGCTGAGTGAGTAGAGTAGCCGCCGACTTGTGCGCCACTTTTATTTGGTGTGTTCTCAAGTGTCTTCCAACGAGTTCAGACACATTCCTAATGTAAGTAAAGATCCGTCAAGTATTGACTTTGGGCGCTTGATTGAAACTATAGAGTTCCATTGCTTTTATCTCTTGCTGTTTCATGCATCGGCGTACGAAATCCCTAGGATAACCGTTCTAGGAAAATAATTCGAAAAAAAGTAATTTAGCTCAACTTGGTAGATTTTATCATCAGAGCAGTGCGTTTTTGCTCGATGTAGCGGACTTTTGACAGTACTTCGGTTTTGAGAGATTGGGCTGCTCTCGTGGTGTAGAATTACCTCCGCACTCAACGTGTACACCCTAAGGACAGGGTTCACTATCCTGATAATAATGAAGTTGTCTACAAGATATCATGCGATGCCTGTGATACCGTATATTGTGGACAGACGGGAAATTCTGCCTCTACACGCATCCATGAACATCAACTGGTAGTTAAAAGGCGTTACCACCTGTCTCAACTGGTCATGCACACTTTGGACGCTGGACACAACTTCCCATGGGACAAAACTCGCATCGTCGGAGTTCGCCCCTCTAAAATGGCCGATGAATCATGCATCAATCGAAACATTAAGTTGGATTCCATGCACAAAAATCTCAGGGAAAAATGGATGAGGAGAGGGCTAATCAATACCGAATGACGCACACGGCGGCCGCTTACTGGCACAAACGCAGAATAAATATCGATTTTTAAGAACGGCTGAAAAGTTAATTGTTGTTTGCGCGTTTGCTCAAGTCTGAAGACGACCAGGGGAATCAGAGTCGAAAATTTGCTGAATAAAGTTGTCTATTTTTCCCAAAGAAGGTGTTTGCTTTTTAAATGACATTTTATCGAGGGTCTACCTCAGATTCACGGCTGAGAAGGAACTTCAGGATGACGTGACGCAGGTAGTCGAAGTTGACCAGCTCCAAATCCGCCGCGGGACGGTTAAAGTAGGAGGGTGAAAGCGGACCGTCAGGGTGTTTCTCGGGTGGATACAAACTCTCAACGGGCAGGATGCCACAACTGGGGCTTGGAGTGGCGTCTTTGGGCTGGGCCACGGCGCCCAATGAGGAGGAGGAAGAAGTGGCTGTGGCGGGGCTGGAGTGAACAAGGCTGGAATGCTCTGGAGGACGGCTGGCACTGGGTGCTACGGCGGTCAGAGGCCGTACAAATTGCTGCTGTACCGGTGTTGACGTGCTCGCGGATAGGTTGAGCGATGGACCACTACAAATAAGAGAAATGAAAGATGACGATTACGCTGATAACGGCGAGGAGCAGGAGGGGGGGGGGAGCAGGAGGAGTTTTGGATATGGTTGGCTAACATAGTGTCTCAATGGGCCGACAGTCCTAAAGCCAAGCAGGCAGGACAGATGGATACAGATCTCTCAGAAGTTTATCACGCATCTGATCACACATAGAACAGGCACACGCGAAGAGAATGCAGGGCAGATGTCTGCCCCATCGGGGGAGGGGGGGGGGCGGAGAAATGAAATGCGTTAAGCATGTTTCAGGACGCCCACCAATCGCCCACGAGACATCTAAAGAGGACATGACTAACAACGGAATAACCATCGCATACACAAAGCCCTCAACTGCGCAGTTGTCAAGTAGCAACTCAGACAGAAAGTAAGCGGTTGACAAGGTGGAACAGGCTGGCGAGGGTTGGGACGCAGCTGACCAATTGTTCGTGGCAGTTTTTAGATCCTGTCTCCATGCATACGTCACAGCAGAGCGTAAAGACTAGCAACCACTTATGTTTTTTTTTTCAGTAAAACAAAGGCACCTGTGACAAGGGCTTTTTAAAAGTACGCAAATAGCTAATCTGCTAATCATTGTTAAAACAGAGTACGGAGTGGTCATCAAAAGATGACGACAGCAGCTCGCCTGTCGTTGCCGACGGTGTCTACGTGTGCTTCACAGGCAGGTGAAACAGGGAAGGTGACTTTTACGTTAATTAGCTTATAGTGATTGTGGACTTGCGTAGCATCCACCGTACCCCCTCCGTCCCTCCAACACATGGACCCGGTATCAAAACAGAGTCAGGAAGACCGGAAGCGAGGAAAGGCGCAGGTGGACGTCACGGTCGAGCCCGGATCCCGGCGCTCCACTTCACATCCCCTGGTCCACACACCAAATGACCAGGATTTTAACTAACAACAACAATGGGAAGGATTGCAGGGGTCCCAATGTGCGCGAGGTCTGCCGGCAACTGGGTCTGCCACGACACCCTGAAACGTTGGCGTTTGATATGCTGCGCATTCCGATAACGCCTGTCAGGATCCGATATGGCTCCGTGTTGGTTCAGCGCATCTACCACGTGGCCAGTTTGGTGGGCACACAAGCCACTTCGACCGTCGTTTCCCACGATGCCCACCGTATGCTCCACAGCGAGCTGAGAGCAGGCGCAAGATAGCTGAGCGCCCGCGCCTTCCCAAAGTGACTGATTCCCCCCGCCCAGAGAATGTCTCAGCACAGAATACAGTACCGGGAGGGCATTGCGCATGTTGATGGATTGCGGGCCTGAGACGCATGATTCCAGCAGCTCGCGGCTCACGAGACTGTCAGCCATTGCGAGGATTTCGGCTTCTTTAAACTTGAAAATATGGTCGGGTTCCGTAAAATGAGATATTATCCGAGAGCTGGCGTCTTTCCTCCTCATCGCTGCGACGTGCTCAGGCATACGCGTTCGAAGTAATCTCTCAGTTTCACCGACGAAGTTGCTCTGCCCGCGACTGCACCAGATCTGGTAAACGACTCTCGATGTTTCCTGCCGTGACAGTGGGTCTTCCGACCTCATGACTTGGCGCTTGATGGTTGCTTCCGATGTGTGTGTGTGCAATCCCACCTCCATGTGGAGTGAGAAGGGCGCGATCAGTTTTCAAGATGTTCCTCACGTACGGGATCGCTCGCCAAGATTTAGGGCCGGTTGGGTTTGGTTTTTGTTTTCGTATGCGTACGCTCTGATTGACAAAGTTGCACGGGTGGCCATTGGCTCACAGTACCCGTCTAAGATATGGCAAATAACCAACCTTGTCTTCCATTTCACTGCAATGCGCCTCAACGTACCCGGTATAGTGACCGATCGTGCGATTATTCTGGTATGCTTTCGATCATGCTGGCAAGTCCACAAGTATGACTCCGTGGGAATATCAACCGAGGGGATGACTGCATCCTCGTCGGTATCAATGGGTTGGGGTGCTGAGGCTTCTATGACAACTCTTCGCGAATGGCGTGCGTGCGACGACCAGCACGTGCTTGGCATTCGCACGCCACTGCGTCCTCCTCCGATTTCAGACATGCCGATCTTACCTGCCATCGGAAACAAGTGGGCGCGAGGGAGGCTCGATGCTACTGAGGTGGATGGATCTAACGAGTATGTTAGAGTTACGGTGTCGCAGGTGGGGAGGATAGAGCACGCAGAACAGGGAGGATAAAACAGAAAGAAGAATGGAGGGCATTTGCGTGCAACCAGGTCAGAAAGGATTTGCGTTAAAAGGAAAACGAGTTGTTGATGGAAGTCAGCTGTGAACAACAGCTGGGCAGGTTAATAACTAACTTAATACTCCCAAAAAGTGTCATCTACACTGACTCACAACAGGCCTAAAAATGGCTACTTGAGTAGACTTGAATTTTCTCATTGATTTTCGATGGATATAAAAATTCAAATACATTTCATGCATGGAAATAGCCAGTCTTTTATTAATTTGACGAAAAATATATGTCCTCTGCAAATTTCATGCTTCAACAGAGAGTATAAGTCGGTTTTACTTTTGAAACGGACATGAGCGTTACACTTGCATTCTTGGTTTCCAAACTACAATCTTTATATTTTCCGTGTATGGAAAACCATGCGTCTCTACGGCACTAAAAGAAAATCACATAGGCGTTCAGAATTTCGTCAGTGGAATTGAGCTAGATTGTAAACTGAACGAACAACATCAGTAAATGCAAACAAACGATGATTTTTATAAACGGGTATTTCACGGCCATAAAAATCCCATAATTAGTTTTTTTAAAACTTCCGCCCAAAAGGTAAAATAACTGAAGAAGACTAGTTTCCTACCAAATGAGTAAAAGAATGCATATCTTTATGCATGTTTTCCATGAAATATATTTGTGTTTTTAATGGTATCGAAAATCAATGAGAAAATTTCACGCTACTTAAGTAGACATTTTGCCCAGTCTTATTTTTACAGGCGGCCGAAAAGAAGTCCGTTCGAAAGCCGGCATCCAGAAGTGCTTGAATTATCATGGGATTATGTTGTACGCTTTTTAATATCATAACATTACTGAAGTAATCTTCCTAAGTGGAAAACGCATTCCAGAATTTCGTTTAACATTTGAAGAGTTAGCACATTTACTGTACATGAGATCTTGACTGCTGTCGTACGCAGACAGAGCCAAGCATTGCATCCAATTACATTATCAGTCGGCTGACGCTAATATTATTAAAATACAACCAGGACTGAATAAAAGAACGATAGGATAAAGGAAGAACTAATGAATCATCAAAACGGTGGATAAACAGTTGAGGAACATGAAGCGGCGTCTCATGAAATGTTAACCGAAACTCGGAAATGCGTTGATTAAACTGATTACGCAAGAAGGGTTGTAATATTTTTCGCATAGCATAATCCTACGACATTACAGTCACGTCAGGGTGCCTGCTTTCGAACAAACTTTTTCCGGCTGTCTGCAAAAACGATAAGCTTTTTTGAAAATGACTACCCTTACTTACGCATTTTTACACTGATTTTTTGAGCCATATATATTTTGTGGAGAACATGCACCAAAATACCCTTTTCACCCACTTAACAGTAAAGTACGTCTTACTTAAATGACACATTTGAAAAAATATCTTTCATTTCAAGGGGTTTCTAATTATGGGATTTCGAGGACTGTGAGATGTCCAATCGACAGCCTCACATCTGCATGTTTATTAATGCTGCTCATAAAATGAACAAAACGGCCCTCAAACTTTTGGTTCCATATATGACGTCTTCTTAATCGCGCGTAAAAATATGTGACTTTCCCCACAGGAAAAGCATACAACTTGGAGTTTGGAAACCCCGAATGCAAGTGTAAGGGCAAGTCGTGTTCAGAACTATGCCGGAATTGAACATTTTTTGGAAAACCAAATGGTATTCTATCTTAAAGGATAAAATGTGGAAGAAACATAATTGACAGCCAAATGACTTCATGAAGGAATATGTTTGTGCAGATTTTCCACAAAATATGCTTTGATTTATGACGGCAAAAATAAATAAGTACTATTTAAGTGGCCACTTCATAGTAAGTGTAGTTTTTTGTGGGTAGTCCGAACGATGTTCACGCAAAGGACAACATCCTGCCGTGTCTGAAATAATCAACACTGAAATAATCCCACTTAAGTTATCCTTTCTAATCGAAAACGCATAAAAGAATTTCGGCTAACATTTCATGAGGTTGGTTACTGATTGTATGCCCACGCAAACAACTGAACAAACAGAATATCTGCATTTTTAGAAGACCTGTAGCGACTAAGCGGCTAGAGTAAGTGCGCCGAATGCTACAATTATCATCAGGCCAAATCTCAGATTGGAAGGAGAAGACAAAAGGCACCAGAATGAGGGGTTTATTGTGCACAGAACCCGGAGTTGTCCTCCCAGGCGACAGTGGTCACTGGCGAAACCAGGGCTGGTGTTGACTGCGTCCAGTCAGGCCTGAGAGTCCTTGATGCAGTGGTGGCAGCCGCTTTTGTAGGCTCGTGGGCCAAGCTTAAGGGGTGTCCAGTCCGCGTGTGTTGCATTTGCCGAGAGGTGGTGTCCCAGTGGCTTGTTTTGCTGGTTGCAGGGGGTGGCGCGTTCAAGTGGCCGCATGGGCAGCTGCGACTGCGCGGACGCAGGCATGCCCGAGCTGTTGGTCGTGTGACTTCGGGTCAACGCGTCTGGGACGGCTCGCTGCAAGGGGTGAATGACCTGGAGGCAGCGAGGTCTTAAACAATGACGCCAGACCGGCACTACAGACCTTGTTGATAAGCTTCAGACAGCATGTCGCTAAATAGGTAGTTGAGTATCCAGCGATTCAGACAGTTTACCACTTTTCCAAATGATGTTCAGAAAGTTGCCATAAAGTCCCTCATAGGTACACTGTCCAAGATGTCATTTGCTTGAGCAAGTGTTTCCTGTCTGATTTCACGCGTAGATTGGTCGAAATAATGAGCGTCACAGATCACATGTCGACAGATCAGCCAGTTAGTAAGAAAAGGTATAGCCAGCACATTTAGTTACTTTTGCGCATTGAGGGAATGTTTCTATCGCAAAAATTACTGTGAGAAGAGAGGAGACGAGGGAGGCTGGGAGGTAGATTGATATTGCGCTGCTTTGGGCTTATTGTGCCTTCATTAAGCCAATCATAACCCTGACCACCGGCTGGGACCGGATACACAAACATGCGCACAGACACACACCTGGCGCTGGGATCTACCAGTTGGTCATAATCACTTCACCGCCACCTGCCATTCACTGCCGCCACAGACCCGGTATTTATTCACTCAGGAAAGGGCGCACACCGATCTATTGCCCTCCCGAAGTAAACAGGCTTCCTATGGGTGATAGGGGTCACGAACAGGCAACCACCTACCGTGACCCCTATCACCCATACGAAGCCTTTTTGCCTCAGGATTACTGTTTGCCCTCTAGTGATGGTGGAGTCCGTAAATAGGAATGCCTAAGCAATTACTACTTCCGTAAATATTTGCAAGAAATATGCTATTTCGAAGGTTTTTATAAACACATAGACAAGATCCATCCTTATTGTTAATCGATTGGAAACACCGTAAATCGTGAAATATTCACGGATATTTCAAGGATGATATGAAATTCAGCGTGCTCCATAACAAGGAAAAGCTGTTAATAAATTGGACAGAAGGAACGTCTTCTCACAAAACACAAAATTGTATATTTACGATTTTATTTACATATCTTTTTTGCACGGGCGGGCTGTTTGAACGCTGGAAACGTAGGTTTACTCAGTGACAGCGATTTCTGACGCTGTCGGAAATTTTCGCCTGTCAATAAAGTTAATATTTCTAAATACCGTAACATTAGTTGTGTGTTTCTTTGTATTCAATCCGCCTAAAGTTGATAACTATTAATTAAGAGTTAAGATGAATTTGTCTGGGCTAATTGTGAGTAATTATACAATGCTTCCTAAATTCAGGGGGAATTTATGAGTTAGAAAATTTGCCGTAAAGGATTTTCAAAGGCATTGCCTATTATCCCTAACACGTAAATTTAAGTCGAGTATGACTGATTAATGACCTGTGAATTTACTCTCCCATACACGGGTCATCAGGGATATTAGAAAAACGAGCAGACAGAACGGGTGGGTGACTTGACCCTTAAAAATATGCTTTTTCACTAAAGCCACATAACCAATCTGCAAACGGCAAAAAATGCATAGACCAACAATCCAGGAAGAATGGCATTAAAAAAGCCTCTCTAAAAACATTCGTAATAAAGGCCCCGCAGGGACTAGTGAAACAGGCAGATTAGTAGTTAGACAACTGCTTATTTGTGTTTCAAAAGTCTTCTATGGGGATTCGTTTAATTTTTTTCGTTCTGCTATCGCTTATCATGGGGCTGACTATGGCGAGGAGGATATGGCGGGTGGGTGGCTTAGTGAATAGACGGCTACTCAGTGACAATGAAGCAGGAATACACAGCACGTGACCTAACTCATGACATTTGATAACAGAACCTGATATGAGAAATTTTGGACGCCATAAACGTTGCATATTTTATTCACTCAACCACCCCCCCCCTCCAAGAAAATTGTTTTTTTGCAGAAAATGTGTCTACGCAACTTTATCAGACAAAATGTTCAGCAATTTGAGCGAAAATGGACCTTGCGAAATAGTCAGGTGATTTCATATGCTAATACCTGTCCTAGACTTCGATTGCGTATTTGAAGAGAGTAATTGGACATCAAGGGTTTAACTAAGTACAGCGGGACGCAACTGGGAATTGATTTTTGTCTGATGCGAACTGTTGGAGGCAGCTTACCAACAAACAGGATCTTTAGGTTTCAAAAAAAGTTTCTAATTATGACCGCGATATGTCCATTCACAAGGCATCGTAGCTGGACGTTTACCACTGCTCCTCATGAAATGTACAACATGGTCCGCATCCATTGCAAAATATCATGGATACTGTATAATGTCTCTTTAATGACATAGAAAAATGTGGGATTTTCTTTACGCGGAACGCATGCACCTTGTAGAGTGTAATCACTAGCGATAATGCATCGAATCATCAGGCTCCAAATTTTTCAGCAATTAGAAAACTTTTTTAAAACCTAATTATAATCCTTTCTTAAGTATAAAATATAAAAAAGACGTGATTCTCTACTGATTGACTACAAGAACACATATTTTTGTTTGTGGTTTCTATGAAATATATTTGAACTTCCAAGACCGTCGAAAATCAATGGGAAAAATGCATGCTATTTAAGTAGTCATTTTTTACCGAGCACGCTTTCTACAGGAGATTGAAAAGATGTGCATTTTAAAGCCGACATCCAGTCGAGTCTAAAATGTTATAAGTGCATGCCTTGAGATAATCAGTATCACAACCGCGACCAAGTAATCCTCCCTAATCGAAAACGAATTTCAGCCAACATTTCATGAGATAGGTCACGCACTGTACAACGAATTCACAGGAAGCCGTTTTGAAATCTGTTGTCAGAATGTGGACTTGAGGGATATTTAGATGAAATTTTTACTGAAAAACTATCGTCAGACGTTATTCTATTTGTGCTGTCATGTTTTTTTCGGTTTTTTTGCATGGACAAGCTTCCGAACATCGAAAACTAAATTACAACCACTTTTAAAGTTCCTTTAATTGTCCGCTTTTCTGAAAAAATAAATCGACATATCTACACAACATAATATTAGTTTGATATTTCTCTCATGTTTTCAATTGCTTTAGAGTTGTTTTTTACTAAAAAAAGACGTAGCGAACATGCTTTGGCGTCGATTTGCGAGTGATTAACAATCATTTGCAAATTTCGACACCTTTCAGCTGTTGAGTCACATACTATAATTAGAAGACGTAGCCAGCAGATAAGCGGAATACACTTTTGCTCCTTATCGTTCAGCCGTCGTATAACAGTGGTTCTCGCTCCACCTAGGCGCTTAGCTATCTACCTCATGTCCATATAACAGGTGGGTTTGAACTACGTTTCGGGGGGGGGGGAGGGGCGGAGGTGGGGTTGGACACGAACCCGCAGGAACTTAACACAAGACCGCCCTGTGATTAATTACTTAATACCTTGCGTAGCCGACTGCTTCCTACATGCAGATCGCCTATCACCTACTTCCTGCCTCAGTCAGATAACATGAGAATTTTGGAGCAGTTGTATCCTGACGAGGAGATCAAAGCAACGACCCACTGGGTCATCGTAAACCGACAGTGTATCTACTCGCCCTCCCCCCCCCCCCGATATGAGATCCATATACAAGTGTAAAGTACAGTGGGTGCTGCAGACGGAATAACCCCGTAGTGGCCATTGTACCAACAGGTTATACCAATAGTAATGCAATTTGGAGTGACGGTAGGTCTGAACCACATGATTTGTCAGTCGCAACTTGTATACCAACTTTGGTTGAGTTCTCTATATGAGGTTGTGGAAATGGGGATGGTTGGACAAACTTGGAAGTGCGATAGTTTGGTATAACTACAACAAGTCGTTTTGATGCCTTAGAAAATGTCTATGGATCCGACGCGACATCTCCATCAGCAGCTAGACTCGCGTGTACCGTGCATCTGTCCGGTCTGTTCTCCTCTATGGTTGTGAATGCTGTGCTGTGCGCGTGGTTCACGAGCAAAAACTGGAGGTATTTGACCACCGCTGCTTGAGGGCCATCCTTCGAGTGGAGTTCACCGACTTCGTCTCAAATGAGACGGTCCGCGCTCGCTGCGACAACATCGCAAGGATAACCCAGGCCATCCATGAGAGACAACTGGGGTAGTTTGGGCATGCTCTTCGTCGTCCACCTCAGGAGTTCAGTGTTATTGCCATCGATCCCGCACGGTTACTTAATCGGAGACGTCGAACAGGGGGTCAACTCGAAACCTGGCTCGACACAGTTCGTCAAGATGTGGAGGTGGTTCTTGGACCTTCGGTATTCAGTATCCGCCGTAAGCGAAGTGTATTGGTTGAACTGTCCAGATCTGCTGCCGCGGATCGTCACGCGTGGAAAGGTGAAGTTCGGGACATCATCGAGGCCAGCTAGATCACGCATGAGCGCAGCCGTACCAAGTATGTTGATCTGTTGGTTGTGATCGGGAACATTAACCATGGTGGGAGGGTGTTTACCAATTAAATTATGGAACGTGATCGTCCAGTTATGACTTGAAACCCGATCTAAATCCCATGCGGGCAATCTCATAGCAACCAATAGTATATGCCTATGGATCAGACGTGACATCTTCGCCAGTACGATTCGAGTCTGTCGGGCATCTGTCCGGTCTGGTTGTGAATGTCGGGTTGCGCGCGTGGCGCACGAGCAACAACTGGAGGTATCTGACCATCACTGCTTGAGGACCATCCTTCGAGTGAAGTACACCGACCTCGTCTCAAATGAGGCAACATCGCGAGGATAACCCAGGCTATCCCCAGTAGAGACGAATGAGGTGGTTTTGGCATGCTCTTCGTCGTCCACCTTAGGAGCTCAATGTTACAGCCCTCGATTCGGCACCGTTAACCTATCGGAGGCGTCGAAAAATGGGTCAACTCAAAACCTGGGTCGACACAGTTCGTCAAGACATGGAGGTCTCCGACGTTCGCGAATTGAATGGGTTGAACTTTCCTGATCTGCTGCCGTGGATCGTCACGCGTGGAGTGGTACAGGTCAGGAAATCATCGAGGCCGGTTGCATCAGGCATGATCACGGCCGTACCAAATACAAATAGGTAAGTAAAAGCACGTCAAACAGGGTAATGACGATTAGCCGCAATAGTAATAAACAAGTGCATACCGAACTAAAGGAAAATGGCGGCGTCCGGGAGGTTAGTGGAGGCAAAGCCGTTTAAAACGGAAAGATCCCTCAAGTAGAATAGTCAATGAGCACTAGTAATGTGGCCTCGTTTCGCCAACATATAGTTGTTATAGTTGTATCATGGTATGCTTCGACGTTGTCTCACTTTTCACGTCCATTCAACGAGACGTGGCGCGCGACGTGCTACGCAAACGCATCGAAGTACGACGAAGCGACAGGGCCGCTAAAGATCCAGCACCTAATGCAGCTCTTTTCATTCTGCCAACGAACCTTTTTCACCTTCGATGGCAGAACATACGAACAAATCAAAGGAACACCCATGGGTTCCCCAATATCCAGCCTAGTTGCGGAATTGGTCCTACAAGAGTTGGAAAAGGTTGCTTTCAGCCATTACAAACCTGCGTTTTGGCGCCGATACGTGGACGATACATTCGTCATTATTGAAAAGGACAAGCTATCGGGTTTCCAAGACTTACTTAACAGCATATTCCCCGACATTCAGTTTACAAGAGAAGACGAGGAGGACGAGAAACTACCCTTCCTGGACGTGCTCGTCACGCGCACACCTGACGGTGAACTCAGCACTACAGTGTACAGAAAGGCGACCAATACAACCCAGGTCCTCAACTATCATAGCAACCACCCATTGGTGCACAAACGGGGCTGTGTGAGGGCGCTTTTCGACCGGGTAAAAACGCACTGTAGCGAGCCCGAATGAAGGATGCAAGAACTACGGCATCTCAGGGACCAATTAACAAAGAACGGCTACCCAAATAGTTTTATCAGTCGCTGCATACGCGCGCACCCACGCCGGACAAACGAGAGACACCAACAATTTGGCACTCCCTACCATACATAAAGAATGTGTCCGAGGCTACAGAACGCATCGCGTCAGAGCTAGGCGTGGGCATCTCTCATTATCCGGCGGCCACCATGCGTAGCAGGATCATGAAAATGAAAGATCGGCTGGACGCAGGTGAACAGTCGGGCGTAGTCTATCGAATCCCGTGCCAAAACCGTCCTTGCCACTACACAGGCCGGACAGGACGACGTCTGAGCTCACGAATACTTGAGCACAAACGGGCCGTTCGAAGAGGCGACCCACTGTCTCAAGTAGCCACTCACACGCTGGAGGAAGGGCATGAGTTCGACTTCGCCAACACGCGGATATTGGCGCGAGCCGACAACAAGACAGGGCGAGAGCTGTTGGAGGCGTGGGTGTCGGACACCAACTCTATCAACAGGCACATCGATTTGCCTGCGTGTTATCACGCGCTCCGCCCACGCAGCCAGGTGGCGCAGCTCACACCGTCGCGAAGTACAAACGGCGTCACCACGCCGGGGGAACATCGTGGACCAGGCGGCACAACCCCTACCTAGCCACGGACGTACTCCCCCTCCCCCCCACAAGGATGAACGATATAAATGTTCACAATTTGCTGCACTCAAGAAGTCTCTGATGATGAACTCCAGTTCAAGTTCGAAAGCTCAGGCAAATAAATCTACTGTCCCAGTGATCGTGCCTTCGCCTTCTTTTAAACTTCCTGATATGTTAACTGAAATTCCGAAATGTGTTTTTGATACAAAAAGACAGTTCAAGTTGAGTTGTAAGATCGATTACTGCATAGAATATTCCAAAAATATTATAGTCATCACGGGATATCGCTTTTGATTATGCTTCTTTACAGTCGCCAGCACTAGCTGCACTCTGTAAAGATGATTACTAATGTAGTATGATTTTTTCTCACTTATTCCCGATATCTTTACAAGTTCAAATGCATTTTGTAAAAAAAATGTATAAAAATATCCCATTCCTACTCATTTGGTAACAAATGACGCCTTTTTTTCAAATTTCACACCTGAAGAAAGGCCGTTACGTGGTTTTAGAAAACTTTTAAATTCCCGAATAATGTTGAACCCGACCTGCGCTACGCTTGCTTTCAGGTTTTCCAAACTACAAACTGTAGTTCCCTCTGTAAGTAGAATCATACATTTAAATACGCTATTAGGACATCATAAAGGGCTCAGAAAATTCTGTTGTGGAGTTTTGCCATTGTTGTTTACTTTATAGGCCCTGTAGCGCTGCATGATTGGACATTTCACGGTTTTAAAAAGTCCCAAAGGAGTGCAAGAAAGAATACATCTCGTGCATGTTTTGAAAAAATATATTTCAATTTGTGACAGCATTGAAAATCAATGGGAAAAGTTCGTACTAACTAAATAGTCTTAGTGGGCGGCCGAAAAAAAGCCTCTTCAAATGCCGACATCCGAACGCGATTGAAATAGTTTTGGAATATGCATTACGACAATTGATATTACAACCCTCCTCAGGTAACACTGCCGTACCAAAAACGCAGTTTAGGGTTTCGGTTAGCATTTCATGATAGCGCATCTACTTCCGGCAAAGGTTTTACTCAAAATACGCAACTCGGTGTCTGCAGAGTTACAGCAAAAGATCAGTTCCAGTGGTTGTATTAACATTTTTACTCGTCTGACGTTTCGGATTCCTACTCGAACCCGTCAGCATCACAGTAATAATGAGGAGTCAATCGTGAGGGATAGCAGCAAATACAAAACGAGCGACAGTTATAGGGCGTGCTAGCCAATCATCGATCGATGGCATGAGATTGGAGGTGACTACGCAGGGTTTTGTAAGTCGGCGCCAGATCGATAAATCGATTGCCTACTCATCTGAAGCCGAGGCTACAATCAATTCTCGGCCTGTTTTGTTGTCGGCGTGGTCGGTTATCTTGGTAACTACGAAATTAAACTCATGACTCACTACGTAGGTGTGGACAACCACTGGTGATAATTCATCGCCTCGTCTCACAGGCAGCTTATGTTCGTGTGTGCGCGGTCAAAAGCACCCCTGCGCAGCAAGGTCAGGAAAATCTAAGACCAGTTAAATCCGGAGAAGCAATCTGGGAGTAGTGTATCGCACTCCGTGGCAAAACTGTCCTTGTAACTACACGCGCCAGACTATACGCATCCTCGGATGGCGTCCACAGTCCATCGCTTTGTCTGTAAGTACTTCTCGATTGCGGCTAGCCTCCAGGCGCCCGCCTGTGCGGACTTTAATCTTCAGATTTGAGACAGCGTAAATGCTAATTTCTGTCCTGTAACGATGATAGATCTCATTTCTCTGCTCTGGCGTCAGGCGCGATTTATCCTTCCTCTTCAATGTGATCTTTTTTTCCTTGTACCGCTAACTGGTATGAGGTCGCGTTAATTCCGTTTAAATAGTTAGTCCTCAAACAATAGAATGTATAATCTTCTATAAACAAGCGAATTTCCGAATTCCAGGTGTACAGTAGGTGGGCTAACTCATGAAATGTCAGCCGAAATTTCGAAATGCATTCCCGTTTCGAAAGGATTAATTAAGTAGGGTTGTAAAACTAATCGTCATAGAACATAATTCTATGATAATCCAGATACCTCAGGTCGTGGGCTTTCCAAGGGACTTTTTTGCGACTGCATGCAAGAACTAAACTCTCCAAAAAAAGACGACATAAGTAGCATGCAATTTTCTCATTGATTTTAGATGCCCATAAAAATACAATTATATTTCATGGAAAACATGCACAAAAATATTCATTCTTTTACTCATTCGGTAGCAAACCAAGTCTTCTTCCAATTTTATACCCGAAGAAATTGTATAGCTCGGTTCTAAAGAAGTTTCTAATTATGCGACTTTTTAATACCGTGAAATGGCCATTCATAAAACGTCATGTCTCTGTATTTACTAATGTGGCTTGTAAAGTTAACAATATGGCTCAAATCCACCATTAAATGTTATGAACCCTATATGATCCCCTCTGAATACCGTAGATAAATTTACGGTTTTCGATACGCAGAAAATATAAGGCTTTGCAAACCCTGAATGCAAGTGTAACGGCAGGTAGGGTTCAAAAGTATTCGGGAATTGGAAGTTTTTGAAAACCAAATTATGCCCTTCTTTTGAGTATAAAATTGGAAGACGTAATATTCTACCGAAAAAGTGAAGGAATGCATATTTTATGCATGTTTCCCATGAAATTTGATTGAATTTTTAAGGGCATCAAAAATCAATGGGAAAGATGCATGCTAATTAAGCAGTTTGTTTTGCAGAGTATATTTCTTGCATGCAGTCGGAAAGAAGTTAATTCGAAAGCCGGCACCCTGTGGTAACTGGATTATTACAGTATTACGCTGCAAAATGATTAGTTTTACAACCCTACTTAATAAAACTTACCAAAACGGGACGCATTTTTAAATTTCGTCTGACATTTCATGAGTTAGCCCACCTACTGTACGCATAATTGAAGAAAATGACTGTTCAAGCGCTGGAGCCGGAGGAAAGAGCATGTGAGGTCCGTTGTTTCCGCGACCGGTTTATGAAAAACGGCCACCAGTCGTTACCTACGCCGTCGCACCCAGAGAACCAAAAACAGCAACACCAACAAGAATATGGCATTCTCTGCAAAAAATTATGAACATCTCAGCAGCAACCAAGCGCATTGCCACGGAATAGGTATTAGAATCACGCATCGGCTTAAAGCAACCATGCTCGGCAAAGTCATAAGAATTAAAGACCGGTTAGATCCCCAGCAGCGATCTCGGGGTAGTGTACGGTATCCTGTGTCATAACTGTTCTAGTAACTGCATAGACTAGACTGTACACCTGTTCGGACCGCGCATACACCAATGCAAGCCGGCTGTGCGACGAGGAGACGCATTATGACAAGTGGCCGCCCGCGCCGGAAACAAAATAGGCCGAGAATCGATTGAAGCCTAGGTCTCGGATGAGAACACGGCCGATCGATTTATCGATCTGGCGCCGGCGGACAGAGTCAACTCCAGTCTTACGCCCTCGACCGATGATTGGCCAGCACGCCCTATAAATATCACAGTTCAGTTCAGTTCAGCTTTATTAAGGGCAAGTGCCTTTTAACTCTCTATTTGTTGCAAATCGTCTGAGAAAAGCAACAATAAGTGTAAAGTTGAAAAAGAAACTTTGTATGCAATTGCATGCGAGAGGAAAACATCTGTCAGCTAGTCGAAAAAGGGTAAACATAAACGGCTATCTCTGACGTGGACTTCTATATGAGTTCAAAAGCTCAGAATAACAAACAGACTGCCAATACAAGCAAAGATGCCAGTTCCATGAATTAGTTGATATGAAGTAGAAGTGAATAACCCCTTGCTCCAGCGATCAGTCTTTTTCTTCATCACTTATACACACACACCAGGAGTTAGAACTTACGTCTACATCCGCCCAAGGACTGCACCCGCCTACTATAAGTAGCAGTCTCCGCAATCATCGGCGAATTAAAAAGGTCAGGCAAACAAATTTCCTGTTCCAACGGTCGCAGCGCTTTCCTCTGCCCCTCAGTCCGTGTGTACAGTGAGTGATCGATCTCATGAAATGTTGGCTGAAATTCTGAAATGCGTTTTCGATTAGGAAGGGCTACTTAAGTGTGGTTGCAAAAATGATTTTTTCGAGGTATAATTCTATAATATTTCGGACTCGACAGGACGTCAGCCTTTAATGCACCGCTTTTAATCTCCTGTAGAAACCGTAGTCGCTAAAAAAATGGCTACTTCACTAGCATGCATTTTTCCCATTTATTTTTGATGTTCTTGCAAATTCAAATACATTATATGGAAACCACGAAAAAATATGCTTTCTTTCAGTCGTGTGCTAGAGAATTACGTCTTCTTCATATTTTATGCTCGAAGAAGGGGAATAATAAATTTGGGAAAAGTTTCTAATAATGAGATATTTCAAGACCGTGCAATGTCCATTCATACAGCATCGTACCTGTCTGTTTACCACTGCTCCTCATGGTCCGCATCCATTGGAAAATTTCATGGATCTTATGCAGTATCTTTTTAAAGGTATAGATGAATATGTGATTTTCTTTACGGGGAACACATGCACCTTGTAGACTGAAATCAGTAAGCGCTAACTCAACGGCGGAGCAGGCTGCAAATTCTTGGGGAATTAGAAAACTTATTTAAAACCTAATTATACTCCTTTTTCGAGTATAAAATATAAAAACCATGTGATTTTCTACCAAACGACTGAAAGAGAGCATATTTTTGTTCGGGGTTTCTATAAAATATATCTGCATTTTCAAGACCATTGAAAATCGCTGTAAAAATATATGCTAATTAAGTAATTTTTTACCGAGTACGGTTTCAACAGAAGAGTAAAATGTAGAGCATTCAAAAGCTGACATCCCGCCGAGTCCGAAATGTATTAGGACTATGTCCCATAATAAGGAATGTTTCAACCCCACCTAAGTAAACCTTCCCAATCGAAAACATATTTAAGAATTTCAGCCAACATTTCATGAGATCGGTCACTCGCTGTATATTCACAGACAGAAGTGCTGAAGTAGGCTTCCACATGGAAGGCATTAGGTAAAACTTTGTACTCCCAGGACTTCAGCCCAGATAAATATTGTTTTCTGGAGGGTTGGCTCGTCTGGGTGACCGTTTTAATAGGTACCTAGACCACCGCAGACAAAAAAAACAGTCAAAACAACGTGAGTGACGTGTGCTCGCGAGCAGTGGATTCGACGGCGGACCGAACAGTCCTGAGGGTGCGCAAATGTAAGGCCCTTAGAACAATTTCTGGGAAAGTCCACCTCCCCTCCCCCACTCTCTCATCATACAACGTGCGACGTAGACGAAAAAAAAAATTAGAGGGCTATCGGTCATAAGCAAGTACGACATCTTAAGGGCAAAGCGCTGTTGGAGAGAGGAAAGCTCGAGCTTTATGTGGGGGGGGGGGGGGGGTAGTCAAAATGGACAAACAACAACAGGTGAATGACTTCGCCTGCCCTCTCATGCGATCCAAGTTGAGAAAAAAGAAGAGCGCTCTCACACATGCGACCAGTCATGGTCGCGCCCACGCGCTTGGGCGAGGAGGTGAAGAAAAAAACTAATTACAAACTGTCTACCTAGTTACCAGACAGAGAGAGCTTCAATTGCTGTCCTGCAGAACGCTTGTACAACAACAAAACTGCAGACTTGGCGGAAAGACAACATGAACCTACATAAGGCGGATGCAGTCGGTTGAGAGATTTAAATTGTGTCTGACAGTGGGTCCCTCTAGTCGTGACTGATGGTCTCCTGTGAAGTCGCAGGAAAGGAACACACAGCATCGGACAAACGCCTGCACTTGATGAAAGAGACTGAGGTCCTCAGGAAGTGTTACCTTACTGGTCGCCCTCTCCTTTTGACGATGCGGCGGTTCGACCGTCAATCTTCACCGCGTACTCCACAGCACGGTGGTGCGTAAATTAATGATGGCAGGCTTGCAAGGCATCTGGCGCACTATCTCCTCCCCCAGCTGGGCCCGGTGAAAACACGTAGTCCAAAAGACCGGAGGTGGGAGAGGGCGCAGGGCGATCAGAGCGGCTCCTAGCGCACCGCCATACCCGGATAGGACCCCACCGAATGGGAGTGTCATTGGGGCCACAGTAAGAGGGAGTCATTGCGGTCTGACTCGCTGTCCACCGTTCCAGCACTCCACACAAGCAAACTGGGTTTACTGTTGGCAACTTTCCACGCCACGCCTACCTGCCACGGGCTACATATGCCAGCATTAGCCGACAGTTCCCATTTCCGGATGCGGCAATGTGTGTTCTGAACCATACTGTAATTTATTGATATTTTGGCAGATGTTGAATAATTCATATTGACCCAACTGTGAAAAAACTCGGCTCCTCGGTGGGATTCGAACCCACGCAGTAAGGGGAAGGCTTTAGCGCAGCCAACGCTCGAACCACCTGAGCTACTAGGCCCCGCCGGACGACGCGACTTTAATCACATTTGGGTCAAGTTACCCGCCCAACCTACTGCAACGTCTGGAATCCACCAGGGCGGGTAATTTGACCCAAATGTGATTAAACTCGCGTCGTCCGGCGGGGCCTCGTAGCTAAGGTGGTTAGAGCGTTGGTTGCACTTAAGCCTTCCCCTTACTGCCTAGGTTCGAATCCCACCGAGGAGCCGAGTTTTTCACAGTTGGGTCAATATGAATACTGTAATTTGTCGCAGGGGGAGGGGAGGGATTTGGTAAGATTTGGTTGGGGCTTCGACACGACTGGTTTGCACTTTTGTTCGTTTTTCGAGGTGTCCACATAGTATCATCCCTCTCCTGACAACTACTATGAATGGCAGTTTTATTGTCGGCAACACTGCTCACAACTGCGCAATCTCTAATTCGCTCGTGCAATGCGTGACCTAACTCATTAACGGTGTCGGAATTTATGAATGTTTGTTCATCACTCGCGAACCGACACCAAATGCCTATGTTAATGAGTAACAAACTTGCGAGACTTAAAAACACTAGGTCATATTGACGCAACTGTAAAAAAACTCGGCGCCTTGGTGGAAAACGAACCCATAACAGCAAGGGGAAGTCATTGGTACAACCAACACTCTAGCCACCTAAGCTACAAGGCCCCACGGGAAGACGCGAGTGTAATCCCTTTTGGGTCAAGTTACCCACCCAACCTACTGCAACGTCTGGAATTCACCAAATTTGATGGAGTAAACTGACTGCACAAGCAGGATTTCCTAAGTAGTCCGTCTGGAATCCACCAGATGACTGCCAGGCTCATGAAAATCGTAGATGTTTCCGCAGATTTTTAATAATTCACATTGACCCAATTGTGAAAAACTCGGCGCCTGGGTGGGATTTGGGTCAGTGAGAATTATTCAAAATCTGCCAAAATCTTTATAAAAACACCACAGAAAGGTTTATGGCAATGCTAGGCTGTTTGGAAAAATAGAAAAAAAAGCGTCAAATCCCTAAAAGGTCAGAAATGGTTGTAGTTGTGTAAGCCTCAGTTTTCGGCGTCCAAGAGCCTGTTTATGCAAAACGCTAAGTATGAGAGCACAAACAGAACAGCCTCTGAAAATAAGCTTTTTGTGAAGTTTGCGTTTCAATATCCGGTAACAATCCGGAGATGGCACCCCAAAAATCGGTTACCTAGAAATTATACCTTTAACAGTGGACTCAAACGCCTTCAGGCTATATCAGCGGTTGCAGGCCTACTTTCACGCACTACTTGGACTTTCCGCGACGGCCTAACTTGGGCTGGCCGAACGAACATCGCAGGAGGTTACATGGACAATGGTCGCTGTTACCCAACCTTCGCCATCGTTACACACGTACACCTGAATATACTGCATACATTCGCATTATGACAGTTTATTACAAAACAAAATCATTTTTAAATAGGATAAGTCTGCACAACATGGGGCAGGAACAGTTCCCAGGCATCTGTCAAGACATGGCATCGAGGCCAAACCAAAGACGATACACAAAGCTCGACCACATACAGGGCCTCCCTCGTGGAGTTTCCTTTTCAGTCTACCCTAGTATGCCTCAATGGCATTGGTGTGCCGTTTGGTGGTAGGGACCTTGAAGTTCTTTCAGTGGTTAACAGAAAAATGTAGACAACCTTCTGAGGGAAGACGATTATACGCCTTCCACTCGTCTGTTACCACTATACTGTCTTTGGCGACCCATTTTGTAATAACGGAACGGAGAGCGGGCCAACTTCGATCATTCGCCTGTTCAAATAAGGCTTTCTGCCTGCTAGTATCCTACATCCCGATCAGCCACCACCCATAAAACCCCTATTACCAACTGTCCCTTAAGACAGGCTGCTTTGGCTAGGTGGATTTTTTGGGTGTCATCTCCCAATTGTTACCCAATATCCATTAAGAAGTACCCCAATTTCAGGTACGGCGGTATGCCAACAGCCTACAATCTGAGTATAGATCCCTAAACGGTTTCCAGATGGTTCGTGGTGTTGTTTACGCTTTCCAGTTGATTGAGATGGTGTTCAGTAAGGCAAACAGGATTTTGCTTGATGTCGCCGACAGGGACGCCATAGGTACAAAGGTTTTCACAAGAGCACATGTTACCATGCGACTCAGTGCATAATAAATGTAGGCATTTAAATAAATTGTAAACATGTCCTTGTGTGTGTATATAATGAGACCTTTTTTTCCATCAAATTGAATTGTACTTTTCCTTTGTTCTGCATTACGTTGAGCTTCAGAATGGCCTTGAAATATCGCTGAATACTCCATGATTTTCAGTTTATTGCGCACAAAGACAAATTCTGTATTTTGTGTGCATCCGCGAAAGCATTTATCATAATAGTGAGTATTTGTGCGCTTTTTTTCATGTCGAAGTGCGAGTTAAAGCCTTTAAAATAAGATGCTTTTTGAAGGCACTTACCGAGGTATCGGGGGTTCATGCGTTCTTTTTATGCAGGCGGTCATTTGAGTCACATGTGAAAATTCACCCAAACACGAAATCTCATAGTCAAATCAAACAAACGTTCACAACGAAATTCAGCAACGAATATTTCCTCCAGTAAGTGACCTTTTAAGGATTTCTTTAGCACTGCACTCCATTGAGGGGTGGCTGTGTGCTTTACATTTTGCACGGTGAAGCCAAGACAAAATGCGACATTTTTGGCCGTTTCTTCCACTTTACTGATATTTTTCTATCAAAAGCGTAGGAATATAGTTTTCTCTTTATATTGAGTCTAGTATCGCTATTTATACTCACTGCTGCGTTCTACGATCACGAATGCATGGCAGAGTGACCATATATGTTGCTGGAACTGTTGATGTTTTGCCCGTTCAATTTCTAAATTACGTATTTGTAGAAGCTAGACCGCACGCAAAGTTAAATTGCACGTGTTCAAAATTGAAAACAACTGAAAGGACTGACGACGTGCGTTATTACTGCACTTTGGGGCAGGAGAACGCACGGATAAGCTAATTGGACTTCTGAAAATCAATAGAACGTCTGGTTCTCCTAAAATAACCTGTTTGTTAGCAAGCTAACTCTAAAAAGCCAGTTTTTAAGCGCAACAACGTCTGTTTCGTCTTGGATTAGGAGGGATTACATAGGTGGGATTGTAACATTGATTAGCGTGTCGCATAATCTTATAACATTTCGGACTCGCTAGGATGTCGGCTTTGGAATGCACTCCTTGTTGACCTCCTGCAGGAACCGTACTCGGTAAAAAAGCGACCGCTTTCATAGCATGCATTTCTCCTATAAATTTTCTATGGTCTTATAAGTTCAAATATGTTTTATAGAAAAGGTGCACAAAAATAAGCTTATTTAGGTTTTAAAAAAAGTTTATAATTATGAGATTTTGAAGACCATGCGATGTCCATGCATACAGAACCGCACATGTCCATTTACCACTGTACCTCATGAAATGTACAACACAGTTCGGATGAACTGCAAAATTTTATGACCTCTATGTCGTATCTTCCTAAAAGCATTGAGGAATATATGATTTTCCTCGTTGACTGAAATCGCAATGGCGGAGCAGACTCAAAAATATTCGGTAATTGGGAAGCTTTCTTAAAACCTAAATAAATACTTTCTTCGTGAGTAAAATGCAAAGACGATGTTATTTTCTATCAGGTGAGTAAAAAAGCTTGTTTTTGTGCACGTTTTCTATAAACTATATTTGAATTTATAAGACCATCTAAAATCCATAAGAACAATGCATGCTATGAAAGTGGTCGTTTTTTACCGAGTGTGGTTTCTGCACGAGGTCAAGAAGGAGCGCATCCAATAGCCGATATCCTGGCGAGTCCGAAATGCTATCGGATTATGCCGCACGCTAATCAATATAACAACCTCACCTAAGTAATCCTTCCTAATCGAAGACGAATTTCTGAATTTGGGCAAACATTTCATGAGATCGGTCACGCACTGTAGTTTCTGTCATCAGGTTTTTACCAACTGTAGGATATAAATGCCAGTAAAACTTACTTGGACAGGGGATCTTCGTCCGCAAGGGCTGTGGAGCTGGAGGCCATCGACTTAGCGCCTTGCAGACCCTGGCCAAGAACCCGCTTGAGTTCGGCCAACTTTTGTTTCTGCAGACGAATGGTCTGGCGTCACGACACAGAAGGCGGCGGAAGGACGAAGAAGAGGAAGGCAGGAGAGAGGGAAACAATTAAAATTACTTCCCGTAAATAAAAGCCCCGCATAAATTCCCACCTAATATCTATACAGTTCAAGGGAAAGGTATATAGACAGGGTGAGCGGCAAAAATATTTGTGTCCAACTTTTTCCTGCATACATATACACACGTGCCTATATCATGCACTGCTGTGCGGCCACTGGTTGGGCTCGAGAAAGAGCCCGTAAGGCACAAGGTGAGGAGTCCGTGGCTCAGTGGTTAGAGACGTCGGACTTCTAATTACCCGGTCACGGGATCGAGTCCTAGGCGTTCCACACTTCGGGATTGGGTATGGCTGGCTGACGACGGCTAATAAGCCAGAAATGGCCATTCCAGTCTCCCTTATCGGTGTCCGTAATAAAATTCCGCCTGTATCAGGCACCGCTGTGCGGCTGCTGGTTGGGCTCGAGGGAGAGCCCGCAAGGCACAACGGGACGAGTGAGTTCAGTAAAAACAATCGGTGAGCGTCCCTCTACCATAAACGCATGTGTGTAGAAACGTTGGCCAAGTGGCTATTCGCATGTCCAAACGTTAACCTCGACGCCAACCCTTCTAACCCCAAACCTAACACTAGCACTAACACCAACACTTACCCCAAGCCTTGGAGGATTTAGAACGGGTGCACTTGCAATAGGGGGAGGGGGCACTTATAACCATGCCTCAGCAAGAAGGAATGGCGACAAAAACATGGTAGACGGAAAGAGCCATTTCTGGATGATTAGCCGTCGTCATTTAATCATATTCGACCCCATTTACTGAGAGTCGTGTTCAGTCGAGCGAGTGCTGCTGCATGACGCAAGTGCAAAAGAGTGAGTCCCCACGCGGTACCCATGGGCTTCTTAATATATAAGCGTCCCTGTTCTTTTGCGAATAAAGATCCCTAACTGTCGCACAAAAGGGTCCGAACTTGGAGTCCATTTAACTTTTAACCAGTTCATGTGCTGGACCAAAACCGGGAAACAGATGGGATCAGTCAAGCAACGCAGAGTCCCCATAATTATCGCTGCACATGGTGGAAAATAGGCACGGAATTCCAATGCATTTTTAATCCGAACACAGCCAAATTCTGCGGAAAAACCGCCTAATGCCCATTCTCCTAACAAGTAGCACTACAAGTAGTATAATTTCATATGACAGGTGCGTAGATCATGCGCCAAACGCAGGTACTAGCCGAAAGCACACATGCGCGATTAGCCTATGATTCTGCTGTTTCATGACGTAAATGCGAGGGTTCCCGCTCCTCAAAGGTCATTGCGTAGTAGGTAATTGTCTCAGAATTAAATGTTCATTGAAAATCCCGGCTGATTCTAAAAATGCATGTCTTGGGCGCCTAACTAGGAATTTGTTTAAGTAATTTCCGGAAATATTGGCCTTATATTTCTATAGAGTTCGAATACCAGACAGAGCATTTGAAAACGCTGAAAGAGCCCATTGAAGAGACGCACCTCTTGCAGTTGTATCATTCGGCAGCAAGGTAAAGCAGACGAGTCATACTTAAATATATCTGCCTACTTAAATATGCTAGTAGGGCTTTTTTACGAAATAGTCGCGGTGTATTGTAACAGAGGGCTTGCCTTATTTCTTTCGTTGATGGTTTCGTTCAGTGATTCAATAGTCTCCTGCAGAATTTGAACTTCCGCCGAAGTCTGGGCATGCAACTCATGTTGTTTTTCCAATTCTGAAATCTAAAACATGCGATATAATGAAAGTAACTGCCAGCAGCTGCCAGTTAAAACGAATGTCGGAGGGTTTACAGAAAATTATCCAAAGATGTCGTTTCTATCAGAAACGTTCACACGTTACAGTAGATTATTATGCCGTAATCAACATTAGATAGACGAAAACCGGTTGAATAAGGTAGGAGCGCAGGATCAAGGCAACAACCGTTAAATCGTGTGCGACGTCACTGATGCAGCCTGCGTACGTATCCAACACCTTGCGCATGAATCAGTGTGTAATGAGGCAGACCTACGTGGCATCTAAACCCCTCTCTCTCTTCTTTCATCCGCCCGCTACCAATGGTAACACAATGTCAAGACGACGGTAGGTAAGCGTAAGCGCAGTGGTCGACGAAGTCAAACAGACCATCTGTGCGTCCAACATACACGACATGCTGGCCAGAACGGTTCGGATCACATGTGAATGAATGTCCTAAAGGCCACAATATGAAGAGGTTATTGAAGTCGGGCTTTTAGTCCTTCAATCATTCCGAAATACTCCCGTGAGGACCCGGTAATCCTATCCGTTGACAATCTCTCAAGCCGCAACACTAGGTGCGTCGCGGTTGACATTTTTATAAATATGCTCCAACTACTGTTATTTGCGGCATAGGACACGCTCGCCAGGCCTGTACAATCGTATGGATGTATGATGTGCAGGATGAGACACTCAGTTGGCAATGAGAACTCGCTACCTGATGCTAGGATGCACGAACACTGTGTGGAGGTTTAACTGAAAGTCGGATAGTTAGCCGCCCTTACCAATAGAAGTACGAATGTGACTTAAACAGCTGCAGGCTAACACTAACGTGAACTCGAAATCCTTTGGTAGGTTTCGTGCGTTTTCCTTGTCCATAAAGTCCGTGCAAATCTTCTGGGAAGCGAGCTAGAGCTGTCGTCTTCTCGGGAGGGGGTCAGTCAATGAGCAGCTGAAGTAGTACTTCTCTCTACCGATCAACTTCAACCAGAAATCAGTGCAAACGATACCTCCAAGTCGCAGTCGTCCTCCAACTAACATCTATTCATCGTTGCTAGGGGTGACTGCAGTGACCAGTCTGGATGGGGTCAGTCTTTCCTAAGACCCCCTATTGACCACTGTTGGTTTAGTTAGTAACGAGACACCGGCGCAAGATGGCTGAACTTTGTAGACTAGAAACGACTGTTTACAATTAAAGCGTGCTTCTAGCGCCGCCACCGCAAACATCTGTTGACCAGGCCGCCAGCCAGAACGACAGCATTCTAATTGATTCGAGTTACGTTCTTGAGGACGACTTTTGAAAGGCTCACATCTCATTTGAAGGCAAAATACCTCATGCCCTAAGGATTGTTTGGTCGGCCGAAGGTACCCTGTACCGAATGCTCAACTTAACGATGTGAATGATGACCAGGCCAAAGAAATGATCAAGGACCAAAGAAGGCACCTCGGGCGGCTTCTCGCGAAGAAGTCGTAGATACAGTACTGAGGCTGCACGTACACATGGATTCCAGATGGATGACTCGGTCACCCCGACCGCATGAGGTGACGAAACAAGCACATACGGATGAGATTGGGCATCTAGGGCGCTCTTAGGTCTGTCTTCAAGCAGTAAGATATCACGAGGTCTCACTTTTATGATGGCGCAAGTTCATATGATTTTGACTCAAACGGTTCTACGACCGATATATCATATATCAGTATGTGCGCTAGAAGCAAACGCGGGAATCTACTAAATAGGGCTTCTGGCATTTCGAGCGACGCCGTCAAACTAGTACCATTTGTAGTCGGCCGGCCGGCCGACTACAAATATAATGATTTCGCTCTGCTGGCGTCAATTACAACAACCCATGGAATGCAGATACGGGTTGACTAGTGAACCAAATCAGTTTTTAACCCATGAACGCTGCAAAAGCAGGACATTCGCGAACTGCGTCTCCGGTCAGTATACAGCTCGTCAAGTGACAAACGGCTGACGGTATTGCGGTACGGGTGACATCCAATAAAATGAGATCGAGCAGTTCTCAAACTGACATGGTAAGGAGGGCATCGTTATGCAAGGCTACATAGCAGGATGGACTGCTGAAAGCCGTCCACGGTGTCTAAAGAAGCACCGAGATGTCTCAATCGTCACAAACGACCGCGTGTACCAGGGATCACCGCCCCCCGCGGTTACAAATGATGTGCTGAGTGTAGTGGCCAAGTGAACGCTGGAAAACCGCTGCGGGAGGAGGGGCCGCAACCGACTTGACAACATCACGCGATTATCTATAAACATCCCGTACTAAGGACCCTAATTGAGTTATCACAGTGAGGATGATGGTGAGTTAGGCACATTAGATCCGCTGCAACAGATCTTTGCGTTTGGAAAGGCGCTTTAGTGGAATCATTGTCTAGTGTATGCGAAGTAAAAAATGTCAGTATTTGTAGTCTGAGATCAACCGTCCAAGTTGATAGAAATAATCAGGTTCGATCGGCAGCGTGATAACCCACTTTACTGAGGTTTAGTTGTCCATTCCAGAGTCTTCCCTAAACGAGCACTGCGATCTAGCTAATAGAGGTCGCGAATGTACAAACGAAAAATAGTACCTTGCTGTAATAAGTAGCAAGTTACTTTTAATACTAGATACAACCCATGGAAATGGGGACCTGCCAAGTCAACGATGTAGGCGCACAGGTTTTCCGATGAACAATCGGAAACAGTCGCTTCACGTCGCACTTGGGGAAACATTAATTAATAAGGCAGATGCACAGTAAACCAGCATTTTGGAGGCACGTATCAGAAGCAACATGATCGGTGTAGATTGGAAAAGTTGAGAGATGCGGGAAGATTATTATTAGAAGAAAATTGGCTCTCTGGAACAGGTTTATTTAACTGCTGACGTTTCAAAGAGCTGGGTCGGCTCTTCATTGTCAAAGCGTAGACTGCGCTTAATCGATCAGAAATTTACTTTAAAGTGGCACGTTTTGTTGACCGGCCTCATGCTGATCGATTTTTTCCTCTCCTCCCGCTGCGTCGGCCTCTCGGGAAATGGTTGACGGGCGTTTTGCCTGTGTGCTTTATGAGTCGCCACGAACAAATAAAGAGCACTCCTATGGGCTCCCCTATATCAGGCCTAATCGCTGAAGTAGTTCTTCAACGGGTAGAATACTTGGTGTTCATCAAATATCAACCACAGTTCTGGGCCTGTTATGTCGATGACACCTTCGTCGTTGTCAAAGCAACTGACATTGAACACCTAAAGGAACTACTGAATTCGATTGACCCGGATATACAATTTACGATGGAAGCGGAAACAAACAACCGACTGCCCTTGACGTACTTGTGTGCCGGTGTACCACTGGACAGCTGCAAACTACAGTATTCCGAAAATCCACCGACACGAGACAAACCCTACACTTCAACAGCAACCATCATCTGTCTCACAAGCGTAGTTGTGTCCGCACTCTATTCCAAAGAGTCGAAACACACTGCAGCACGCCAGAAGATAAAAGGGCCGAACGATTGTACCTTGTGGACCTATTTGCAGCCAATGGTAATTCCAGGCATTTCATCGAGAAAAGCAGACGTTGGGCGCCCAGACGACGGCCAAATGAGCAGCAACCCGAAGTCTGGAGGGCCATTCCTTACGTTAAAGGGGTCTCTGAAGCGGTCTCGCGACTGTTACAACCCACCAGAGTAGGCATAGCCCATCGACCACAAGCAACAATTCGACGTCGCCTGATGCAACCTAAAGACCCATTGCCACCCGCTGAAACCTCAGCAGTCATTTACAAAATAAATTGCAATGAGGGCGACTGCAACTATGTGGGCGAAACCGGGCGGAAATTGCAAACTTGCCTACAAGAACATAAATCGACCACTCGGAGATTAGACCCCAACTCTCAACTAGCAACACACGACGGAGTGGTGACTCAGAAAGCACACAGGCAAAACGCCCGTCCACCATCTCCCGAGAGGCTGAGGCAGCGAGAGGAGAGGAAAAATCGATCAGCATGAGGCCGGCCAACACAACTTGCCACTTTACATTACATTTCTGATCGATTAAGTGCAGTTCACGCTTTGACAATGAAGAGCCGACCCAGCTCTTTGAAACGTCAGCAGTTAAATAAACCTGTTCCGGAGAGCCAATTTTCTTCTTCTAATGATCGGTGTACACTGCGTTTCCGGAAATCAGATTTGCCCAGCCCGGAATTGATAAGTCTGAAGGTCAGACTGCAGAGACCACAGTGGGCGTCGAGAAAGTACATTAACGCCAATACATCAGAAACGCATTTTTTGTGACAAAAGTACTAAGGAGGCTGAAGTACAGAGTGAGGCGGGCGAACTGGGAACTCCATCTCACAAACGGCACGTAACAGCAGCTAACCCACCCATGCAACCCCTACGACACCGAAGTGGGGTGTGTCGGAGATGCAGGGTCAGACGAAAACTGTACCTTGCGGGACTATGTTTCCTGCCACAACTCCACTATTGAACCCACTCGCCTGATCGAGGTCAGCCTAAATTCCTACCGACAGCAGACACGGTCTGCCATCCAACAAGAGGTCACTTGCTGGAAACCCTTCATACGAAAACATTGAAGAAGGGAAAGCGATCAAAGTAGGGTACATAGTAACCAACGGAAGTACTTTCTGTTGCAGTTCTTCTTCGAGTTGATGAGACTGTTCTAGACTGGTTGTTGCCGTGGCTAGTGCGACCTGAGCTTCCTTGAGCTGCTGATTGGTCGTTTCGCATTCGGTAGACAACTTGACGATGTCGGCCTTGAGGGAAGCAACTTCGGTGTTTAAGCCTGTAAAAATAGAGTGTTCAAGTTTAAAGGTTAAAGACTATGGGAATTGGGTCACCCCGGGAATATTGGCAGAGGATATGCATGTTAGAGGGTCCGTTTGATATCCAAACAGAGTGGTAGTTGAATCACATACAAAGAAAGTGATCTGGAGAAAGGCATTTCTATCGTAATCAAAGAGACCTATAGAATGCCCAAACAGAGACGTAACGTTATCATACGAAGTGCCGATGTCAGAGTCTAAGGTGGTTTGTTCCGCCGAACTGACACCAGTAACAGTGGTCATCCGCACGTTCTACTCGCGATTAACTACTTTACCTAGTTTAAGCCTCAGCGCCGAACATGGAGCGGGGAGGTCATTGCGCTTGTTGACTGACTGAGGACCGGAAAACTGTGGCTCGAGCATTTCGCGGCTCACGCAGTTTTCAACCCTAGCCAGAATTCCTGCCTCGTCAAACCTGAACGTATGACTGGGTCCTGTCGAATTAGCCACGACTTGGGAGCTGGCGTCTTTGCACCTCACCGCTGTCGCGTGCTCGGCCATCCGCTGCCACAATAGTCTTCCGTTTTCTCCGACATAGCTGATTTACACACAACTGCACCAGACCCGATAAACGACTCCAGACGTTTCTTGCCGTGGCAATGGGTAGTGAGCTACAACAGAGACCATCCAATCAGTCGCAAACGCAGTTGCGTGAGGGCAGCCTGTGGAGACAGACTGCAGTGAACCGGAAGACAAGGTTGATGAATTACAATACATTCGAAGGGTATTCAAAGCCAATGGCTACGCGCGCAACTTCGTCAATCAGTGTCTGCGCAAACGAGACAACTGACGAAATCCAACGGGCTCCAAATTTCGGCGAGCTCTCCCCTACGTAGAGAATGTCTCAGAAGCCATCAACCGCCTCCTAACACCCCTTGCAATTGGAGTCGCAGACAAACCTGAGGCAACCATAAGGCGCCAGATCATGAGGCCGGAAGACCCGTTGCCACGGCAAGAAATGTCTGGGGTCGTTTACTGGATCGCAACTACCTACTGTTGGGAGTGCTTACACTCCCAAAAACAAGAGCCAGCCAATCACGGGGGGCCACGTGCGTTTACTCTACTGCGCTGTCATCTTAAACGTGGCGCCTCTCCATTGGCTTTTCCTCGCGGGCCTGATCGATCAGCATATTCGAATTATCGACCGGCTCGTCTCGAATGTTCTTCCCGAAGGGCATTGGGCCGAACGCCGGCGAAGCACCGTAAGGCGTTATAAATACGCGTTACTTCCAGTTCATTTTGACTTGCATTTTCCTAATACACAGTTTCGTGGCCGGTCGCGTTCTCCTTCTCTGCGGCGTTGGTATTGGGGACAAGGGTCGAGTGCGCACACGCTCCACAGGATTTCACGTACCAGGCAGGTCATAACAAATTGACGACGCAGTTTTTTCAACTACAATGGCTGACGAGTACGCAGACTTGAAGCTGATGTTGCAGCAGCAGCTGAAGCTAATGGAAGCACTTACCGTTAAGCTGTCCAACTCGTCCATGGGTCATTCAAGTGCGGCTGGTGGTTCACAATCTGTTGATCACATTGCCGGCAGCATCACTGAATTCCTGTATGACCCGCAGGCCCATATCACCTTCGATTCCTGGTACAAGCGATACGAGGACTTGTTCTCTGTCGATCTGGCTGCCCAGGACGATGCATGGAAGGTTCGACTCCTACTTCGCAAACTGTGTCCGGCTGAATACGAGCGTTATGCAAACTTCATCCTCCCCAAGAATCCCCGAGAGGTCGCTTTCAAGAACACGGTTGAGACGTTGTCGCAGATTTTTGGTGATCAATCATCCTTTTTCAACACTCGATTTCAGTGCCTGCAGCTGTGCAAACGCGATTCCGATGATTTTATCACGTATGCGGGTGGGACAAGGGTCGAGTGCGCATACG
>CACRXP010000312.1:470930-580772 GCA_902702965.1 Spirometra erinaceieuropaei
TTATCACAGATACCGAAATCGAGCCAGTAGGTACAATTGTAGAATCGGTAGGCAGGGCTACCAACTACCATCCTGCCGTGGCGCTTGACGCTTTTTGACTCGCAATCATGCATTTTTTTTCAAAAAATGTACCTGTCATGTTTACTTCCAGCTTTTTGTGAATAGTTTGTCATTTAAACAGCTGGGTGTGCCAAAATAAAAGCATGGAGGGATGCGTTCCTACTAGAAAGAAAAGAATTTTAGGGGCTCTTTTTAAACGTCCGGGCAACGTAAGTCGTTGGGTGACTTGCGTAAGCGGAGAGATTGTTGAATGGACGGTGATTTGGCAAAGTTGTCTACATACATGCACAGACCGGGGCGTAAAGCGCAGACGTGGACGCTGGCTTCGTGGGCATTAGGGATTACAAGCAAACCCTTGTGCTCCTTGGTCCCAAAGACGGCTCTCTCCAGTCTGGGCTTCGAAGTCCCCATCTGACCCACAGAGATCAATGCGCCGAACTGCGCAGTCGTATGTGCACGAATTAAGACTTATGTTGCCGAAAGTTCACTCAATTACCCTTTCAATTAACCGATGCTTCATTCACTCCCAATCCGCCGCTTCTGGAATGATGTACAGAAAAGTGTAGTGTGGGGACGTCATACGTAGACCCTACCGTTAAGCCTACTAAAGGTAACCAGTGAACGTCAGCAGTTTCTAGCTCCGAAAGTTCTGCCAATTTCCTCCCCACGACTTCAGCAACGAGCAGCATGGTATGCCTATCAGGAGCATGTGTCCTTGGTGGGTGGTTGCCAACGATGTCCTTGCATCTTCTGTGTGCACAATTTTCTCTCCTACTCTTTCTCAGACTTTCCTAGCTCTCTCTTTCACTCTCTCGATTGTCGGAAGATGCTATTTTTGTTCATGCATCAGGCATCAAACGACTGGACGGCTCGGAGAGCGAACTGATGTCTGAGGAAAAGCAGTGATGTAAACTCCGGAAATCCGTCCGCCGGGTCGATCGGCGTATATTCCCTACGATAAACAATCCGATAAGTTCTGAAACTATCATGGTGTCCTAAAAGCGGTGGTTTGGAAGGTTGCCAACTGGCGGGATAACTCGGTCAGGACGGAGATTTAAGTTGAAATAACTCCAGAATGGGAGACTGGAATGGTCATTCCTGGCTTATTAGCCGTCGTCAGCCAGTCATACCCGACCCCGAACTGTGAGGGACCCCTGGGGGTCGATCCCGCGACCTGCTAGTAAGAAGTCCAACGCCTATATCATGAGCCGCTGTGCGGCTGCTTGTTGGGCTCCAGAGAGGGCCCTAACGCACAACGGGACGAGTAAGTTGCGTAAAACGATCGGTGAGCGCCACCCTCTACCACTGCAATAACTCCTCCTAGATGCGGCCTCTATGGCAGTCCTGCTCAGTACGAATACAAGCTGCCTTTCCCTTGTTTCTGCGGACCGGGCGTGTGTAGGAAGCGTAGATGGGTTGTTAGATGTCAGCCCCCCTCCGTCTTCGGTCTTCTTCACTCTGGCTCCGGTGGCTGAGTAGGGAGACTGCGGTAGATGATGCGAAAGTCTACTATCGTCGGCCCTGTGAGGCACACGTTGTACAACGTTGTCAAAGACGGTCGAACCGTCGTATGTGTGTGTGTGTGCATGCATGATAGACAACTTGACAAGTCGAGCCATTCCTGGTTCTGTATCATATGTCCGTTCTGTTGATAAAACTTAGACAGGGACGGGTTATGACTTTGACGCGCGTCAGTCGTTGCGCCAAACGTGTCTCCAACTGCCTTCAGTCGGACTTGACAGTAGCACATAATGGGGGGAGGTATACAGTGAGGTCAATCCAGCGCCTCCTTATCTCACTATCAACAATCGTAGGCGGCTTAAACCGCCACTACGAGCCAAGTCCCGACCTGGAAAACTACTGATTGACAGGACGGCTCGATCTCTCACGGCACTGACACCCAGGCTTCTATGCCTCCGTGGCGACTCCTTTGGATGAGTGATTTGAAAGACCCCCGTCTGAAATCTGCCTCACGGCGGTGGTGTGGCACGCGTATAAGGACACTGTGCCCACGCCCATTTCCAGTCGTTCTGGCTTTGCCTCCGCATTCCAAATGACGCATGTGGGATGATGGTGAGGTAGATGCAGCGCAAGTCATCATTGTGCTGCTTGGGCAGGCCTGACGCCCATCATCTGCAACGGATGAGCAATCGTAAAGAAGGAGACATGACCCCAAGGACAAGAGCTTTATTAGCCTGACGTTTCGGACTCCTGCTCGAACCCATCATCAGAGACAACAGCAGATACGGGTAATTCATGCACAAGGGGCTGCGGTGTTTATATGATGCAGTCGCCATGCTACCGCATACCTATGAATATTCACGGCTCCCACTCCCCCTCATCAGGGATCGTTGCACTTGGTGCGCTGACTGTTTGACGGCCGACATTTGCGTCGTTAATTGCTGCAATTTCATCACGTGCGTTGCATGTTGGTGTGATGATTGCTCGACCATCTGACGCACCGGCCCTGGTGTTGGGAAAAGTGTTCACCTGTACGCTCCCCGCGTGGCTAATTACTCCGCCTAGGCGAAGTCTCAGCACCGAGTATGGAAGGGGATGATCAACGCACTTATTAATGGACTGGGATAAACAATCGGTTGTCCAGGCTCTCCCTCCGCCGTGTCCCACACCATGGCGTTTAAAATGAAGGTCGCAGGGTGGCGTTTGAGATCCCTAAAATAACATGTCTTGGACCGTAGACGCATTTTCTTAGATCGACTGCGTCTATCCAGGTATTATCTAATAGCTATTTTTTGTTTCATTTCATCCAGAAAAGCTCTCTTTAATAAAGTACATGTAAATTACAGATCATTTTATGCCAGCGCGGGCACATGCCGTGAGAACCTATCTATGGGAATCTCTATTTTTTGTAGAAAAGATCAGAACTTGTATTTAAATAAGACGATTTGCAATTTGGTCCATCCGGGGTCAGGTAACGTGCGCATAAAAAATTAAAGTCGACGAAAAGACGAACGTGCCTCTTAACTATTGTCTACGCCCCCCTTACCTGAGGTCGGTGCGCAAGTTAACGTTACAAGCCCCTTCAAAATAAACGACTTGGCAGAATGATAGGTGAAACCTGGGTTCGCGTACGGTGCGCTCACCTGATCCACAATCTTTGACAGCTCTTCGGCTTTTAATTCGGCGGCCTCCTTATCTGCGCGTATCCGGCGGATGGTTTCTTCCTGTGAAGTTTGGTTGGACAGGAGCTTGGAACTGAGAAAAGGAAATAAATTGTCCGAAATGGAGACTTATTTATTGAAAAAAAAACTCCCAATGCTTCAAGCGACCTTTTAGGACGAGTACAGCATGGTTATCAATGGAGCCTGGGAACTTTACTGGCGCCCAGTGTAACACAGGCGTTCGCTGACGGTGGCTTTCCGATGAGCAATCAGTGACAGAGAGCCCTCACCAACGAAAACAACGGAAGCCGGAATGGCCATCTCTGGCCCGCCCGCAGCTTCCAGTCGTCCATGCTCCATGGCAATCAACGCATATTCCTTACAATGAAGAATCAGATGGAGTTTTGAACTTTTATAATGGTGTCCCAGGAGTCGTGGCTTGGAAGCCTGCCAAATAACGGGACGCCTCGGTCATCCTCGCAGGACGGAGTCAGGCTGCAATAGCTCATTTTGAATATGGCCTCTCAAGCATTCTTACGTACGCGAGAGTGAGGAATATGCTGTGCAAGTCTGACTCAATAAAACCCACTTCTGGCGCAAGCCACTGGGGCTGTGTCAACTCCGTGATGCCTGCGATGGAGGTCCTCGCTTGAGATGATTGAACTGTCGCGTCGTTAGGTGCATTCAGCAGTGTCAGCAAAATAAAGACACAGCTCACAGAAGTCCGCCTTTATTCCACATAAAAACTTGTGGTCTGAACTTGGGTCCAGACCACGTAACCGGTCGATGCGGCCTCATGTGACAAGTCTACCCAACACGTGATCAGTTTGGCTATAAACTGCCCAGCTAGTTTTACTGTGAATTTGTCTGAAAAATTGTCAAGTATATAATCCGAGGGAGCAGTTTGCAGTTGTATCGCTGAAGAGTTTTATCTGGATCTTTCGGATGGCAGGGGGAACGTTTAACTAGGAGTGCAATGTTGGCTGAAGGGCTGGGCATAGCTCCAGTGCATGGAACGCAAGAAAATGCGACGACCTGGAGACCAAAACGTACAGAGGCGCTGACCGAAAGCGGAAATATAAAAAGACATTGAACTCGGAAACCCGCATTCAATCCACACAAAAACTTGAATATGTACTACGGAGGTGGCGACCGACACTTTAAGCGACGTAATAAAGGCTGAGGCATGAGAAAACTAGGACCGACAAAGAAACCCCGACCTACTAAGTCCGGAGTTTCGTTTGTTTGTGGGTGGCTGGGGGATAACAAACGGCGAAAACAATCCGTCGGCTTACGGGTCACGCTCGTCTCGTGCTTTGGAGTTCGGTCTAGAGCTGGTAAGCTATAAAATGCCTACCAAGTATCGCGCGTCTTTGTAGGTAATTTCCTCCTGCCTAACAAAATTCTACCTGGCCTGATTCTCTCTCAAGTATAAAAAAGGCAGAGGGGCAGTGGGCTGGGGCAATCAAAGTGGAAAATTAAAAGCGAATCTCAGTACCGCATGTTTTTCGTATTTTCCAAGGCCTCGTTCTTGGCCTCTAATTCCTTGGATTGCTGGGCCAGTTCACGGGACAGGCGTTCTATTTCAGCCACCTTGTTTGCTGACTCGTCTTGGAGTGATTGAATGGTTTCTTCTGATTGCGCCAACTGGAAAAAAACAAAAGACATAACGAAAGGGGTTGAATGGGTCGGAGTGCAGTTTTGGAGAAGCCATAGCTTAAATGGACTTTGTGGGAGTGGCGTTCAGAGCTGCGCGATGTGCTGGAAACTACCCAAACCTAGGAAAAACCGCAACACCAGTACTTGCGGGAGTTGCGAGACCCGTTGTACTTTGGGGCTCGATCTATAGTCCTGCACGATCTATAATCCTGTCGCACAATGCTTGGTAGTATATACAGATTGGGACTACCGACGAAGAAAAGGGAAACTGGGACGATCGTACCTGATTTACTAGACGTCGCAGGCACTCTTACCCAGCACCAGACTTCGGGCATCTGAGATTTAAATCTTGGACCTTTGTGTCATTTATTCGAACGCTTTACCAATTAAGCTACGGGTCTGTTGCCATGTCGGCTACGATCTGCAATATTGTCGGAAGGAACGTTCATCGATCGGGTTACTTAACCTGCTGTCCCGTTGTGCTTTGGGACTCCTTCGACACAGTTACTATTCCCCATCACACTCAACAGGACAACTAGCCCGTGGCCAACTTTCTTACTTGACTTGTACTTGATACGGCTGCGATCATGCCTGATCTAGCCGGCCTCGGTGATGTCCCCAACTGTACCTCGCCACGCGTGACGATCCGCGGCAGCAGATCTGGACAGTCTAGCCCATTATCTTCGCCAACGACGGAGACCGAATACCGAAGGTCCAAGAACCACCGCTATGTCTTGACGGACTGTGTCGAGCCAGGTTTTGAGCTGATCCCTTCTTCGACGCCTCCAATGGGGCATCGGTGCCGGATCGATGGCAGTAACATTGAGCTCCTGAGGTGAACTACGAAGGACATGCCCGAACCACCTCAGTCGTCTTTCTTGGATGGCCTGAGTTATCCTTGCGATGTTGTCGCAGCGAGCGCGGACTGTCTCATTTGAGACGAAGTCGGTGAACTTCACTCGAAAGATCGGTCCTCAAACAGTGGTGGTCAAATACCTCCAGTTTCCACTCGTCCTCCACGCGCAAAGCCCAGCATTCACAACCGTAGAGAAGGACAGACCGGACAGATGCACGGTACACGCGAATCTTAGTGGCGATGGAGAGGTCACGTCGGTTCCACAGGCATTTCCGAAAGCTTGAGAAAACCCAGCGGGCAGCATCAATTCGGGAGACAATGTCGTCCTTACTCTGTCCATTAGGCAGCAGCCTCGCCCCGAGGTATTTAAAACTGCCTACTTCTTCAAGTGGACAGCCATCAATCCGGAGGGGTACCTTCTCCTGATCAGGGATACAGCTTGAAAACACTTTGGTCTTCCCAGCGTTTATGGATAAACCGACAGATTTAGCGACCTCGTCCACTCGTGACACCATGGACTGCAGATCACCAAAACCAGCAGCAAGTAAGACGATATCATCGGCATAGTCGAGATCAGGCAGTTGGTGTCCGGGTGCAAACTCAACGCCGTCACTCTCACGTAGGGCCCTCCCGAGGATCCAGTCAATAGCATAGTTGAACAGAATGAGCAACAGGATAAAACCCTGTCAAACACCAGACCGAATGCCAAACGGTTGGATAATATTGTTGTGGACCAGGTGTCTCGCAGTTTTAATAGCGATGACAGGCTTTGATGAATTTTGTCGGTACCCCATCTAGCGCCATTATCCGCCACAGGGACTCACGGTGAACGGAATCGAACGCGGCGGCAAAGTCAATGAAACAGACGGCCGTCAGTTGTTGGTAGCTATGGCGAAATTCGAGAATGCGCCTCAGTGTAAATATCTGCTCTGCGCATCCATGTCCAGCACGAACACCGGCTTGGTTGGGTTTCGTCCTTGAGTCGCGCACAGCCTGGAATCGCCTGAGTAGGACAATAGCGAAGATCTTCGCAGCAACGTCGATGAGACTTATGCCGCGGTAGTTTTCGCATCTCGTCTTATCTCCCTTCTTGAGGATAGGTACAAGGATGCCTAAGCCCCAGTCATCAGGAACAACCTCGTCTCTCCACGCTCGTTCAATCACCTCATGGAGCCAGGGCGCCAGAGTGTCGACACAAAACTTGAAGATTTCAGCGGCTTTACCGTCCTCTCCGGGTGCCTTATTCTTGCACAACTTTCGTATGGCATAGGCGACTTCTCCTTCAGAGGGGAGGTTGCATGGCACTGCGTAGGTAGGAGAGGGAGGAAACTGCGCTGCAGAAGAGAGCAGGTTGGGTATCGAAGTTGAGATGGTGCTCAAAGTGCTCACGCCAGCGCTCGACTTTGGCCGAGTTGTCAGCAACAAAGCCGCCGTTCACGTCGCCAACAGGGTCACTCAGTGTAGAGGGCTTACCATTAACTTGGCGGATCAGGCGGTAGAGCTTTCGAGGCCTGATCCATGGAGGTCGCTACGTCAGCCCAATATTGCTTCCGGTCATCCCTGGCCGATTTTGCCGTCATCTTCCGAAGTTGGCGGAAGTAGTCATCGTTGCGGGACCTGGCTCTAGCCGTCTGAGCAGACAATTGCAGGGTTCTTTCGCTGATCCAGTCACTGCGGCGTCGCTGGGTGTATTTAGGGATTTTCTCAGCTGTCCCATAGACTGAGGTCTTCAGTGACGACCACTGATTACTGACTTCTCCGTCGGCTCGGGTCATAAAACAGGTCCGTATTTCTCTGCTTAGGGCCTCGGCAGTGCTGGTTTGCCGGATTTTTGCGACATCGAGGCGTCTAGGACGTGGCATTTTTGACGCGGATGAGAGATGAACTTTCAAGCGTGTACGGACGAGGACATGGTCCGACCCATGGGCGTTACCAGTCTCGGCACCACGCATCGATCTGCTATCGTGAACCCAGCTGCGGAACCTTGAGCTGACTAGTATGTAGTCAATCTGACTGGCCGTATGACCGTCGTTTGAATACCAGGTCAGCAGATGATTTTTGCGATGCTGGAAACACGTGTTGGTGACAAGCAGTCGGTTTCGATCAGCAAAGTTCAGCAATCTCTCACCATTTTCACACCGGGGGCCAAGCTCAAAGCGGCCAAGAAGATGACTGGTTGTGGGGTCTCCAGGTCCAGTTCGACCATTCCAATCGCCAGCAACAATCAGCAGATCGCGGCGAGGTAGTCTTTCAGCTAACGCTTGCAACTGTGAGAAAAACGCCTCTTTATCGCGCTGTTCAGCAGCCAAAGTTGGTGCGTACACAGCGACGATGGAGATGTTCGTGAAGTGACCCTTCAGTCGCACGTAAGCCATCCGGTCGTTGACTGGTTCCCAAGCAAGCAGTGCGAGATCCGCTTGTTGCGATAGGGCGATCGCCACACCGTGTCGACCAGAGGAGTCGCGAGAGCCGCTGTGGTACAAGGTAAAGTGTGATTCGACTCCCGAGATCTTTATTTCACGGGAGCCCGAGTCAGGGAGTCGAACTTCGGACAGACAGCAGACATCCACGTTGTACTGGTAAAGGCTGCGTGCGGTCAGACTTTGGGTACCGGGGTCCAGGAACGTTCGGACATTCCAGCATCCAATACCGAAAGTCCGTCCACGAGTGAGTAGTCCAGCTCGCATACTATTCGCCCGCACCACTGGACAAGGGTTGCGGAGCGCGTCGGTTCCCGCGGACGCCGTCGCATGGGTCGTAATACTGTGATCGGACATAGTTCATGAGGTTTCTTGGGAATTGCCAATACAGGCGGGTCCCCAACAGACGCTCGGATTGTTTGTTCGAAGTTGTCTCCTCTAGCGCTTTGGCTTAAAAGCCTAACCACAAGGCAGCAGTGGCAAGTAAACTTATTTAGTGGCGGTTTACGATCGCCATGTCACAATGCCGTCATTGGGTTTTGCGGCTTTTTATAAGGCTTTCAGCGTGCCAGACCTCAGCCCACCGCAACTTGGTAGCAATGTCGCTGCTGGTCCGCGACTGCTTATTCGTCAGACCTGGGTCTGCTTATTTCGCAGCTAACCTTCACTGAAGGTCGTCCCACTATCCGCCACCTGTGGACGCTCCGGGTAGCCAGCAGCTAGGCTAACGGGCAACCCATCTTCCCGTGGCCAAATTCATAGAGCGTTCGACTTGATGACCAAAATATTCCCGATTCGAACACCAGGCACCCCAAACCTGCAGTCGGGTATATCTGACTGATGATGATAATCTCATTCTGCATAATCAGTTAAGCCCTTACTTGCCCGAAAGTGGCTGCTTATGGCAATTTAATGGATGAAATGGCGTCCTACAATGCCTGGGAACTCCCACAGGATACATAATCCCTGATTTAGTGGCATAACAGATCCCACAGCCACCTGGAAATATTGTGTTTAAACAGCACAAGCCAGTCTTGGGACGTTATTGCGCTGACGGAGTACTGACAACTTATTCCATGCAATATCCCTAGACACGCATTTCCGGGGTAGGGAAGTGGGCAACAACTGCCTTTTCTTGATACACCTGTCAGGAGAATGTTTAAAAGTGAAACTGTAATAACAGCTCACAGCAAAAAAGGAAACATCACACATATTCTGAGCTGTCAAACGAGCTGCCTATTTAAGCTGTGATAACGCCAGTGAAACAGGTTCAAACTCGTGGTGATAACTGGGGAGAAAGGGCTCGTAAAGCGCAATATCGCTGTAACCAAGGTACACAACAAACATAGTCTGACTGGGATGGTCATCGTGGACAACCGTGGGCACACCATCTCTGTTTACAATTTGAGGCAAATTTCTGTGTGGTTTTGCCGAGAAAGCATGATTACAGTTGGCAATTAGGAAAGAGTGCTCTAACCTGTGATTTGAGGGCTTCGATTTCCAGGGCAGTTCTTTGCCTATACTCATTGTTTTGCATTGAAACCTCATTGGAGAGCTGGTTGACGGATGCCAACTCCTCTTCGGCTTTGCGAAGCTTTTCAAGCAAAATCCTAGTTTCCTTTAAAACAAGAGGGACATACGGCTTATCAAATACTGGATGTTTCAAAGTTTACTGCTCAGGTGATGATTAAATTAGAAACACCAACAAAAAAACAAAACAGCGGTATATAAGGGTGCATGCGGTGAGATGATCGCGGTTAGTTGGTGCATGCAAAACTAAAAAACCTCAGGCGATTACCTTTGAGTCGGGCCCTTCATGCTGCCGATAAGAAGTTTATTATAAGTTGGAGAGAAATAGAACAAAATGAGAAGGTATGAGGACTCCCCCCTTACCTTTTGATGTGCTTCTAATTCCTCGTTTTGATTTGAAGTTAAATCCGTTCTTGTCTTTTCTACTTCTAAAATGGGAATGACGAGGACCCATAATTCCGCGTACCGGCGGTTAATTGTTCGATCTCCTGTCGAGCAGCCTCTAGGGCTGCATTCTTCTGGCGTATAAGGGAGCCGAATTCGGTGACCTTGGACTCCAAATGCCGTATTCGATCGCATTTGCGATACACAGACTAGGGTGTTTTATCAATTATATAAAAAGCACAGTACCCCTGCTGCCGAGCCAGCACTGACAATGGATTCATTGGAAGTTGTACGTGACGCAGCTATGGCAAACAGCGTAAGGGCAGGGGCATAAGTTGTTCAAGAAACAGAATTGGAAACGAGTGGATGGCGTAGTTATGGTTTACACCTTCAAACGCTTAACACACGGGTATGAAGGAAAGGGAGGAGGAGATAAGACATCCCACATCAAAAGGTTTCTGGCGTTTTTTGATGCCAGCTTGTGACAACCGTTCAGTTAGATTGAAGGTAAAAACGAGGGAGTCGCTTAGACAATCTTAACTATCATACTAATGATACGACAGGGAAAAGTGACAAGGGGGTTTTCGCTCTTCTTTGGCACTAAAACCAAATTCGGGCATGTCCTGCTTAAAGCTACCCCGTCTGAACTTCAGGACCGTGACGTGCACTACAGCACGCCAGTTTTAAATAATCTTGTCCGTGAATCACCACGAACTAATGGTCAGGAACATAAATGGCGGATGAAGGCCTAGTTACGAAACGCCACTGTCCAGCATATGGGTCAGTACACGGGTACTGGCGTAGTTTAGAGACCCTGTCCGATTCCGGCATGAAGTGCGGCATCAATGAAATCGTAAAATTTGTTCGAACTTCTGTTTCCGTTATGTTAGTGAATTTGTCCGAAATGCCCACGGCTTAAATGGGCTTTGTGGGAGAGGAGTTCACAGCTGCGCAATGTGCCGGAAACTGCACTAACCTATCAAAAACCCGCAGGCAGTCACACAGTGAATGGTAGTATACGCAGCGTGGGACTACCGACGAAGACAAGGCAAACTAAAGATCTGCGTGTCACACACGCTATATTCACGCAAGCGTACACAGCATTTATAGCTGCCCTACCGCTTAATACACCCCTAAAAGTCCACGAGCTCTCCGGTAAAACGATTTTGAGCATTGGATTGTCCAGACTGTGTTCTGCAAGAGCAATTGTAAAATACAACCGGTTTGGAAAAAGGTGAGTAATTGGTAATCAAGTGGTCCTTTACCTGTTAATGGAGCTTGTAGGGAGCGCGTGTCTGAGGACTGCTTACGTGCGCTCGTCTTCGCAACTTTGCTTTGCAGATTTGCAAACATTTCGGATCAGTCAAATCAACAGCCCGTGAACCCGAACTATCGTAGGAATAGCCCAAGGACCTACTATTTTGAAGCCCTTTTGGATAGACAAACAAAAGGCATTCAATCTACAGGGTAAGACATTTGTCAAAAAAATCGCAGATCTTCCGATTTTATGTGCATGCTGTTATCAAACATGCTTTTCTTGCATACAGATTCCTCCCGGCGAACCTTTAGTAAAGCTCTTTATTTATAGAAGGCAAGACGACGATGGCCGAGGGATTTCGACGCTCGCCTCGTAAGGTGGAGGTTAGGAGATGGACTGCCATAACGCGGACGCAATTGGGAGCTCAAACACGTCCGTCCAGGTTTTCTTAATTAAACTGAACTGAAATGCATTTCTGTGTGTTTACAGTTTTCATGGAAGGAGATAAAATGAAGACAGACGGAGATGGAACCGATTCTTACATTTCCTTAACTTTGGCAACTTTGGATCATACAGAGTCCGTCTGCACCAATATAAAACAGCGATCTACAATCCCAAATCTATAGGCAGTAATCGTACGGACTTTTCTACGCCACAAATGAGTGCTAGCAGCTTACTCTTCACGTGCGTATCAAGCAATAATGCAAGTAGTAATGTAAGGCAGACAAGTGAGGGCATTTGGACGTAAGAACATTATGAGCAGACCTGCACACAGCCCTCAAGGCAGTGCCACAGTCTGAGACTCAATTTACCGCCCGCAAAACCGACTATACTCTGTAAAACGTGCATTTTCATTGTTCTAACAAAGCCTCTTCCGCAACATTTCTTTCTAGTTCGGCCCTTTATGAGATCTCGCTTTTGTCATTGAAGTCGGTTGAATGCCCTTGTTTTCGTAGGGGGCAGTGGCTTTTCCGATATTTGAATTAATCGCAATCCTTGTTTACGTTTCCGGAGGAGAGAACTTCCCAGTCTATTTGTGAGGCCTCAGCTCTCATTTGGCAAAAGTCCCCTTTCTATATATTTGGCCTCGTATCGTCTTTTGTTTATGGTTGAAAATGCAGCTCGTACTACCATAAAAGTACTGCATGATCACTTCGATCGAACGGGGGTAGGCAGTACACCTCGTCTATACTGTCGGGATCCCTAGCGGAGACGAGGTCAAAATAACCAGCCTGCTGGCCTCCATGCGCTCCACTTTTAAACATAACACGTTTCAAGAAAAAATCTTCTAGGGTTATCTTTAGTAGACGATAATGGAAGGCATTCTTCGAGCACTTCGCATGCATATCGTCCCCCATGTGAACAACGCTTGGTCGACTGGCGCTCTCTTTTATGCTTTCCAGTAGACAATTATCTGCTTCGGGATCATACTTTAAGGGCGAGTAGATAGTTACGGTTCGACGGACTGCAACACCCGTGTATTTTTAGTCAGCTAAATTGCTTTTCTGTCGTCAGAAATCTTGTGGGTCCACTTGCACACGGTTAATTTGCACCTTGCATACATGACAACTCCTCCACTCCGGCGGTCTTTCCTGTCTCTTTCAAACAATTAGTATCCTGTTAGTGCTACCTCGTAATCGTCTACGTTCTCTGACAGTCACGTTTCCGTTATTGCTATAACATACGGAGGCATATCGGCTACCTGTTTTCTCAGTTCGTCAAGCTTGGAAAACAGACTGAGCATTGATGTAAAGGAATTTAAGTTCGCAGCATTGGACAGTGCTTCGATCGTTTTGTCTCGGGTTTGCTAATATTATGTTACTGCCGCCATCGTGACCACTAAGTGTTTCCAGAGCAGCACCGCATTCCTCTGTATAACTCGTCCCCTGCTCTCTCCTGCTGTAAGTCTCCCCTTCAGCTCTTTCATTAATTTGCGGCCTTTCAACGTTCTGCTGGAAAGTATTTCGGCTGAATAACTTCTCTGTGGGAAATTCGGTGGCTGCTTATCCTGGATGGAAGTAAGCCAGCCTCCGCTTTACTGCCTAAAACAATTTTAAGAGGTCTTGACCGCACAGTTTCCGATAGATCGTTTGCGATCTTTGCGATCCTTAAGGCTGCGCGAATGGTTACATTTTCATTCGAATTAAGTATTTTGTTCAGCCGTTGTTGAAACATATCAAGGTCAGTTGAAATCCTCTCCTTTGGAGTAGGGCATTCGGTTGTGATAGGCCTGGATGATTACGTAATTCTGGCGGTTAGTGGGTTCATTCGTTCGATTTCCGGTTGACTTGTCGGCTTAAGGCCTCAGGACCTGCACCGGAGTCGTATTCGCATTTTTACTTCTGTTTTGGCGCTTACCCATTCCACCTTTCCACGAGTTTGTTTCCCCGCTTTTAACTGAGGGTACTATTGAACACACGGATTAGGTGAGAAAATTTGATGGTTCGCTTCGTTTGGCTTCCATAGAATCAAGGGTCTCCTTCGTTATTTTTCCATCATCATTTGTATCCGCGTTCATCTACTGAGGGCTTCCGAAAACTTCGTTTTTTGGCTGTTTCGGGTTACTGCTCTTTGTCTTTTCCTTGTTAAATCTAGCGCTGCTATCCGCATTTTGCCCACCATCGTTCTCTTGCAAGAGCTTCCGCAAATCAGCCGGCTAGCTTTCGAGTTTTCCACCTTCAGCAGGATATAGGGTCATTCAGTGCACGACTTGTCCTTGTACTCAACAGATTTTGCTATGATTTCGCTTTTGTTGCTGTTTTCGAGCCCTTGGCTGCAACTATAAAGAGAGCGAGTGATAATCCTGGGTGGGAAGGCCGTCTCAGTAGGCATTCCTTCAAAAATATTGCCAGACCTGGTCGTGCAGTTGCCGAAACGTTGCTCTGTGTCCATGAACGCCGTGCATACATAAGTGTATATTCGCTTTCAAGATGGTGACTGGTACGACTGAATACGATGGAGTATGACAACTTTTTGAAACCAAATGTTTGAAAATACGCCTACTTTTTAAAAAGTAGTTTTAGAAAAAATTATGAACGCTACGAAATATACCTAGTAGTGACTCAGCCGTTTGAGTGTATGGAAAGTCCTGAATAAATCCTGACCTACCTGATTGCCAACGATTTGTTTTCGTAGGCCGATAATTGCGCACGAATTAACTCCGTAGTCCGTTATATTCTGGTGAAAAACAAATTTTGCGTAGAGTCAGACTTCTTATAAATTTCCACACGAGAAAATAATACCAGAGGTGCAGAAAGTAATTTTTAACGTACACTTCCAGAGACAGTAACTGCAAAGTGGTATCTTTGTCAAAGTAGTCTCAGTTGGAGCGCAGACAATGTCGTTGTTCTCAGCCGGGCTTTGTGCAACTCTAACAGAAACACGGTTCAATGGGCAGATGAAAGACACGGAAGTATTACTGGATGGTTTCAGCTTCTCCACGTGGGCCGAAGAGAGCGAAGGGGTGAAGGAATTGCGATATTTACGCGGGATGGCATGCACTACATCAGACCTGAGTCTTCCTCATGTACAAACGTTGGTTGCGTAATACTTAGCCGTAACTTGAAAGTGTCAAACCATCCAAACCTTCATATGACCATGCCTTTTCCAACCAGACGGGACAGCGGACGAATGCGGAAGATTAAATATAATAATAATAATAACAATTGTACTTAATGCCCGTTTACAGGCATTCTCAGGGAAGGGCTAAAAACAAATCCGTCCGGCAGGGAAAAAAACTCCTGTCAAAAGGATTAAAAATAAAGTTGATGGTGGTTTTTTTATAGTTTTGAGGGTTCAGGAGAAAAAAATGCTGACAGCGAAATACCGACAGTCAAGAAGGGGAGGGTTGCACTCTATCAGATACCATCAGTCGCCAATTCTTTTCATGAAATTGGGGCTGGTATAAACAGAATTGCCGAAGAACAGCTATCGATGTTGGCTAAAGAAATCGGCCATAGAGATCAGACACTACAAACGCCATCGCTACGGTAAAGTCGATCCGTAAATTCAGCAACCGAAATGTGTGGGAGCTTTTGCACATGTAAAAATCGAATAATTGTTCTGTTTAATAGAGGATGATTTTGCAGATTTGTCACATTCCTGGATAATTTATTCAAATAGTACTTGCATTTACAGAAAAGAACCAATTATAGTTAAGGGTACCCGTCAGAGGAAGAAACAAAAAGACCTCAGGGTGATTGTTGCATCGGGGGTGGAAATGATGTCTTAAAGTAGTGAGTGAGTTAAATGTACGATTACAGCGCCCCACACAGAAGCCTAATCCACAAACGTTCTCGGCGTTCTAATGACCTCCTCGCTGAAACCATCATCACAGTGCCAAAGGGCAGCCAAGCGTTCGATAAGGGTGCTATTTGCGCTAAGGCGAGGATTTGTGCAGATCGATAAATAGCTATTCGGCAAAACCTAGGGGGCATTCGTCTAATCTTACTTGCAGTATGCAGTCCAGGTCTAGCGACCGTAGTTGAAGAAAGATTATCAACAACGGGATAGAGTACGGGCAAGGACTACGTAGATGGTCAGGAAACCTGATCATCTGCCTTACGATGCCAGACTGGCCGAACTCAATCTGTTTCCTCTCAATTACAGGCAAATGCGCGGCGATCTCATTCAAACCTACAGGATTGTCAGACGCTGTGAGTTCGCCCTAGACATTGATGAGTTCTTCAAATTGGCCGGGACTGACCGCCTTCCTGGTCACCCCCTTTAAACTGCAGAGGAAGCTTGCTCACATGGACGTCCGACGGGACGCCATCATCAACAGGGTGATTGGGGCGTAGAACGGGCTCCCCGATGCGGTGATTCTTTCCGAAACTATCGAACCTACTAAGTGTATACTAAGCGCTCATCTGCGAGAAACTAATGTACATATAATTAGGATTGTTTTAGCGGAGGCAGTTTATGCCTAGCTCACAGTTACCGTTGACTTTTTAATTTCTACATTTGCTGATGTAAGGACGGATTCTATTTATGTTTAGCGATACGAATATGGAACTCGAGGGCGTAAGCCTTATTCCCTTAGTAAACTGATTTATAGTGACTTTTTACCTGCGGATCTTCGTTTATTTCTTGATCGTGGGAATAATATAAGAAGAGTTATAAAACCGAAGGTCTGGAAATAAATCTCCAAAAATATAACAACAACATGAACGAATTTTAGCAACAGTTGAATGCAAACAGTGGTTTGTCTAGGGTACTGAGTTAATGGTTACATAGCCCCATAATCCGCTTTTTAATGCAGAAAATGTATCTCACGCTGATATTTACGTGGCGCCACAGACTTAGGCATTACGGTCCCCTTGGGCAGATTATTACATGGTTCCACGATGCTGTGGGAGAAAAGATATTGATTTGCATCTAATTATAGTTATTGTAAAGTCAACTTTGGTAACACGTGTTTTCATTAACTCGTCATCAGGCCAACACTGTCAAATAGAAGTTGAAAATATCCAACGTTACATGGTTTATAAGTGATTCGGAGGCTATTAACACCCATCGTTCCCACGCCAGCCTCATAGCGGAGCGTGCTATGGTCATAAGGTCAAGGGGGCGACAGCGAGGGGTGACATAGGCTGTGAGTGATGTTTGTAAGTCTGGTACGTTGAGCACACACCACTGCCATTAGGAGGTTGGGACGACGTGCAATCGCCGTCTGTGGTCGGAGTTGGCCACGGAAGTCAGAGAGCCTATGCCAACGTCTTCTCACAACATAACAACATTCGCTAGTCGTATAGCCGCTACCTCGGCCGAAACTAGCACCCGTTGGCGTAGGCCTCTAGAGAGGCTTGCTGGTGTCCGATAGACAACCTGAAAGGTTTCTTTGACATCGACTTGGTGATTCTTATTAACAAGATCTGCGAGAATAGAACTAGAAATCGATTTCTTTTGACCTCTGCTTAGCCAGGCCGGTATGTGTTCACGTACTATCTCTTCCAGACGCCTTTTTGTACGGCCGGTGTATCCCGCTCCACAGGAGCAAGTGAATGAGTAAATACACATCGATGTGGCCCTTAAAGGGAGTCTGTCTTTACTTGCCAGACGTGGGAGTGGAGAGTCCGTGAAGCAGGCCTCGCTCATAAGGTAAGCAACTTAATCCGATGGCCAGTGTGGTTGCTCTTCTATGTACGTTCTTCAATAAGGTGTAATCTTGTTCCGCCCACGGACAGCATGCCTAAAAGCAGTATTCGAACACTGGTCGAACAAATGTTCCAAATACTCGGCCGAGACGTTTTTCGTCAAAATTGAGGGAGGATCTTCTAATCGCGTCTAGGATACCCAGAGCCTTCCTTGATAACTTGGCACGGTGAGACAATGATATGAGAGTTGACGTCATCCACACGCCGAGGTCTCATAACCCGTTGACTGACTCAAGTTAGTAAGCTCCTATAAAATGATGAGATTCAAGTATCTACGGCCTCCTGTTACTAGATCGTAGTTGTATAAGTTGGCATTTGTAAAGGTTGAGTTTAACACACCACTCATCACAGCATTGTTACAAGCGATTCGGATTGTTTTGTAATTGTAGAGAGTCATCCGGATTCTCTATTGTTTTCCACAATCTGAGATCATGGGCAAACATTACGCGCTGGCATTTCAGACAGTCCAGCCAGTCGTTCACATATAGTAAGAACAGAATTTGATCCAGAACGCTCCCCTGCGGAACCGCACGATGAACGAATGCCCATTCCGATTTAGCGTTTCCGATACGTTGAAATCTTCCCAGAAGACAATCGGCTGACTATTTCAGCAGATGTCCATTCAAATCCACTTGAAGTTGTTTAACTAGAAGTTGTCTGTATGGAACACTATCAAATGCCCTTGTAGAAGTAATGTATACGGCATCGACCAGTAAACATCCTTCGATTAAATTCGTCCAGTTCTCCGTAGATACTAGCAGGCAAGTAAGACAGGATCGAACCCATCGAAATCCATGCTGAGCAAATTGAGCAAGATGTTTTTTCTTCAAGATACCACATCAGTCCCGCTGTTATTAGATAATTTAGAAAATATTTATTAAAGACCCGTCGGGGTCCCATCAAAACAAGTTAAAATAAATTTAAATGCGAGTTTTAGACGAGGTAGGCCGAATCTTTACAAAATGCAATTCATAGATTCTGGATTAGTAGTCCATTGAGAAACATGATGATTGAGGGGTGAAAAAAAAACTCCTTACAAAAAGTTAAAAATGATTGGATTGATTTTACAGGAAAAAAAACCCCTCCATAAAAATAATAACATAAAAAAGCGAGCAGGACTGGCCTGTAGGTGGCGGTATATAACGGATTGTTGTCGGTCATCGTCAGGGTAGCAATAAATGTCAGCCTTGATGGATACGTATGTGGGTCAGACAGGACTGGCCTGCAAATGGCATTGTATACGGGATTCACTACGGACATCGTCTGGGCAGGACTGATACGCCGCATGAGACTATTCGCGTCAAAGAGGCCAGACGAGAGGAACCCAGATGTGATCGGCCACAGCACGCTTCGAGCTCAGCCGAGCAGTATGGAAGGGAGGTACGACCGAACTACTAGTAGACAGTGAATACTGAGGGTCCCGCCGTGAGCGTCGACAGACCGCATGAGGTCGGAATGCGGGAGATGACATCAAAAACCGCGAAAATTGTCGGTATGGGGGGGAGTGATAGCAGTGGATTTAGAAACCAATTCAAAACAGGGGTTTCTAACGATATAATTAAGAGTTACCACTTGATCTACCACTAAATCCCAGGAGGACCCTTCTCGAAGTCAAGAAGCTGAGTGCTCGGGTATGAGACCGTTAACAGTGCCTTTATGCTTTCCGGTGTAAAATGTTTGCGTTATTTCGACTTGAATATCAGTAACCTAGGCGATAATCTAATTTCAGGCGGAAGATTATTCCAAAGGAAGGCATATTTGGAAGTAAAGAAGAGGGAGCGCTTAGATGTAGTACAAAGAGGCGGCGGAATCACCATGCAGGAGTTGCGCGTGGCATAAGACCGATCTCTCGGAGTGAGAGTGTCAATGTGCGGAAGGCTGGAGCTAGAGTTGATGCGAAAAAGGAAGCAAAGGCCCGCTTCGAGTCTTCTAACCCACAAAAACTTAATGTTCGCCAGCTGACATCTCTGAGTATAAGAAATACTGGACGAAGCTTGAGAGAACAGTTTCCGGGTGAAAACCCTCTGAACATCTTCGATTTTTTTACGTTCGCAGGCGTTCATTAAACCGAAGAAAGGACAGCAATATTCGAGGACGGGAAGAATAAACATTTGATAAAGTCTTAGCTTCATTTCCGGAAGGAAAAGATTATGCGATATGAATCCACATATTTGCGCGGATTGGGCAGAGATTCTATCTGCATGAAGTGATAAAGCAAGCTTATTTGTATAACTTAGACCTAGGTCCTTTATGATGAGGCATTCTGAGAGAGTAATTCTGAAAAATTATGGGACCAGGAAGTTTGACAGGACCAAAAGACATGAAACTACACTTGGATGATGAAAACTCCATCTGCCATGTCGAACCCCATCTCCTTAAGCGTAGTAAATCTGCATAAATTTTTTCAACACAAACGTTTGCGGTGTCCTTAGAGTATGAGTAAACGCACTTGAGGTCATCGGCATAAGTAAAAACTTGCGAATTTCCGAGTTCAGTCGAAATATCATTGATGTACTGAGGACAGAGTAGCGGACCCAGGACCGTGCCTTGAAGTACGCCACTCGTGGTCGAGTGAGCTGTCGAGTAGCTATTACCGACCATGACTTTCTGATATCGGTTGGACAGATAGGACCTGATGAAGTCGAGTAGAGGCGGCCGGATGCCGAGAGCTTCCAATTTTACTAAAAGACGTCTATGGGGCACCTTGTCAAAGGCTTTGCTAAGATCACAGTAATTAACTACCACTGACTGCCGCTCATTACGAAGAGAAGTGATTAGATTAAGAAAAGCCAAGTGGCATGTTTCGCAGGATCGTTCAGGTGAAAATCCATGCTGACTAGAGCTCAGGAGCCGATTAGCCAGATAGAAGTCAAGAATTTCACTGAAAATAATCCTTTCAAGAAGCTTTATTAGAGACGGCGCTTTGTTCACGTCCCGATAGTTTTTAAAATCGGACCGAGATCCTGACTTGAAGACGGGAATGATAATTGACGTTTTTCATGTTTCAGGAAAGAATCCTTTTGAAATATAAAGAGAGATTAAATGAATAAGCAATATGGGAAGGTCGGACGCTTGTTTAATACTCGAATTCGGAATCCCGTCCGTTCCAGAGCAGTGTGAGTATTTGAAACGGCTTATGCGTTTCTTAATGAGATCTGAAGAGACATCAATTGTACTAAGTGTTCTATCTGAAAGTGATCGAAAGATAGCGACCGGATCGGACTCGGTAGCAAAGTGTTTTTCGAAGAAAGCACTAAACAACTCCGCCTTGTCATTGCCATCGCTGAGGAAGACTTTGTTATCATTTAGCAGTGGTGGAAGTTCGTGACCACGCTAAGAGGAGGACCGATGACGGAAGATGTTAACGACGGATTTCCCAGGGCTTGAACCACTGAGAGCATTTGATTTTCTTTGCCTGTCGCGCGCTTGGCGCATCCTTGAGGCCATCTCAAAAATGTATGTGATTCTAAGATGAACTGATTAGGAACTAGTGGACGGATCACGCAGCTGTCGCGTCAACTTTTTTAGTCTGTTGTAAAGAAAATGAGAAACAAGGGAATCTGAAGAATTAGGCTTGAGATATCTACGCGGCACTTACTCTCGAATGTCCTTGGAAACATTGGACATGAAATCACGAAGAATGGTTACATCGCTACAAGTGAGGAAGCCACACCAATCCAAAGATCTAATATAGTTATTTATTAAGTCGTTATCTACACAGACGTAGTTCATGTAAGTCCGAACGGCGCTTGTGTTTTTTGAAAAGGCAAGCGTTAAACAGCAATGAATTAATACGCGGTCACTGTCAAAGAGGTCCTTTTTAAAGCAACAGAAAGAGTAGCAATGTCATTGTTAAAGATTAGATCTTAAATGTGATTATCTCTTGTTGGAGAGCGCATCAGTTGGGACCAATTAGAAAAATTGACAATATCTTGAATGGGCTGGAATCTGGGTGAACAGCTATTGGAAACCCAGTCTATTTCAGGAAGGTTAAAATCCCCAGTGATTATTTTAACATCTAAAGCAGCTTCCAAAATTAATTTAAAGATTATACAGAGTTGTGAATCATCACTGGCTAAAGAATTTGGGGGGTTGCAGATACAGCCAATAATTGCCTTTCTTTGCGGCGAGAGAATAACAGATGCACAGCAGAAGTTTCCCGTGAATGAGGAAACATCCAAGTACTAGGGAGAGTGCTTTAGGTAGGATTTAAGATAAAGAAGACAACCAACCCCACGCCTACTCCACCACTTTGCAACAGGTGCTTGTGAGACTCACTGGTCTGAAGTTACTTAGTGCTGTTCTCTCGCCATCCATATTTATGGGGCTCATGTGTGCTTTCTTCCAATCGGGCTCCATCGATTTTTTGATGATCCTGGATAACGGAGGGCCCAGTTTTCCTGAGAGTTCATACAAGACTTTTGAGAGTTCGCCATTCGGACCGGGTGGTTTAGTGGGCTGTATTTGGCTAATGTTTTATTACAGTATCTGTTTTGAAGGCAACCGTGCTAATTTTATTGCTTGCTCTGACAACGGAGGGCGGTAAACTCTTTCAGCAAAATCCGGTTCCTCCGTATACAGAGACGTGAAGAAATCGAATAAGAGGTTCGTCTTGTCTGAATTCTGAGACGACGCATTTCCGTGGCGATCTTTTAGACAGGGAATGCAGGCCCGGTTGTCTTTCGCCTTATTCACGTGTCCAAAGAGTCTTTTGGAATTTTGCAGCATATTGTTGAGTATTTTTATTTCACATTCTCTCTGTTCCCTCTTCAGAATAGTTCAACATATATTTATCAGTTCTTTAAAGTTATTTAAATGATCTGGTTGTTGACCTCTGGCGTACTTTTTTTAAACTCACCCTTTGAATCTAAGGTTCTTCTTTATTTCTGACGTCACCCACTATGGTCGGGAAGTGCGCGGTTTCGTCTTAAGTGGGCAACACAACTTTACCAAGTACTGCATCAAGTTATTGAAGAAGAGCCAACCACTTTCCGGGTCAGGTGCTTGTGCAAAATTCCAGATTGCATTCTGTAGTAGATTTTTATTCGGAGATAATCCCGTTTTCACACATTGCTTTCCGCAGCAGCTGGAATTTCGGGTGCATAAAAATAAGTATACTCCCTAACAAGAACACAGTAGCCACTTCGGCCAATCCGAAAATGCAACTGTCATCCCTCGTGATGATGTGGGCCCAACAAAAAGGTCACCGCGTCTTTTGAATTTGGTTTGAAGTTTTCGACCCTCGGAGGGATTCAACTTTTCCGAGCCTCCTGAATGCTGGACACTCTGAAGGCCCGTCTGAATTAACAAGTCGATTCTTCATAGCAATACCTCGATTCTCACAAAATTGCAATCGGAGTTTCGTCCGAAAAACCCGTGTCCTTCCAACCATATCTCTTACAACTGCACCACGATATACCCCAAATACATGAACGGCTGAGTCGTTTGCTATTTACTTCATACCGTTGGTCTGGCTTAAAATCGTTTCCATACAGTTTAAAACGTTTCTAGTTTATTGGTAGTCGATCCAGGGTCCTCCAGACTCTGAGCCAAAATTCTATAAGGGGTCGAGGTCGAGCCTAAGCTCAAGGGTGACGCTAAAATTGTCGCAACCACTGCGTCATTGACACGCAGCAGGCAGGTTGACGAAAATGATAAAATAACCGAAAGACGCTGTGTAAATGACTGCTGCGATAAGTCCCCTGCTGTCAAACCACCTCCAGCCACACTTGCAAGGAGTCTGCTAGCTTTTAGGATGTTAAATACGAAGACAAAACCTGCGCGTCATGTTTTAGACTTCTTCAGGAAATCTTGAAGATCGAGAGGGATATAAGGAATCCAAGAATTGAGATGGAGAAGTTGATGAGGCTTCCTCACCGCTCACCCGAAACGAGAGAGATGGCCATCTCGGAAGTTCAGAAGATGACCAAAAACTGCCAATACGACTTCAGTAACTGTTTTAGTTCCTGAAAAAGAAGACAGCCCGTCTACTTACCTTATTACAGCCGAGAACCTGACTCATGTGCGAGTGTAAATTGACCGAAGAGCATCTCAAAAAACGAGGAGACGCCTCACAGCATCCCAAAAAAAACTAAGTAAGTCAGAGCATCAGCATGAAAGAGCAGAGTCCACACAGAACGCAGACAAATACCTCACTTCCAAAAGAGGCACTAAATGACAAAGAAGCCTCGATAAACGAGGAACCCTGCGGTGGCTATACCATGAAAACTGTCTCTGAATTGGACATTGATGACAACAAAAAGTTTCGCCAGGCAGACTGCGCGAATAAAAATAAACGACAGCGATCTATTGATCGCAATAAATGCAGCATCGTAAGGGGTATGCTTGAATCTTCTTCAGACATCCCAAAAACAGAATAAACCACGATAGATAATTATTCCAGCAATACCTCAAACCCCTATTACAAGAGAACGAGAACGTCACCGTTTTGAAAGCTTTCAGAAATGGACCATTTAAGGATCTGAAGGGCGAGTCCGGCCATCATGAGGCATTAAAAATTATTCTCGAAAATGAGGAACAAACTCTACTACCGATGAACAGGAAACCAGCACTGCGAGATGCCTACTCAACGACATTTGCATCGGGATTTCTCGTCGACCGAACGGGAGAAATGGGGAGAACTCAAGGCCAAACTCCTCAGAAGATACAAGTCCGGCAAGAAAACCCCAAGAATATTGATTGGGAAAATGGTAAATGCTCGGAGCTTATTTCTCTGGAGACAAGTAATAACACTGGGCATAATGAACAACTAGATAATAAGGAAAGAACGCTCCTATCTTTTAAACTAATCAGAGAAAACGACGGTCGACACACTGACATCCAGTTCAATCAGACAGCAGAAAACTTGGAAGGGGACAATGGAGCCGAAAACGCGCACAAAATATCTAACAACCTTGACCCAAAAGTCGTTCGGGAATCCGCGCGGACTAAGCTCCGCTTTCTTTGTGCAAATGTTCAGAGTTTGTTCCAGTAGCTAAATGAGCTGAAAGTGTGGATGTCAGATACGCAGCCGGATGTCATTTCTATCACAGAGGCTTGGTTCCAGACAGGTCTTGGATGTCGAAATTGCACTCGATGGATACCACCATTTTTGTCTGGAGAGACTGCTTAGAAAGAAATGGGACTAGCGGCCTACATCAAGAGAAGAATCATCGCGTCATAACACAAAACCGATCGCTCTCGCGACTGTGCAGCACTGTGTTTAAAACTGAGGATGCGTGGCGCACCTGATCGTATACAGGCCGCCCAATCAGACTGCTGAGGTTAACGACGCAATCTTTGGGTTAATTAGAAAGGTGTCACAAAACCAAGAGGTACTGAAAACCGGAGACTTCAACGTACCCATGGTCGACTGGAACAATTTATTAGTAACTGGTTCGCGAAATCCCTTTGATTCTAGTCCCTTGAAGCTAACGGCTAATCTCTTTTTTGTACAAACGTCAGGTTCCAAACCAGGATCAGAGAGCACAAAAGAGCAAATTGTCTGGACCTCGTTCAGACCCAATTGGCCCTGGGGAACTTAGGTCCATAACATCGATCGGTAGGAGTGACCATGTCATGCCGTTTTAGGAATACCGCCTATGAAGCCAACAAGTGAATACGACTGAGCCTCGGCTGAATTTCTGGCGAGGAGATTTTGCCGCCATGAGAAGGGAATTATCATCAATGGACTGGAATGATGCTCTTTCCGGACATCCAGACGATGATTGAACACTCTCAAAAGAGTTGTAGCCGACATCATGCATCGAAACTGCCCGACAAAGAGGGTCAAATAATAATGTTCCTGCCTGGATGAAGCCGGATAAAAAGAAAGAAGTAAACCGGAAGAATAAACTATGGAGAAGGTATGCGAAAACACAACAAATATCTCATTACGATCAATTTCGTTGAAAGCGAAACGAGGTAAGCTCGGCTATCCGCAGGTCGATGAGGCAGTATGAAACGCGAGTTATGGAGCGGGCCGTCGATGAGTAAAAAGTGCTCTTCAGTTACATCAACATTAGGTTTAAAAACAAGAAGACGGTCTAAGTGTTGAAAAGAGGAAACAGTGAGGACATCATCAAAAATAACGCTAAGGCAGAACATCTTGCCGGCTTTTCGTACCTGTTTTCACCGATAAAACGGACCTCGATGATACTGGATTGCCTACTGGAACAACCAACGAAATAATAGAAAACATCGACTTCACGAAAGAAGATGCGAAGAAAGAACTTCTAGCGCTTAAGCCGAATGAGTCTCCGGATCCAGGCCAAATTCCGGTAAAAGTTCTGAAGGAGTTGGCTTGCGAACTCGCTAGACTGCTTTTGCTTATCTTTAGGTCGTCCTCTGACCGAGGCATTCTCTCCTCTGATGGGAAAGTGGCGAACATAAACCCCATTCACAAGGGTGTATCTAGAACACGTGCGAACAATTATCGGTCGGTGAGCCTAACGTGCATTTGTTGCAGAGTCATGAACAGAATAATCAAAAAAACCATAATGAAGTTCCTTGAAGAAAATAACTTCATTGAGAGCTCCAAATATGGCTTTCGACGAAATCACTCCTGCCTAACTAATATGCTCTATTCAATGGAACAGTCGTCTCGCTCGAAGGAACAAAGGTCGATATCGTTTACATGGATTTCAAGAAAACCTTTGATAGTGTTCCACACCACCGGCTCTTAACAAGGTTCGAGAGTCAGGGATAAGGGGAAGCCTATTAAACTGTGTAAAGGACTTTCTCACTAGTCGGTCACAGTCTGTGTGCATTGGTAGCGCGAAATCAACGCCAGTGTTAGTTGTGAGTGGACTTCCCCAGGGCTGTGTACTCGGACAAGTACTGTGTTTAATTTATCTCAACGACTGTATGAAGGGACTGGACTGCCGAAGACATCAAGTTATGGTGAGCGATCAACGGGGAAACTAATGAAAGAGTCCTGCAAGAAGGACTGAACCGCCTATGCGAATGGTCTGACAAATGGCCGCTGAAGTTTAACCTTGAGTAGTGCGTCGCGTTGCGACTCAAAACGAATGGAAGAGCCGATGGGGAAGATCACCATTACCTGCTTGGCGAAAGGTGACCTTCAAACGTGACCGAACAAAAAGATCTTGGAACCAACACGTTGTGGACTCTGAGGCCTTCCTCTCAGTGCTTTAGGGCGGCCAAAATGAGAACTAGTCTTCTCTTTGCAATTAAACGAACTTTCATAGATTTAGACAAAGAGTCGCTTGAAAAAGTATACGGAGCGTTTATTCGTTCGAGTCTGGAATATGGAATCCAAATGTGGCGCCCGTGGCTAAAAAAGACTATGAGTTGCTAGAAATAGTTCAGAGGAGAGCGATACAATTGTGAAAGTCCTCGGGACTTTACCCTACAACTGCAGACTTAGTGAACTTCAATTACTTCCTCTTGAAAACACATAGATTCGAGGAGATCTCATACAGGCTCATCGGATTTTGACGAACCGTGACTGTGCCCTTAGCCTCAACGATTTCTTCTTCCTGCTTACAACAACAAACTTGCGTAGGAACTCTCTAAAACTTAAAGCACCCTGATGCCGCCTGGAATTTCGCAGATATTCTGTTTTCACAGCGAGTCGTCGGTGCCTGGAACGGGTTTCCCGAAGACTTGCTATTGGCGAATTCCACGGAGAAATTCAAGCAAAGACCGCTTGTCTGGATAGAACAGCTCTGTGGTGCCAAACCAACGTCTTGCATACACCTACCGCTAATGCGGATGATTGTCCTTGCATTTTAACCGATATCATCTACAACTGAATGTTCTCGAGTTTCGGTCGTGCGTTTTCAAAGAAAAGTATTTTGTCAAGTGCATAAAGTGTTGGCAACATTTTAGTACCAGGTTTATTTAGGGTTAGATATTGCATGTACCGTTTTCAATAGGGTTTCCAAAGGCATTGACGATCTTCCTTAAAATAATAATAATAATTATTTTTATCAAAGACCCTTCGGGGTCCCATCAAAATATACTGACCTAACTTGTCTGCTGTCCGTCTCGGAATTGAGTGTCCATTTTAACGCGTTTAGTAAGGGACTCATCAGTGGACAACTGGATAAATTTCTGTTCGAAGGAGTTTTCTGATCGCTTGCAATGCATCGAAACCCATTCGATAATTGGACAGTTGAAATCACCAAGTAGCATTGTGTTCACTTTGAAAAATTTCTTTTACATCGGGGATAAGTGGGCCTGATGGTGTCCCAGTAAGCATTTTAAAAGCGCATGCAATGCCCGAGTTGTCCGTATCCAAATGAGATTTTTGTATACCAATTCACAAAGTCCCGTTTCGAAGATCGATGAACTCAAAGCGATAGTATCAGAACGAATCCCCGACGTCATCGTCATAACGGAATCTTGGCTTAATGCTGAAATCGTGGATGCTGAGATTTCGATACCGAGTTACCAGCTCTTTCGTAGCGACCGTCAAAATAGACGAAGCGGGGGGTAGTCGTATATGTAAGGGCACGAATTTCGGCAGTTGAAAGAGCCCACACCCTCTCCCTTGAATATGAATCCGCCTGGATAAAGATAAAGAAGAGCAGCGCACAAAATCTAGAACTCCTGACGATTTACAGACCACCAAACCTTCTGAGTGCAGCTGATGAGTCGCTCCGTGGTTTAGTCAAAGACGTAGTTACACACCAAGAGGTACTTATTGCTGGGGATTTCAACGCACCTACATTAGAGTGGGAAACTATGGCAGTTAACGGTGGGCCAGCCTCTTTCAGCAATAAGCTACTGGACCTCACACTCGATCTTTCTCTGGCGCAACATGTGAAGATACTAACAAGATTTCGAGAGAACCAGAGAGCGAATTGTCTTGACCTAGTTTTCGCTAAAGACTTCTCTAATATCGACGAAGTGTATTCTAATGCACCTCTAAGGAAAAGTGAGCATACTAATCTACTATGGGATTACTCGCTCTTCTCTCAACGCCAGAAGATAACAGAGGGCCAATCTAATATATGGAAGGCAGATTTTAACATGAAGAAGAACGAATTGCTGTCCGTGAATTGGGACCAATTACTCAGGGGAGATCCGGAGGACGACTAGAGATCTTTTAAGACGATTTCACTCGATCTGATTCTGCGCTGTTGTCCACCTAAAGTACAAAAAACAACTAGTCGACCTGCTTGGTTAAGTAGGGACCTAAATAGGCAGCTACGAAATTAAAGTAAAAGATGGAAAATATTCAGGGAAACTGCGTCACTAGCGCAATTCGAAGAATTTCGTCGTCAACGAAAGGCAGTCAAAAAATGTATCCGTCGGGCACGGAAGGAGTATGAATCCAAAATTATCCGACAGGCTGAACAGAAACCTAAGATTTTATTTCACTATCTTAACAGTAGACTGAAAAATAAGGACTCGGTCACGGTGCTAACTGGATGATAATGGTGTAGAGATAATTGAGAACAGCGAGAAAGCCGAACACTTAGGACAGTATTTTGCCTCGGGTTTTACTAGAGAAACAGAGTTTCCTGTTGCAGTGCGGGCAATGCTCTTGAGACTGCTGGTCCCGTGCTTGACTCCATACTCTTCCCGACAGATGCCCTGGAAAGGGAGCTGAAAAATCTGAAAGAAGCAAAGTCCTCGGGTCCAGACAATATACCGGTCAAATTCTTGAAAGAATTGGCGAATGAACTCTCCAACCACTGGCACACATCTTCCGCTCGTCATTCGAATTAGGGAGGTTGCCATCGGAATGGAAGACAGCAAATATCTTTCCGATATACAAGGGCGGGGCTCGCACTAATGCTAACAATTACCGGCCTGTTAGTCTTACTTGTATCTGCTGTAAAATAATGGAGGCCATTGTTAAGAAAGCAACAATGAAGTTCCTAGAGCAGGGCCATTTACTCTCAGACCTGTAGCACGGCTTCAGACAGAACCGCTCGTGCCTTTCCTGTTTATTGCTTTCGACGGAGCAATGGACTCGCGCACTGGACGAGGATGGTAGGGTCAATGTCATCTACACAGACTTTAAGAAAGCGTTCGACAGCATCCCACACAAACACCTAATCTACAAACTTTCTGAAATTGGGATAAGAGGAAGACTGCTTACATGGATAACAGATTTTCTTAGCGGGAGATCACAAACCATGCGCATTGAGGCCTCAAGGTCAACCTCTACCCCCGTTCTAAGTGGTGTACTCCAGGGCTTCGTCTAAGGGCCGTTGCTATTCCTGATTGACATTAACGACTGCGTCGACGACCTGGGATGCAGCGCCATCATGTCTGCTGACGATGTTAGGCTGTGGAGACCCATCAGTTCAGTTCAGTTTATTGGGGGAAATAGGCGTAGGCCTTTTAGTACCCTATTTGCAACGTAAAAAATGTGTGGTGCACATATGGATGTTCTGGGCTGAAATTCTTACAATAGGCCCATAATGGTGGGACAAAATGAGAAGGAGTTACAGGGGGTGAGCTCGACATCTCATCACTCTTGGTCATTTCGGAACATAAATATGTCCAGATTCTTCTTAAAACTTTGTATAGATGGTGACATCGCAACATCTGCGGGAAGCTCATTCCATGGTTTGACCACCCGAACCGAGAAGGAGAACTTCCGCACATCCAGCCCTGCCTGCTGAGTGCGCAGATTTAACGGGTGACCTCGGAGGTTGGTCGTGGTAGCAAATTCAAAAAAGTCCTCGAAGGCCAGACTGCAATCCAACCCATCAGAACTGACGCAGAAATGTACGCGCTTCAAGACAATCTCAACCGTCTGAAGAGTTGGTCAGCTCGTCGGCTCCTTAATTTTAATGTGGACAAATGTGTGGTCCTGAGACTCCGCACCAAAAAGACCTGTAAGGAGCACGATTCCTTTTAATACGTCCTTGGTGGTCAGCCCCTTTCAAATGTTGTGGAACAGCAAGACCTCGGCGTCTTAATGAACTCCTCGCTGAAACCATCATCACAGTGTCAAAGGGCAGCCAAAAGTGCGATAAGGATGTTATTTGCGCTGAGGCGAGGATTTGTGCAGATCGATAAAACCTATGGGGCATTCGTCCGGTCTCACTTAGGGTATGCAGTCTAGGCCTGGCGACCGTGGTTGAAGAAAGATTATCAACGACTGGAAAGGGTACAGGCGATGGCTACGAAAATGGTCAAGAATCTTCATCATCTGCCTTACGAAACCAGGCTGACCGAACTAAATCTGTTTCCTCTAAATTACAGGCAACTGCGCGGCGACCTCATTCAAACCTACAGGATTGTCAGAGCTCGTGAGTGTGCCCTAGACTTTGATGAATTCTTCGAATTGGCCGGGACTGACCGTCTGCGTGGTCATCCCTTCAAACTGCAGAGGAAGCTGGCCCATTCGGACGTCCGACGGAACGCCTTCTCTCACAGGGTCATTGGGGCATGGAACGGACTCCCTGATGCAGTGGTTCTTTCCGGAAGTATCGATTTATTCAAGTGTAGACTAGATGCTCATTTGCTGAGAAACTACTATACATACAATAACGATTGTTTTAGCGGCGGCAGTTTGCGCCTGGCTCACACTTACAGCTAATTTTTTAACTGTCCGCATTTGCTGATGTAATTAATGACTTTATTTCTGTTTATAGATATGAATAGGGGGCTCAAGGGCGAAAGCCTCATTCCCTTAATAAACTGCCCTAAACTGAATAGATAAAAAACCCCAGTACTTTATCTAGTATCACTGTCTGCTAATTCAAACAAGCACTATCCCAAATGGTTGAAAAAATCTAAATGGCAGTTATTTTCATGGGAAGTTTCTTTGTCGGAAAGTATGAGGCGGATCCACATTTCTAACAGTTCCCCCTTTCATTCTACCTTACCCTTTCCCAAATGTAAAAAACTGACTAATCCGCGTTTCTGCGGGTGCTATTTGAACGTATGAGAACTAATTAAGTTAGTTTTTGCGCAGTCGCAACCTATGAATGGATTATAACATAAATACTCATGGGTCGGCGCATGGACTTGAGGTAGAAATAATAATAAGTATATTATGTCGCCAGAATACATGTCCATCTATTAGGTTTGTTCTGGTAGTCCCTTCTTCTTCTTCTTCTTCTTCTTCTTCTTCTTCTTCTTCTTCTTCTTCTTCTTCTTCTTCTTCTTCTTCTTCTTCTTCTTCTTCTTCTTCTTCTTCTTCTTCTTCTTCTTCTTCTTCTTCTTCTTCTTCTTCTTCTTCTTCTTCTTCTTCTTCTTCTTCTCCTTCTTCTTCTTCTTCTTCTTCTTCTTCTTCTTCTTCTTCTTCTCCTTCTTCTGGTGTTAAGTGGTTCTAATGCGTGTCGCAAAGAATTTATAAAAAGGAACAGTTTTTGTATTGAGGTTGAGCCACCTTCGAATTGACTGCTAGTTGACGAATGTCCAGTTTTTAATGACACTGTAATTTACGATATTATTTAAAAACTTGAGCAACCTAAACCAAACGGATACCTGACCGTCAGAACAATACGGAAGACGAAAATCAACAACTAACACCATCAAATTGGAAAATATTTTTAGATTGTGCAAAAGCCTGCAGTTCCTTGTTGGAAGGGAGGAAGGTTACAAGGTTACAATCCCCACGATGAACTCGGGCGCGTATCCCTTTTTCAGGAAAGTAAATGTAATCTTATCGAGGGTGAACCCTCTTCCTTCTTCTTCTTCTTCTTCTTCTTCTTCTTCTTCTTCTTCCTTGTCTTCTTCTATTATTTACCACCACCATCATCATCACCACCACCACCACCACCGCCGCCGCCGCTGCCGCCGCCGCCATCTTGTATTCCTGTCCATTCTATTCCATGCCTTTTCTCCTCGACTTCTGATTTTGGTACGTCACCAAGTGACGTAGTACTTAACATCGTTTCGCTCACCCATCGGGCTGGTTGCCATAAGCATCCCTTGATGAATGCATCGCACCACCTGACTTCAACGCTTGAGAAGATAGCAAGCGTCGAACTCTCAAAAACCTTGGTCCGATGCAAAACTATTCTTACTAGTCAGCTCCTCCATTGGCCAAAGATACATGTTCGTTAATTTGCAATCATTAATCTGACCCACTTTTGTCAGGTTCAGTAATAAACCTGGTCCATTTGTGTCGCAATTCGTTCTGTGCGCTCCGGTTGCCTTTTCATAGGGACGTTTTGCTTAATAGTAATACTACTAGTAGTAATAATTGTCATCAAGTTCCATGGACAGTCAGACACATTAAGCAAGGGGTAATCTACTGACGATCATCATTACAATCCTGAAAGCATGAATAGGTGTGTCAGTGAGACGAACGATGTGTGAAAAGTTGGCACGAGGAATGGGCATGAAGCTCCTTAACTGGAAGTTCGAATTCAGTTGAACCACTTGATCTCAAAATAATTGGAAACAATGTGGCATGCGCACAAGTCATATGGGCTTTCAAAGGAAAATAGGTAAAGGTTAAGTATATGCGCGGGGTAAAGACAAAACGGTGAGAACAGCCCACAATATCTTTAAAAGTCGGTGTTTTTCGGTAGAGTCTTCTGTCGACCCTTCGTTGGCAGGGTGATATTCGCTGGCATGCACACTGGTAATGTGGACTTTCAAAGGAAAACCGTCCTTCCGGCGACGAGGAAAAACATGAACGTATCTGAACTACTTTGTCATTGATTGCGCACTTGTTTCATTGTTGAACATATGCACCAGCCATGGCGGAGGCTATTTTAAATTTCCCGCGAATTGATAATTCCGATAGTTCGACTGTCGAGTTAGACTATGTACACTGTGTGCTCCCCTGCAAGGTGAGAGCAGGGACGGTGACTTGCGCGTGAATTAGCTTATAGAGATAATAGACTTGCGCTGAATCTGCCGCTCTCTCCTCCTCCCCCACTTGGACCCGGTGTCAAGACGGAGTCAATTAGACCGGAATTGGGGGAGTGCGCAGGTGGAGGCCACTGTCGAGTCCGCACATTGGCGTTCTACTCCACACCCCCTGGTCGACACAGCAAATAACGAAAAACAACAATGAAGGGGTGGCAGTGGTTCCAGTATGCGCGAAGGCTGCCAACAACCGGGTCTGCTACCGCACCCCGAAATGTTGGTATTTGTTATCGTGCGCAATCCGATAACGTCTGTCAGGATCCGATTTGGTACCCGTGTTGGTCCAGTGCATTTACCATGTGGCCCGTTTGAGGGACATAATGGATGAATCCGCAGATCAGGAAACGAACAGAAGAGTCGGCTACGAAGTAATTCATGAGCTAACTATAAGAATAAACGTCAACTGGGTAGGAATTCCCAGATGAAAGTGCTAGACATGCTAGAACAGACTTCTTCGAAATTCTGGCGGTACTCTGAAGCTAATGAAGCTTAAATGAACTATGTAGTAAGCAACTGAAAACCCTATAATCAGCAAAAATTTATCAAGAAAGTCACCATAATTTAACTTTTACCATGGGTAAACAGTCTTTTTTAGAATTCGTTAACGCTCTTGAGTAAAAACCTGAACAAAACGTAATTATCTGTAGCAGTGAGCTGAGGAAATTTGGGCCAAATCGCAGTTGGTAGCCAGGCCCCGTATTACAGGTGGCTGGGGGAGGGGCTTTTTACTGGGGCTATTTTGTAGGGCTCCATAAGCACATCTGACACATTTGGCTTTCGTTTTACGTTTGAGGTTAGGATTAGGGTACCGGGTAATGGCTTCCGATTTTCGGGTTAGGGTTATACCATTAGGCTTAGGTGTTCGGGTTACGGTTGGGATTTGAGTGTACAAATAGGTTTCAATATTACGGTTAGGTTTCGCAGTTGCGGCTACGTCTAACGGTTCCGGTTACGTTTACGATTTCGGTTAGGGTTAAGGTTGCCGTTAGGGTTAACGGTTAATGTTTAAGGTTGAGGTTAGGGTTAGGATTAAGGTAAGGATTAAGGCCAAGGTCGCCGTCCGCTTCCCCATTCCTGACTGCCAACTGCAATTTCGCCGAAATTTGTTTCTTGTTCATACATTGTGGAAAGTACCAATTTATATAGATCTCTAAAGGAACTTTGAGAAAAAGACCGTCCATTTTGTGTTCTGTTCCCAGCTGAGACTCACACATATGCCCGGAAATACGAGCAGTTATGTTTCAACGATAAGATTGCCCCAGGTCGATCGCGGCAGGGATTTAACACAGTGGCTAACCTGCAAACTATTAATAAATTAACCAGGGTCGTTATAGTGGTCACGTGAATTAAAAGTCAGTTAGGATCGAATTTCACTTTTATGAACTAAGTTACTCTGTGGGGCGGTAGCGATCAAACCACAGGGTGTTTCGGCGGTTCGGCGTTTTCGCTCACAGCCATGTGACGGGTGGTTTAGTCAGCACTTAATTCAGTTGCTGCTATCACAGTTTACGGAGGTTGGAGATTGGAGGTGAGCAGAGGCGCAGGAACCAACCGGACGGGTAAATACATGCGAGACTTCGCTGGACGCCGGCGGTAAGAACGTTAGGCGCTCCGAAGACTTAGGGAGAGCCTCAGCGTTAATAGGGCTAGAGTAGAGGGGGACTTGCACAGATTAAGCCACCCTCTCGCATCAGGCCCATTAGGTTTCATTGGAAGAGCAGGCATAGGCGACTAACGTTAGGCGTGACTGGGGTGTGGTGAAGAGGTCGAAGTCACTTGTATGCGTACCTCACACGTGTTCGCTTTTAAATCAACCTATCATATCGACAACATGCCGGAAAGCCTTGATACGCTGGATTGTAATGGTAGAGGCCCCATGATTGGAGCTCTCATGGCAACAGGCGACTGGAGTATCGAGAGCAGTTTGCGTTTTAACGAAGGGTTGTTCTTGCCCCCAATAACCAGATTGTATGCGCTATTTGTGCAACAGTCCGCGTTCATCTACACTCCAAAAATCCAAGTAATGTCCGGATGAGAGCAGCTTGTTTGCATAATTAGCGTTCACACGGACGAGCTTCAAGCCCCACGGATCTGCACGTGGAAACTTTGAAATCTGGTGGCCTGCGAACTTCCTGCGCCAATTATGGTGGAAGATACACAGGAACTTTCCCACAAGTAGCAAGCGCTTCCCAGGTGTGTCAACTCCTAGTGCCCTTTTGTCATCCAGGTCGTTCTAGTCAAAAACATTTGCGTCCAGCCAATGGCGTTCTTGCGATGACTAGCGGAAATACATGCATAAATTGGCTATTTTTGATGGGCACACAACGGAAAGACGGCAGCGGGAAAAGCGATTGCAGTATATTGGGATGGGGCGACCTAGTACATAGTATAAATGCATGTGATCATCCTACAGGATTGCCAAGTTCTGCCAGCTTGTCTTATGCATACAGAACGTGAAGGGAGGGGAGGGGGGGAGACAGGTGGAACATAAAGAATTCCTGAGACGGGAAGTGGTCCCAACGCTACAGTTTCAAGAACCATCAACCAGACAGTTCGAACGCCGATTTCGACGATGTCCGCCGTGTGCTGCACAGTAGGTTTGGAGGAGGAATGACGACTTGCGCAGCGGCTACCGCACTCTCTCCTCCTCCCCCACATGAATCCAGTGTAAGGACGTAGTCAAAGAGATCGGATGGTTTTATCATGATGTTCCCTCTACAGTGTGTCACAAAGAAATAATGCGTGGTTTTTATCTAATATGACTTGCCGAAAAAGCTCTAGCTGTGTTCGCCATGTAATTTTTCTTTTGACATGGTTCGTTGATTACGAGCATTCCAAGTTAATTTCCTGTTGTTTGAATGCCATGCTCCACCGCTTACGAGGTCTCTTAACCGAAGTCTGAATGAAAAACGAAATGTTACAGTTTACATTTGCAATCAGAATGGATTGCCGAAAATCGTCTATGTCTTCTAGTCGTTTATGGTCTGCAGACATTCTCTTGCCAAAGACCCAAACTAGGGCAAATCCCGTTGTATTTAGACAAGCGAGTCTTCAAACGATACGCTGTGGTGGTTTGACGTTTCTGGAGCAAAGAAATGTTGTCAGATAGCATTTTGTTTCGAGGACAGCGTCCCCGAAATAGGTGTGGAAATAGCGGAGGAAAAAAATCCCTCTCCTTTGCACTGGTGCTTCTAAGAGTATCTTCGGAGATTATCGTCGGTTCAGTTCCCTTGAAACAGCCCCCATGAAAAGCCTACTAACTGCTTCTGATTTATATGCCCTGCATTGCTGAACTTGGAAAGCTCAATAGGGATGCTTTATTTTCTAGAAATGGTTTTCTGTCGTTTTAATTACCATGTACAGTCAGTGAAAATTATTACGTCGCCAAAATACGGTGGTACTCAGATCAACCATGTACAGATTAGCGTCTAATTTTTATAAACTCTAATAACAGAAGAAGTACATTATTAAAGTTGTAAGAGTGCTAGTTTGGACTGTCCACAGTGATGTTTCTAAACTAAAATCTGCGCAATTTTAATGCCTGATTTAACCTACCGGTTAAGGCTATTTGGGCTTGTCTTCTGTTTATGCAACCTAGAAATCTACAATCGACGAAACACAATACTATGTCCACTGAAATGCTCTTTGGCAGAAATGTTTCCTGTTTAACACAACCGGTAGTTAGGAGGATGAAAAGACAGTATTCGCAAAGGCTGGTACGTTGTCTAGGTTTTTGTCTGAACTCGGAATTAACGAGTTTCTTAGGACAGCGGGTAAACGGAAGAATATTTTTGACCATACGACTCATAGTCTGTCATCTGCGCAGATGCCTCTCAGAGCACACACACACACACTAAAACAAACACCAGATAACCAGACGCTGCCGGCTATTCCCTCCGCAAAGCCACTGTATCGACCAAGAGGCAAAAAAGACGCATGGGCGCGGTCGGCGTTCAGAGAAAAGCCAACCCCAGACTGCGCTATTTCTCACGAGGGGAGACGAGCGTTGTTGTGGGTAACATACACATCATGAGGATTGTAGACGCTCACGAGGGCAAAATGGTTTCTGTCCATAAGCAAAAAAGTTTCATGTTGCAGAATTGTACAAAAATAAATAGTTTACACGGACATACGTGTGATTTGCTTTCTTGCTATATATCAAGAATTTAATAATTTATTATTTGACGAGGGCTGTTTTGTGATGAGTCATCCTAGAAGATAGGAAATTAATTGTGAATATGGCCCTGAAACGTCTGGCCGATTGAAACAGACAATGCCCTGTATGTATCTGCAGAATTTTCGAAAAATTGTGCCTCTAACCGGCGCCTTCTCCGAGTTCATAAAGAGTATTTCGAGAGAGACAAAAGGATTTAAGCTGTGCTTGTTGCGACTTCGCTTTACTTTGTGAAAGTAGTCGAAATTTGAAGGAACATCGAAACTGAATGAACGTGCAGTCAAAACTCAAAATGGCCGAATTGAGAATTGTTTGAATATCTGAAACGGTTCTGAATGATATGTGCTTACTGTCGATATATTTGACGTATAACCGAAATATTTCCAAGCTAACAATACTCACTAAAATCTCCCCATACGCCGTTGGGAACCACTGTAAAATACACTCCATGAAGGTTGCATTTAACGTTGAAAATTCAAAGACACGGAAGTGTGCTTTGCAGCTAAGCTTCTCAACGGTTCTGTTTTTTGGATATTACGATTAAACAAGTTCGCTAGTGGTCGAAAAGTGCAGACGTTTTATGGCAGGAGGCCAGGAATTCGAAGGGTTACAGTGGTTGGAGAGGCTATTAGGTAGACACGACGGAAGACAATGCTAGCTATGGTTAGGCATATGGAAAGCCAATGTATGTGTGTGGGCGAAACTCATGTTTTCCTTTGACAGTCGCTCCGGATGCATTCATACGGGCACTTTGTGGAACGGTATGGCGCACGGTAGAGTAATTATTCGGAGGGCTTGCACGTACCCACCTCACGTCACGAGCCTCCAAAGGATTTCTACCGCTTTGGCCCATATTTAGATCGGAAAACAATCGTTGTCAATTTCCATGCACATCCACCTTCGATGTGCGTTTCGTCAGATGCTCACGCATGAGATCCTCAGGATATCCATTCCAAAATCTCTGTTGTCTCTTATTTTTCTAAAGCAGGTTTGCCAGGTTAATTTGCTTTTGGTACGTCCAGGGGGAAGGCCCCTATGACTGCATGCTACTTGTGATTCAGCAACAGACAATCACCCAAGACAAACGCTCCACTGCCTGAGGACTTAGATTAGTCATTCACCTTCATGACTGCAGTTATTAATAAACGTCCGCACCGAAGACGGAGCGCAATATGAAAGGAATGGTCAAGGCTTAATACATTTTGAATTTTCTTTGCGGCACATGCAACTTATCTCTTGGCTTTACGGCGACCGTGTACTGCTTTATAACAAACAACCTGTTGAGTATTGACTTACATATCCCATTCTTAACAAGACTACCAGCCAAAAGAACATGCATGCGTTTCCCTGATTTCGCATCGCCACACGGCGCAGTTGAGAGGGGTTCGACTTATTCGCCAGTCCCACGGCGTTGTTCATGCATCCAAGTGTAAAAATTTAATTCCATTCTTTTTAAGTTCCTCAGAGAGCACTGTGTGATTTGAAAAAAACGTCTTCAGTAAAAATCTCTGGCTTGATCAGAAGGTTGATGCCGATGTTTCATTTGACCCAGCTGTTAAAAACTCAGCGACTTCGGTGGGGTTCGGACTCACGACAAAAAGAACAAGGCTTGTGTACAATTAACGCTCTAGTCATATGATCTATGGGGCCCCACCGGCGGCCGTGAGTTTAACCAGAGTCGGATTACATGACTTATTCCATTCTGCTAAAAACACCAATTCATTAAGTGCGTCTGGTGGTCTTCTGATAGATTCTTAGGATACATAGATTCTTAGATACTTGGGAAATCCTGCTTTGGCAGTTAGTTTACTGGAGAAGAACTGGTGACTTGCATATGCAGGAGAGATCTGGGAGAGCAAGTTGACCCACGCATGATTAAACTCACGCCCCCCCGCAGTTGGGGCTTTGGCGGTCATGAGTTCGGGTTTAATCAAGGCCAACGGGTATTTTGCAGCTGGGTCAAGAGGACTTACTCAGAATATGATCCTGGTAGTCATCTGATTGGCTTTAGATGGACTACTTAGGAAATCCCGCTCGGGCAGTCAGCTTAATGTATCAGATTTGGTAAATTCACGACGTTGCAGTGGGTTCCGCGAGTAACGTGATCCGATTGTGATTAAACTCACGTCTTCCGGAAGGCTCCCGTAGTTCAGATAATTGGAGCGTTGACTGCATTAGAGCCTTACCCTTGCTGTCGTGGGTCCGAATCCTACCCAGGCTAGCGAGTTTTTTACAACTGGGTCAAAAAATTATTTGAATTTACCAACGACATCACTTACTAAATGTTTCATTTGATAAGCTTCAGCCTTGACGGAATAAAGGCTTGATGCTCAGATTATGCTAAGAGATTATCAGAACTAGTTCGAATGCTGACTGATTTACGATCCTCGGAAGAATTGTCCGAGGAACAGTTCAAAAGGACAAGGCAGATTGAGGAGATACCTAAAATTTGTTAATCTAATTTCTCTGGCGAGTGAAGAAATAAAAATGCATGCGAAAGTGGGATCTATTAACGACGAAAAAAAATGTGTCAACATTTTGCTATGCTAAAGCGCATGGAATTAAAAAGCCAACCTTCGTCTGTTACTGTTCTCAAGTCCAACAAATACTTAAGAGACTAACTTCAAGAAAGTTTGGTTACATCATTTAATTTTGCTTCCGCAAAACTAATCTCAATCTGGAAAATTTTGAGCGTCTTGCTTACAAATATCTACCTCCTTTTAATGACTCCACGACAGGCATGCACTGATTTCTACTAAAACCACAAAATTTATTCCTAAGTTACAATTAAAGCGTCCGCCCACTTAATTGGTAAGCCAAGAGCGGAGTAGAAAATTACGGGATAAATATTAATAAAGGCTGCGTTTGCCACCACTTACTATAGACAAAGGCTAAACCACGAGTGGGGAGAAAGAGCGACAGAGTCCATTGGAAACTGATATTTCCACCCGTAACTACGAAATTCTGACTGGATTACGGACAAACAAGTAGGAAGCCAAAGTAAGGCTCCACCTCCATTATTAATATCGCAAACTACATGACAAATTTTGTCGCTGTATAACTGCCTGCGACGCTAAGAATTGGATCTCCAAGGTAAAAGAGCCAAACGTGTTCTGACCGGAAGGTAAATAAACATATTGCCGCTTTCAGGCGGTGCTCTTGAACCTACTAACAAGGTTTTTGGTCCGACCTTTTGATGACCGACTGGCCCCGGTTAAAATCACGATTGCTGGCTGGCTTACGACAGCCAATAACCTGAAAGCGTCTTTGTCGGTCTCCCTGCCTTTGTAGGTATTATTTTCGGAAAAAACTCCACTGCGTAAATAAGAACTCTTGAGATCGATGACTGGCATCAGTCTTTCTTCAACGACTCCGGGACGCATTTCAACTGACAGATGGTCAGCGGTTCACAAATCTAAAAATGCAGCACTCTGAAGTTATAAGGAAGTCCGTTTAGTTCTACCATAGTGAGCAGCCGATCTCATGAAATGTTGACCGAAATTCTGAAATGCGTTGTCGACTAGGAAGGATTACTTAGGTGGGGTTATGAAATTAATTATCATAAGGCATAAAAGCTTTCGAATGCATTATATATCGACCTACTGTAGAAACCGTACTCGTTAAAGAACACCTGATTAAATAACATTCATATATAACCTTGATTTAACGTATTCCCATAAATTAAAACATATTTTATAGAAAACACGCACCAATATACGCTTTCTTTCATTCTTTATGCCTTCACATTTTATACTAGGACGAAGGATGTATTTAGGCTTTAAAAGCGTTCCTGAACTCTCGAATAAATTTGAACCTGATCAGCCTTTGCAGCAGTGTTTAGTGATTTCAGTCTACGGGGTGTATACTTTCTGCGTAAGGGAAAATACATATATTCCCCATATTGCCATAAAGATTACGTAAAATTCTGCAATGAACACAAACTATGTTGTACATTTCATGCGAAGCATTGATAAGCGCATAGAAGCGATGCTGAAATACTGCACGTTGCATGGTCTTAAAAATGTCATGATTAACAAATTCTCAAGGCAAAAATATACCCTTTTTTGAATGTAAAGTGTGAAAACGTGATTTTCTATCAGACAAATAAAGAAGGCATATTCTTTTGAAGTTTCTTTTATAAAATACATTAAAATTTACGAGACCACCAAGAATCAATGTAAAAAAGATGTCATATAAGAGATCATTATCTACCGAGTGCGAATCCTGCAGAAGATCGAAAAGAAATGCATTCAAAAGCCAAAATCTTAACACAGTAAGTAATCCTTCCTAATTAAGAACGCATTTTAGTATGTCGGCCAAGATTTCATGAGATGGGTTTCTCACTGTACGTGGAGACTTATGCAATTAGAATTTAGTAGTTATTTCGTCATTCACGGCAGTAATTTGCTGTTTTAACCGAATTTTCTCGACGGTACTTCGATCTCAGTCCTTCTCCAGCTTTGCAGACTGGTTCGCGTTCTTACTGGTAGAGAATACTGCTGACTAGACGGATATAGTTTTTTGCATTTTGCTTTTAATATCATAGGTACCATTACAATAGTTTGTCTCTTCCGCCACTCAACTGAGAGAACGGTACAGCGACCTTTATACTCTCATTTTTTCCAGCCAAAATCATTCAATCGTTCCCAGGGGTGAAAAAAAGATTGTTCTCATGTAAGTATTGGTATTTTTTCTAAAGATTCTATCTCACTTATTGCATTGAATTCAAAACGAGCAAAAACATATTTAAGAGAGATCGATGTGGGAGCAGAAACTGCGCAATTTGCCCTTTAAAAATTGAGAAAATCTACACTCATACGTCATGCGTTTCGGAAGCGAAGAGTAAAACGTGGCCTAAATACTTCAGCGGAAAATGCGCAGAAAATTGTTTGCAAGCTTTGAAGCATGTAGCTAATGCGGTGTTAAATTATAAATATTAATTAGAAAGCCTCATTGTCTTTTCTTGCGCCAAATATAAATAAACGAAATTCGAAAGGAAATTCTGTCGTACTGTGTCATTGACTTTACAGTTATTATGGTTGCTGTAGGGTATTTTTTTCCGAAAAACTGTGTGACGATGGCATATTCATTCATACCCCTCACGAAGACTGCTCGATATTTAGTCAAGACGATTCTGTAGTTTCCTCCTATCTCCTTATTTGACGGATACATCCTTCAGTCGTCCTTTGAGGTAGCGGAGAAACTGAATATTAATAATTCAAGCGAATTGGCGGATGAACTGTGGAATTTCATCCATCCTCTTAGTATTGCTGATTAGTCGTCGCAAGCGACAACATCCCTCTACTGCCTCCCAGAAAAGGCGCAGCTCCAAACAAACTTGCGCAACATCTACTGCAGCCAATGCCCCCGCCTCCGATAGTGCGTGACCGATCTCATGAAATGTCAACCGAAATTCGGAAATGCCTTTTCAACTAGGAAGGATGAATAAGGTGACGCTGTAAGATAAGTTATCATGTAGCATGGTCCTATAATATCTCAGACTCTTCACGATGTCGGCTTTTAAATGCACTTCTTTCTGACTTCCGGCGGAAATGGTACTTGGTAAAGAGGACTAATTAATTAGCATGCATTTTTCACATTAATTTTTGATGTTCTTATGGACTTTACTATAGTTTATAGAAAAAATGCAAAAAGTATGCCTTCTTTCGCTTCTTTGGTAGAAACCCATAGTGTTTTCATATTTTGTACCCAAAAAGCATATACTTAGATTTTTAAAATTTTCCCCAATTCCCGAATAATTTTGAGCCTAATCAGCAGTTGCATTAGCGTTCAGCATTTGCATTCCACAGGCTGCATGCGCTACGTGTAAGGAAAATCATGTATTTCTTTATGTCTTCAAGAAGAAAATTTAAAGATTTCATAAACGACTGTAGTTGGTACGAGCTATGTTTTACCTTTCACGAGGAGCATTGACAAGCGGACACGGGCGATGATGCAAACAGTGAGTTACCTTTACTGTGCGTGACCTATCTCATGAAATGTTGGCTGAAATTCTGAAATGCATTTTCGATTAGGAAGGATAACTTGGTCGCGGTTGTAATACTGACTATCTTGCGGCATACTCTTATAACATTTCGGACTCCGCAGGATGTCGGCTTTTAAATACACTTCTTTTCAATCTCCTGTAGAATTCGTGATCGGTAAAAATGACTACTTAAGTAGCATGCCTTTTCCCATTGATTTTCGATGGTCTTGGAAATTCAAATATATTTAATAGAAGTCATAAACAAAAATATGCTTTCTTCTAGTAAATCAATAGAAAATCACGTCTTCTTTATATTTTCTATTTAACTAAGGAGTATAATTAGGTTTTAAAAAAGTTTTCTAATTGCCGAATGATTTGGAGTCTGATCATTCGTTGCACTAGCGCTTAGTAATTTCAGTCTGCAAGGTGCATGCGTTCCGCGTACAGAAAATTACATATCTTTCTATGCCATTAAAGAGATATCATACAGAGTGCATAAAAGTTTGCAATGGATGCGGACCATGTTGTTCATTTCATGAGAAGCAGTGGTAAACGTCCAGGTACTATGCCATGGGAATTGACATTTCGCGGTCTTAAAAAGTCTCATAATTAGAAACTTTTTTAAAACCTAATCATATCCCTTCCTTGAATATAAAATATAAAGAAAACGTGATTCTCCATTGATTGATTTAAAGAAAGCATATTTTTATTTATGGATTCTATAAAATATATTTGAAGTTGCAAGACCATCGAAAATCAATGGGAAAAATGCATGCTAATTAAGTAGTCATTTTTTTTACCCAGTACGTTTCCTTAGCCATACAAAGGACAGGGTGAAAACAAATCTTTTTGATAGGATTTATCGAGTCGACACTATCGAAGCCTTCCGCTTGTCTACCGGACACCGGCAAGTTTCTCCAAAGGCCTACGCCAACGGGTGATAGCTACAACTGAGTCAGTGGCTAAGCGGTTAGCGAATCAAGTGCGATGTTGTCAGAATACGCTGACACAGGTGCTCTGTCTTCCGTTGCCAACGCCAACCCCAGGTGATCATTGTACGTGGCCCCCATTTGCTGATGGCAGTGATGTGCGCTCAATGTGCCCGACCCACAAATATCCCCCACAGCCCCAATGACCACGCCGACCTCGTCATGCGGGTGGCGTGGGAACGATGAGTCTTAATATCCCCTGAGTCACTTACAAACCCTCTGAACTCCTCATATTTTCAATTTATATATTACTACAATTTTCTGAGGATGAGTTACCGATAACACTTGTTTAATAATTAACTTTTCAAGTGTTACATGGAAATATTCACATCAGCTTGCTGTCACCATGATCATATTTAACGCCAAACAGTACTGCCGTCTAATTAAATCACAGACGCTGTTCGCCAGTCGGAAATTACATGCGACAGATTACAGTGAGTGACCTATCTCATGAAATGCTGGCTGAAATTCTGAAATGCGTTTTCATTTGGGAAGGATTACTTGGTCGCGGTTGTAATACTGATTATCTTAAGGCATACTCCTATAACATTTTGGACTCGGCAGGATGTCGGCTTTTAAATGCACTTATTTTCAATCTCCTGTAGAAAGCGTACTCGGTAAAAAATGACTACTTAAGTAGCAGGCATTTTTCCCATTGATTTTCATTGGTCTTGCAAATTCAAATATATTTTGTAGAAACTGAAAATAAAAATATCTTTTCTTTTAGTCAATCAATAGAGAATCACGTCTTATTTATATTTTCTATTTAAATAAGGAGTATAATTAGGTTTTAAAAAAGTTTTCCAATTGCAGAATAATTTGGAGTCTGATCATTCGTTGCAGTAGCGCTTAGTAATTTCAGTCTGCAAGGTGCATGCGTTCCGCGTAAAGAATATCACATATTTTTCTATTCCATTAAAGAGATAGCATACAGAGACCATAAAATTTCGCAATGGATGCGGACCATGTTGTTCATTTCATGAGAAACAATGGTAAACGGCCAGGTACGGTGCTATGTGAATGGGCATATCGCGGTCTTAAAAAGTCTCATAATTATAAACTTTTTTAAAACCTAATTATACTCCTTATTTTAATAGAAAATATAAATAAGACGTGATTCTCTATTGATTGACTAAAAGAAAGGATATTTTTTATTTACCGTTTCTTAAAATATATTTGAATTTCCAAAACCATCGAAAATCAATGGGGAAAATGCATGCTACTTAAGTAGTCATTTTGTACCGAGTACGCCTCCTACATGAGATTGAAAGGAAGTGCATTTAAAAGCGGACATCCTACCAAGTCCGAAATGTTATAAGAGTATGCCGCAAGATAGTCAGTATTACAACCGCGACCAAGAAATCCTTAATCGAAAACGCATTTCAGAATTTCAGCCAACATTTCATGAGATAGGTCACTCACTGTAGGTCCGGAATAGCTAATTTTGATGGACAGGTCCAATGCTACCTTCCCGCATAACTCAGTGTTGCTGTGTAATTTTACTATCGATCTACAAATATTCTTAAGCTGGTCATTTTTTCGTCGAATTAAACCTAACCATAGCGATGATAAAGGGGTAGCAATTTTTTATAGTCGGCTTGACTGATAATTGACCAAAGGTCTGAAGTAATGATCTTACATTTTAACAAGTTTCAATATATGCTATGAAATCTTTGTGTATAAGACGGCAACTGGGAGAGGTTTCCGAGGTATTACCGACAGTCCTGCTTCTTTTTCGTAAAAAATGCATCTTAATGGGAAATACAAATGATACAAGAAAAGATACTGACAGAGACAAGGAGGACCGGGATGTCTATTTCAGATTTATTCGTCGTGGCTAGCCATCCATTATGACTAAAGATCCACGAAACGTTTCACTTTGTCGGTTGCGATCGGTATATTAGCCTTCTTTTGGAAGAAAACGTTCGGCAATCAGTTTAAGGGAATTGCGGACCTCGTTACACTTTAGAACAACTTGTCTTTGAGAGATCTTCTGCTGCATCATCACTGGTCGCTATGCGACAGTCTGGGAGAGAACACTGAGTCGCAGACGGGTGAATATTCCCTGAAACACGACCGATGCCCTCTTATTTTTGCGGTAGAACAACTGGCATTTCAGAATTTTGCACGGAGGGACGTTCGCTAGCAATTTCGAAGGCTGTCCTAGGCCTTTTAAAGCCTGTCTATGCACGTACACTTAGCGTACGGAGTTCGGTAGCGAGTTATAATTAATTAATGTACGTCGTATGCATTACACCTTCTGTGGTTTCTCATGAAATCTTAATCGAAATTATGACGTGTGTCTTTGATTAGAAAATATTAGTAAAGTAGGGTCGTATGATTAAGTGGCATGCAGAGCATTCACAAGATACTTTAGTTAAGTCGGGATGAGAGATTTTAAACTGCCTTTCGTCCGAGCATGTGCGAAAACGTCGCTCTGTGAGATATGATTATACCAGTAGCATATTTTTCCCTACTCATTTTCGACGCCCTTCTAAATGCAGGTAATGTTATTGGAAAATCTATGCAAATTATTTTTTTGTGGCTGTTCGTGTAGTAGATTGCGTTTTCTTCAAATTTATGCTTACGAAAAGGATATTTTTGCTTTTAAAAGTGTTTTATGATAAGAGTTTAATGTCTTTGAAACGTCTGCCCATTAGACGTTGTATCTTTTCATTTATTAATGCTTTTTAAACATACAACATAATTTACAGCAAACTTTTTGGGATCTATATAACGTTGCTGCAGGGAAGATATACAGCATGCAGTTTGGAAATCCTGAATACAAGAGCAAAGGCAGGTCGCGTTCATAATTATTCCGGAATTAAAATTTTTTTAAAGCAGATAGATACGTTTTCTTTGAGTAAGAACTTAGAAGAAAACGCAACCTAGTACAAAAACAAGTCTCCGAAATAATATTTTGCGCACGCTATCTATAAAATTTAGCTGAATTTATAAGGACGCAAAAACCAATAGGGAAAATTTATGGTAATTTTGAAGCCATTTTTTTCGGAGCGTAGTATTGCTAGTGGTCAAAAAAGCCATCTCAAAAGCCAGCGTCTTTGGCCGACAAAACATCTTTTAATGATGTTGGACGTCATTTACGACCCGGTTGTAGTGCTATTTTCTAATGGAAGTCACATATCAGAATCCCGGTTAACTTTTTATTATATAACACACCTACTGTACATGTCATATGCTAATCGAAACTGTTGGTCTGGTATATAGCTGACTGGATCAGTAAGCGCCACTTATTCGCGATTACTATCCCCGTCGGCTTAGAAGGCACCGCTGACACCTCATAAGTGAATTTAAATTGAGTGGGCTCGATAAAGAATGCTGTTAGTAAGCGAAACGTGTCTTAAACTGTCAGCAACAAGCATTATGTTTGGTTAACCTCTCCCATCAAAAATACTTACAGCCATTAACTTCAAGGTAGGTGTCAAAATGGCACGACACACGTCAGCAGAATTGCATCGAGTCTTGACGACCGATTAAGTGTCGCTAAACGGAATTTACAGTGTCCAACAAAATGAACTTTCTTAAAAGAAATATGTTGTCTATTAAGCCATGAAGGATGACTTTAGTTGAATTCCAGAGCAAATCGGGCTGGAACGACGAAGTTCGGACACCAAACGGGGACGACTGTAATTTTCTTGTCAACCTTTGCTCAACTACGGCACGCTGCCCTTCTATATTTAAAATTACAGTATATGTAACATATATACATACGCATTTAAACATACAATATATGTGCCAAATCATGAAATGTTAAGCGAAATTCTGAAATGCGTTTTGGAATCGAAAAGATCCCCTAAATAAAGTTGTAATATTAAGCATCCTACAACATAATCGCATAATACTACAGTCACCTCAGGAAGCCGACTTTTGAACGCACTTCCTTCAAGCCGCCTGCGAAAACCACTTTCACCGAAAATAGAATAATTACATAGTATACATTTTTCTCAATGATTTTCGATGCGCTTGTAAATTTAAATGTATTTTATAGAAAGTATGCACAGAAATGTTTATACTTTTGCTCATTTCGTAGATTTTCTACTTGAAGGAAAGGTATCATTTGTTTTCAAAAACTTTCCTGTTACCCGAATAATTTTGAACCCTACCCGCAATTGCACTTCCGACCCGTGTTCCCAACGACAGGTCGTATATTTTCCATGAACGGAGAATCATACATTTCTTCAAGGTATTAAAAAGAAACCATATGGAGTTCAAAAAATTTGGCGGTGGATTTGAGCCAGATTGTAAACTTTACAAGCAACATAAGTAAATGCAGAGACATGGTGTTTTTGAACGGAAAACCCACAGTCTTAATAAACCTGATAATATAAACTATTTCAAAACCGATCCCTACTCATCACTGACGGACAAAGTCTTAAAAAGACGTACCTTTCTACTTAATGAGTAAAAGAGTAAATATTTGTATGCATGCCTTTTTATGAAATGTGTTTATATTTATAAAGGCATCAAAGATCAATGAGGAAAAGTCACACTAATTAAGTAGGCAATTTCTGCAGAACGCAGTTTCCGAGGACAACGGGATAGAGGCTCATCCAAAAATCCACTCCCTGAAGTAATTGAATTATCATGCGATTATGCCGTTAAATGATTAGTACAGCAATCTCACTTAAGCAATCTTTCCGAGTCGAAAACGCATTTCAAAATTTCGGCTAACATCTCATGAATCAGCACACCTACTGTACGATGACAGCTACATCGTGATTACGATTCACGAGTGCCAAATAACAAACTGCACGTTCTGCAAATGCATGGGACTTGGGGGAGCATTTAAAGGCCCCTATAGAGATTGTTGTGCTTCCGGAATTCTTTTGGTTTCATTTTTTGCGTCTCAGCTGAAATTTCTCTGATTTTCTTTAAAAGCTGAATAAATCGATTCGACCTACAATGTCAAAGCCTTTCGCACAATCGTCTTCATATAAAAGACTAATTAGCGGGCCATCGTCTCTGCTTCTATTCTGCAATATTAGACACATCCCTGCGGATGACAGAAGTTGGTTATTCGAGAAGACGTAAGATCAATACAATTTTCCATCTGACTGTGAGTTGGCGGTGTGCATGACCACTAGCGACATACTTTTGGAAGGTAATTGTCAGTCAAAAGGCGACCTCTCCTAACTGCCAGATACTGACTTAGGCGGGACTGACTTATTTGGGCGCCTAAACAGGACATTCGAATGGGAACGCCCCACCAAGTTAATAAAGCTGGACCTGCGTAAACTTCCAGAAAGGGCAAAATATTTTCGTGTCCTATTCCTGCAATAAATGTAATATAAAAACAAACCACTGCTCTAATTCTGAGCCAAACCCTAACACTAGTCGCTTCCTTAACGCTAAACTTGATCCTGACTTGCATTACCGCTTACTTTAAATCTAACCTTAAACCGAATCCTTAACTGAACCCCAGCCCTTACTTTAAACCTAGTCCCAATTATACTGGACGTTGGCTTAAAGCCACTCGTGTCGCGGAACTTTTCTGTCCGTATGTCCTGTTAAGAGACCCAAACAAGTCTGTTCTACCCGGATTCATCTTTGTGTCTTACTTGGCAGGTATAAGAGACATTCAGACCATTTGCTATCGCATTTCTTTTCCTGAACTGCTTCCTGGAACTCACCTTTTCACTTTTGTCGGCAATGTCCTTAACTTTACAGACATTACAGTAGGTGCTTTATCTCATGACTCTGACATTCTGAAATGAGTTATTTATTAGAAAAAACTACTTAGATAGGGTTTGACAATTGATTACAATGTAAAGTAACCGCAGAGTACTTCATTCAGGCAAAGATGTGACTTAAGTGGTCTTATTTTCAGTCAACTGAAAAGTCACACCCACTGACAAATTGCTACTTACGCAGTGTAAGTTTGTCTCTTCGATTTTCGATGATCTCAAAAATAAAAAAAAGCATTTCGAAAAAGCATAAAATATATTTTCTTCTTCTGTCGCTGCATAACAGAGATAACTAATGGGAAATATACGCAGATTTAAACTTTCACGGAAAAATATCAATGCAAAACCTCAAGGTCACCGTTTACTGCAAACAGAGCAATCAATAAAATGATAACTTAGAAGCACAATTTAGGAAAGCAAATGAGGAAGTTAGTTGGCAGCAGGGGTCTGTAAGTCGAAGGGCTCAGATTCACCAGCGAAAGTCGAGGTTTACAGTGTGATCTTACTGTGTCGGTAGGCCGGGTTTCTCCCGCCGTATGTAGGCTCCCTTGAAGTAGCGCAATGTTTGAGTTGTTCTTGCCCGATCTAGTACTCGGAAGAATGCGTTGAGGTCGAAAAAGTGAACGCTGTCTAGGAAGTGCTTCGCAATAGAAAAACGAGAGATCTTATTTTCCTGCTTTACAACCCATTTAGGCCAGTTCTCAACTGACCTGGCTGTCAGTTGCCTCTGCTTTCGCACAATTTATTTAAAGCCAAATGCGTATGTGGATTTTTAAACCAAACTTCGGATGGTTTGCAATAACAAGGAACCCGTTGCCCATTAGTAGGACTGCTGAATATGAGTTTTACTGCGTTGCATGTCCTTCTAATGATGAATGTCAATCGGCGCTTGGCGGTATTTTAAATGCTGTTGGCCTTTAAAGGCACAGATATTATAACAGACCTCTTCGGAAGTGATTGTTCAGTCAGTCTTGGGACGAGCCACTGCTGTACTTTCGCATGAAACGTGTTGGGTATCCAGGCCTAAGCAAGGGTGTTTTGAAGTCAGCAACCTCTGCATCCAGAACGCCAGCCAACCGTTTTTTTCGCCCTTTAAAAAAGAGTGCACATCAGGTTTTGCCTTCGTTGCATTAGCACGGGGCGCTTTCGATTGCGCTGTGATGCAACGACAGCTGGCACTTGATACGCTCTCAAGAAATATTTGTTGGTTCCAATAAACTCTGCTGTCTTTGCCTACTTCAAATATAAATAGGCGAAATAATGCTTCAAATTACTTGAACTCATTTTGCAGCAAATAATATGTTTTTCGCATTCTGTGCACGACGAATGGGCAACTTTGGGCTAAGAAAGAGTTTTAGTAACGACACTTTCCAGTAAAATGAAATGCAGCTTCAGAGAGAGTTATATTTGTTTAATTCATATTGATCCAACTGTGAAAAACTCGGCGTCCCCGTAGGATTCGATAGTAATAGGAAGGCTTTAGTACAGCCGACGCTCTAACCACTTGAGCTACGAGGCCCCGCCGGACGACACGAATTTAATTACGTTTGGGTCAAGTTACCCGCCAAATTTACTGCAACTTCTGGAATGCACCAAATCTGATACAGTGAGTGGACTGCCCAAGCAGGATTTCCTAAGCAATTCACCTGGAATCCACCAGATGACTACCAGGCTCACGTAATTCATAGATGTTTTGGCAGATTTTGGATAAGTCATATTGACCCAACCATGAAAAACTCCGCAGCTCGTTGGCATTCAAACCCACGCAGTATTGGGAAGGCTTTAGCAAAGTCAGTGTACAAACCACTTGATTCAAACGTGATTAAAGTTGCGTAATCCGAGGGGGCCTTGTAGATTAAGTGGTTAGAGCGTTGTCGGTACTGCGTGGGTTCGAATCCCACCGAGGTGTCGAGGTTTTTACAATTGGGTCAATCTGAATTATTAATAATCAGCCAAAACCTCTATGAATTACATTTGTTTGTTTACAAACACCCCTAAAGAATTAGGCAGCATTGTCCATGTCCATTGCAAAATCCCATAAACACCATATGGCCAGTTCTTGATGGCACAGGGAAATATGCGGATTTCTGTTCGGCTTGTGGGTTGTAAACTCACGATGGGCATGCAACGGCAGGTTAAGTACAAAGCCAAACAGAAATATACAACCATCCGTAACACTTTCATTCCCACTTTCGTCAAGAAGAAGTTGACAGAAGACCTAGCTTGCTTCCAAATGAGTGCACTAGAGGAAACGTTCGGTGAATTGGTTTTCTAGCAAAAGGTGCTTAAAATTATAGGCGCGCTAAAAATACACGGAAAACGTTTGTACTTGGAAGGTAGTCCTTTTCTAATAAATGTGGATTTTACAGCCGGACGAAAGGAAGCACATCCCGGCATGACAGAAATATCTGCAGATTAAGCGGCAGGACAACTATTAGTGGAACCTCATCAATGTAGTCTTTTCTAATTTAAAGTGCATTTCGAAATTTTTATCACCATTTCATCGGTCAACTTTAATCATTTCGACTTCTGACCTGTCAGCTGTAGATGGAAATGCAGCGATATCCATATTCTAAGTAGGACATGCTAAATCATCTTCACCATGACGCACCGGTAGGGTGTCTTTTTCTAACTTTTCAACCCTCCGATGTAGCTAGCCCTTTGGTGGTTATTTGTATGTGTGTCCTCTTGCCACCAGAAATATACGCAAAAATGTATTACGCGATCGCGATTGGGTTTCAAACGTCAAAGTTAAACTGCCCGCGACTCCTGATTGGTCAGCGGATATGCGCGCACAGGGCAACAGCAAAGACTTTTGGCCGCGCCAGCTGACTCAGCAGTCACACACACACACACACACGCACACAAACAGACGTCCGCACAGGACCGTCCCTGCCGCCACCGCCACCTTTGTGGACAACCAAACCCCAGCTACAACGCTCGCGCGCGCGGATTTCGAGGCGGCTAGAAACTACAAAGCTGGAGTTATTGCCCTTTTGTTCTCTTAAAATCCTCCTCCTCCTCCTCCACAACACTCGGAGCCGCAGAAGAGTGCATGACTTGTCGGCGGGCAAACATTTGCGTCCGCACAGTCTCCAGCATTTGCAGTATTTTCTCCGGATTTCTCCTGGGCCCAATCATTTTTGGCTACGAGGGACCAGCTGCGGCGGCAAAGTCGCATATCATCTACTGGAACACCTCAAACCCTCTGTGAGTTTTTATATGGTCATTTAAATTGTTACGAGAACAAAACGTCCGCGCTTTCTGTGCTAGCATGACTAGATTTACTGAAGCCTTCCCTGAAGTAAACGCATAAGGAGATTGATATGAGCAAAAATGCATTTTGAGGTACCCAGCACTGAATAATTTTATAAATACGTCCGAAATTGATTACAAATATTTGCGTGAATTATTTTGTTAAACGTACTATCGAAGGCGCGGTTTGATAGAGGTCACTTTCCCTGTATGAGTAATACGCAACAAGACAGGGATTTTATTCAGTTGTCTCCAAATTCCGTTGCTAATACCGAGACATAGTCGACCTTCATCCTTAAGGACTGAAATGCTTTTGCCAAAGTACGATAAGTCATCTTTATCCTGCTCGTTTTTTGAACCTAAGCACTCTCACCTATGTACTTCAAAATGTTTTCAAGCTACGGATTGTGAAAGCTCTACAATTTTGGTAGAAACTTCCGCTTTATCACGTCAAATTGTGATCCTTTAAAAGTACAATAACCCCGATCGGCAAATGGAAACTTGCTGCCTATCGTCAAAACGTCCCAAATGCATAGCCTAGGTCTTTAACCGCGCCCATAAGTCCAACTATACAACTAGAGATATTAGGCTAACAAAAAGTCGGCAAAATTGCTGATGAAACTCCCAGAATGTTCTTCGGAATTATTAACGAAAACAAGTGTAGAATGGTGTAATTGTCTACTGTACTAACAACACAGGTAGAAATTAAAAGCCCGACACGCATGCTTTGCCGACCTTATGCCGCTGCATCAGGCAGCTGCGTGAGGTTCAGCTCGTTATTTGGTCGCCCATCTTTCCCTGTGCTTTCTGGTATATGAAGTCCAGTTTCAACTTGCCTTGTTTGATTTCTAAGGCAATTAATGCGCGGCCGAAATTTGATACGAATATGTCAGCTGGAATCCATCAACTACTGCGGAATAACCGCATAATACTCTCAGACCGCCAACAAGCAACCGATAGGTTACAGGTGTGCAATTATTTCTCTATTAACAACACATGTATTAGCTCAAAGCGCATTAATTTCCTCGGAAATTGAGCAAGCGAATTTGAAACTGGATTTTATATGCCAGAAAACACACAGGGAAAGCTGGGACACCCGCTGATGAGCCGAATCCAATGCAACTGCGTCAGGCAGCGTTCGCGCATTAATTTTTCCAGAAATTAAACAAGGCAAATAGTCTGCCTAAAATGCTCCTGTATCACAATTTTTCGGACAAAATTGCAATTTTTTTACCGAATACAGTAAACGTGAGGATGTCCTTTGAATGGCAATGGGGATACCAAGGTATGGTACTTGGAGACAATTTAGCCGGTCTGCTAATTGGTTGTTTATGCGTATATATTATCCCACCTTTCGCAATCTCGAATGGCAATGCCTGTTTACGTGCTACGTGCGCTGAGAACAATTCTTAGGATGCAGATGCTGTTTAGCAACACCTCTTCAATCCTTATACACTGCGTTTTATAGCTAAACATGGTAGAATAACCGATTGTAAAGAAAGAATCGTGTCCGAAATAACAGTACTTAGATACCAATGAATATTGGGTTTGGCTGGAAGAAAAAGCGCCCATTCAACTAGGTAGGTATTTAAAAATTACTCTGCCCATATCGATGTAAGATTTTTGCACTATAAATCAAATGGCCTTCTAATTTCCGCTATTTTAACGTGAAGTCAAGACAGGTAACCTCTCTTTATGAGGATTTATAATTACATAAATATTAAAAATGTGGCAACTGGAAGCATGCATAAGGCGATACAGGGAGACATGCAAATCGTGTGTTGCGTTATCGCATTTAAAATCTGGCTAACAGTTTAACTTGGGAGCCTTTAACTCTCGACAGCGGTAACCACATCTACAAACGAAGATCCCTACCACTTAGTGTTGCCGCAATATATCCTATCGCTTACCGATTGCTTGTGCGTTTGTAGAAGCCAATGAACTGATTTAAGTGTATTCAAGCGAAAACAACAATAATCAGGAAAGGCAATACGTGCCAGGATCAAACAGCGAAACCCTGGTGAAATTCGATTCAAGGGACACTTAAGGGTCTACATGCAGACTGCCTGAACGTTCTGCGTGACCACGTTTGTATTTATGGTTTAGGGCCAAAGGCGAATCTCACTTTAAAAGTAATTTAGGCAACGACAGAGGGAGGGAACGTACTAAACTCTCGGTGGACTGCGGATCGTGTCATGTAGGAATGGTAGTGACTGGTGTTTTACGGGTGATGCAGCACGCTGGACGAAATGCAAGAAAACACGGAAAATGTCTGGATTTCTGTCGAAAGACTTATCGTTGTCGCAATTTTATGACTTGTAAATACTCATGATACTTTTGTTTCTTCACAAAATTCTCATACTTAATGTTGTACAAATTTCCTAAAGGAACTTCAAAAATGTCTTTATTTTGGCTACTGGAATAATGATTTGACAATGATACTCAGCAGTGAAAAAAATTATTTTTAAATCATTGTTGATTTCAAAAGGCATTTTACTCGTCTCTGATGAAGAGCTAGCTACTGAAAACTAAAAAGTTTGGATGAAGGGACTGATTTATCAAGACCTTTATATAAGGCTATTTACATTAATGTGTGTCCTGGATCAATAACTAATGCATTGGATACGATTACTTCGGTAAACGCTGCGCCCGATTTATCTGAACAGTTTTGTGGTCCATGACATAAAATGAAATTGCATCTCGGAAGCCGCACAATTTAATTTTTAGCCAGGAATAAAACAATTATTATGCAAGAACACAGGAACACCTTTAAGCGCCTCTCAATAATTTATTCGGGTAGAACCTGAATGTTACGTACAGGCGCAGTTCACTGACAAACGTATTTATCTTAAATTATCTACAAGGAACTAAAGAATATAAAATAAATAAAAAGTATTCCATAGAAAAAGCCGGTCTAAATGCATGCTCTGTTTCACATTAGCAAGCGTTTTTTTATTAGCAAACGGTAGACATTTGTAAGTGATAGTTCCTATTTACCTGAGCGTTTTGGGTTCACTAATAACTACACTCCAGGGTTTCCCACATGCTGTTTTCGACCCTTCCTGGATCAGACAGCCTTGACACAACTTAAAGCTCGAATGTCTTGACTATTTTTTACTCATTCTCAGTAAACATTGCGTAGGCGCAGTTTTTTCCGTTACTACGAGGTCGCATACTTTTCTGCGTGAGTTGTTCGAGGCTTCCAGCGAAAATTAATTCGCCTAAAATAAATTATCTCTGTCTGAGTAAATAACTCTGCCACTTCACCGACGCAGCTTCGGTCGCCACACTCAAATCGCAAGTCCTTTCTCATGGTGAATAGCCTTAATTCGCGCTAAGTCGATACGAATTCAGCTGCCAGTTTTGGAAGCTTTCCTATCATGCCTGCAATAGCAGATGTCGTGAAAAAAGGTTTGCTTTAGTCCCTCTACCCCCGCCCTCGCCTCCGCCTCTAGTGATTAAATGTAGCCAGACGCTTTTTGGTGCAGCTGACATCGATGCAGACTGTAGCCTGTGTTGATAATGTCTATTAGGATTTATGCGGACGACTAAACAGGACATGAGAACAAGAATTGCCCGAAACGTGGATGAAATTAGGCTTAGGTTGAGGTTAAGATAAGGATTGGGTTCAAGGTTAGACTTGAAAGTGACGATAACGTAAGCCAGGATATAGTTTAGGGTTAAGGTAGGGGCATGTGTTAACTGCAGAGTTAAGGATTAGTGTACAGGTAGAGTCGCGTTTAGGACAACAGTTTATTGTTGGAGTTTGGACACAGGAATGTTTCGTCCATTCCGGAATTATACGTAGATCCATCTTTCTTACCTGGGCGAGGCGCTCCTATTTCCCTGTCCTGTTTAGGTGTCTACACAAGTCAGTCCTGCCGTTTATTGTTTTGTTAAGTCATTTTGGCGAACATATGCGGTAACTACTAATCAGGCCAAACAGTTACATAGTAATTTAAAATATGAGAAGGTTACAGGGTTTGCGCGTGACTCAGGGGGTTTTACCACTCGTCTGTTTCACGTCTTCCGCACAACGAGGCCGGCGTCTGATGGTTATTGGGACAAGAGGTGATGTTTGTAGATCGGGTACGTTGAGCACGCACCATTGCCATTAGGAGGTTAGAGCGGCGTACGATAACCATCAGGGGTCGCCGTTGGCCACAGAAGACAGAGTGCCTGTGTAAACGTCTTCTGACAACATCGCACTTGATTCGCTAACCGTATAGCCAATGACTCTACTGTAGCTATCACCCGTTCGCGTAGGTCCCTGGAGAAACTTGCTGGTGTCCGATAAGCAGTAAGATACGAAACTTTAGCGTTAAAACTAACGCAGTGTCGATACAGGAGAAAATGCGAGTTCCGCGAGGCAAATGAGAAGAAGAAGTGGTCGCTGGAACAAGAAGTGAACGTGCCATACAATTCAAAATTACAACACATAAGGGTAGTGGTGGCACAATGTTTGGAGAATGCGAATGTCCTGCCGTGGCGTGCCTGCCGATTCTAAGGGTGCTCGCATCTATCTAAGATTGTTGCGCGTTGTGCCGTAATTGTTTGACCGCTCGCACGTTATTTTTTATCGGTTGCCGTTTGTGATGCCCGTTGCGGGTGTGAGTTCGAGACGTCAGGAAAGTGAAATTACTGTTTAAATGACCCTGTTGTCGTCTTCTCAAACAATACATTGCGGCCACAGCTCAATCTGCTGGACAAGACGTGGTCGTAATATCTGAAACAGAAGGCGGGACTGTGATCTTGAGGAGAAACATCAAGCGAATTAGGTTTTATTTCGGACATGTATGAAATCCACTCCTCTCCACACGCACGTCTACCTAAAAATTTCAGATTTTTACCAAACATTCCAGTAACCTTCCACAGTCCAGCGACCCAGCAGAAGTAGTCACTGGATTAAGTCAGACAGAAATCCCGTTCAACACGTCAACTTAATTTGCTTAGAAAGCTGGTGCCAATTTTGTTTTACAATTGCAAAAATTCCCCTGGAGGAATTCAGAAGAGCATTTGGCGAGCATACGAGTGCTTCCGACAAGTTCTCATCGGGCCAGCACAGTTATATGGGGACGAGATGCAAAATGAAGCGTGTGAATGATAAGAGCAGTTGATTAGAGTCCGTCTATTTATACCAGCGGGGTGTGTGAATGAGGGAGAAAGGGAGAGGGAGCAGTAAGCGGCAGTGTCACATGGCGACGGGGAGGACGGGGGCACGGATCGATGCGTGCAGTTAATCGATATTAGGCCACGGTGGACACGGAGAGTGCTAGTGGTCTTTCCGCGTGCTCAGAACCGGCCTCCATAGCCTGATGATAGTGACGGTGGGATTTTATTTCATAGCCGTACCCGCAGTAAAGAACCCCCAGCCTAACCCCAAACCTAACCGCCAACCCCAACCCTTAACCCTAACTCCTAACCCATAGCCCCTAATCCCTTACCCCTAACAGGTACGGTTACGAAATAAGATCTGGCCTTAATGGCTTCTGCTGGTACAAGCAAGCGCTGACCCAGTTGTTTGGGGTAGCGAGGTGGGACCGCGTAAACCACACGAAGGCGTCGTTGGAGTTCACACGATGTCCAGAATCAACCATGTGTGCGAGGATGACGCTGTTTATGCTCTTAGCTTCACCTTTTCACAGCCATGTATGGTATGTGTTCTCGTATTCTTGTGAATAGGCACCGACTCCTACAACCAATAGAACCCGCTCCATAGGAGCAAGTAAAGGAGTAAATTCGCATAGACGTGGTCTGAATTGGTAGCCCACCCTTACCTTCTCCACGTAAGAGGGGGTTGGTCAAGAACAGTACTTAAACACCTACTGCCGGGAAGGTTCGTGAAATGGCTTGGTCAAAGCCTGTTCTGAGGAGTAAGCTCCCTGCGACCTCTTGAAAGGGGACTTTGAGGAACAGTGTTTTCTTTTCCGCCGTCGGTGTGATGAGTTTTGCAGGTCATTCGGTAAGATTCCTTAGAATAAATCTGTCAGAATAGCCATTTCGCGAAGCAGGTACTGGGTTCTTCTAGGTTCCTCATCAATGCTGTCTGCCGAACAGATTTTTGTAACCCAAACAAAGGACTAGATTGCGTTTCGCCTGAAGGGGTACGAAACGGCGGCAGTTGGTATATTGAACAGACTAGGCATCTTTTCACTATTTTATCTCGGAATAGGACATTGTTACAGTACTGGCTGAGAATACGAGCCTCCGGTATTATACCACACTTCCCTGTTTAACTATACATTCACTGAGACTGTCTTTGCGAATTACAATCTGCCGCAAGTACAGGACTAAACGACACCAACTGAGAATGCAAAGTGAAATAATTACCTGCTTAGAAGCAGTAAATACTGCACAGAACAAGTGCTTACTGAAATTCGAAACACCGGTGCTAGCTATTTCTTTTTGCTGCCTAACAGCTGCGAGTAGTTCAGCCAATTACTGCGTACTTCCAGCGTCCGCATGTGCTTTCTGGTTGAGATTCAAGTTTTTTTAAAGTAATATTCTAACTTGGACTGCTTTCTTGGGGACAAACCATTGCAGGCTCCGTCGTATCAACTTTCGCACGGAGACTATAGAAATTGTGTCTCGCGGTATTTACTCCAGATTAAGGCATTAATTTTCAAACAGATTAAGAAGCTGAAATGACCAATGCAGTCTTCGCATCACAAGGTGCGCGGGTGGTGCCTTCGATCGGACCTCATTCTGATTGGTCAGTGTCGCCTGTGGGGGGGGAACCGCGCGCCTCAATTTTGTTCCCCTGTGGCGCCGTGCGTCTCCGTTGCATCGCCTTTTGCAGCAGTTGTTGAGACTGCGAAAGGGGGGAGGAGAGGGGAAGGGGGACGCGTGTTCGCGTCTCTATCGTAACAATTGTGGGACTGTGGTAGGAGTGATCTGCGTCGCAGAATCTACCATTGGTGACCCTAGCGCCCGAAGAGGTGGGCTGGTGGAGCAACTTGATGAAACGTGTGTGGACGGTTGCTGTTTGTGTTGCGTCTGTTTACGTTCGTTTAAGTGAATTCTTAGCTAGCAGTAGGACCTCCAGTGGACGCAACAATGACACGTCGATAATGCCACTGATTTCGGGAAATGTCTAGGTAAGCATAATGTTTTTCCGGCGTATATTCATTTTTGCATGTGCTAGAATGGATCTACATTATGTGAACCGTATTCGAAGTATCAAGAAGAGGTTGTCATATGGTGGAAGGGCGCTTAAAGACCAAGTTACGTATTTGCCCGTCCCTTTCTGCTTTAAGGGTTAATCTGAAGCTGTTGCAGGCAGTCACACGGTGGCTAGTAGCATATGCAGAGACGGGAGAGCGTTAACGACATGGAAGGACGGGATGACGATTTCTGACATAGTGAACGTTGTAATCCAGGCCTGGAATTTAAACGTCAAGACGCACAGCGCACTACCATTAAGCCACGAGCCATCCAGACATGGGGACAGGTATGGATGTCTGACGACGTTTAATTGGCACAATAAAAGAAGAGCGTTCCCTAACCTCATGAATGAGCGTCTACTTCTTCCGCAGCCAATAGTTCCGATCGCAGAATACAGGACAACATGCCCGTGGCCAAGTGGCCAAGTGTTCGATAATTTAGCACTCAATGCCGAAAGACGTGAGTTCGAATCAAAGGCCATTTGGATCAGGATTTGTGTATAACAGGCTGATGACAGCCAGTAAACCGAGGGTTGTTTTCGAGGCCTCCCTCGTCCTTTTGAACACACAATCTCTTCTATTTGTATATATGTGTGCATTATTAAGCAGCGCGTGACCCTTATTTCTAGAGATTGGATTATTGATCGATCCCATTCTGCCCGCCGCTGACTAGGCTGGTTACGACAACGAACGTTGTGCCACAGAACAAATACCACATGCAATACAAAGAAGGCCCATAACGGTAATAACACGACAGACGTACATAACCGTTTTAATGTCATTGCCAAATGGGGTAACCATAGGCCGGATAGAAATATAGCACGTTTTCAACCAAAATGACTGACTGCCACGCGCCTTCTTGAGAGGACTTTATATCTTACTTCAGAAGGCACGGCATAGGTCTATGGCGTACAGACTATTGCTAATGACCATAAAGCTTCTGTCTGCGTCTGACGAGCTATAACTTTAACGAGCCTTATGTTTAATGTATATTAAAAGGAATATTTGAAAAATTTAATAAGTAAATGTTAGACCACGGTTCCCTAGGCCGTCTTTAGACTTGAAACAATGTGCGAAAATTAATTAACATTTCAACATGCTGAAAAATCGATATTCATTTGGGGTTTTCTCCGGTGAGCGGCCGCTGTGAGTGTCGTTCGGTATGGATTATATATGTATGTAGATCGCATAGGTGAGACAAATGAACCTTGGGTAGATTTATGCAGGCATGTTTTGGGCTTGTTTGCTTTATTCTGGCAATCATGACCCTGGACACCACCTGGGACCGGAGAAATAAACGTGCGCGCAGACACACCTGAAGCAGTCGGTCCACCATTACCAGATGGGTCCTAAGCTATTCATCGAACCGAAGTTCATCAGTGTCTCGTCACCTTACATTCTCTGCCATTCTCTGTCAAGCATACGAAGCTTGTTTGTTTCGAGAAGCCAGTGAACCAGTGTGGGCCCATTCCTGAGTGAATAAATACCCGATCTACAGCGACAGGGAATGACAGGTTGCGAGACACGGATGAACATCGGTTCGATGAGGTGCTTTTGACCAATCAGGTTGACCCCAGTTGCGCACCAGCTGACCCAGGTGTGCGTGTGCGCGCGTTTGTGTTTCGGGTCCCAGCCGGTGGTCAGGGTAATGACTGTTGGGATGATGGCAAACGAGCCGCCAACAATGCTGTATCAATATACCCCCAGATTCTCTCATCTCCCCTCTGCTATTATATCTTGGCCAATATATATATGTATATCAATCAGGTGGTACCGACAAAGACAAGGGAAATCGAAATGGCCATTTCTAGCTTATCAGCCGTCATCAGCCAGTCATACCCAACCCCAAGTGTGGCTCACTTGAGATTCGAACCCGGGATCTTTGGTCATGGAGTTTGACGCACTACCATTGAGCCACGGGCCCGTTGTCCTGTCGGTTGTGATCGGGATTATCAAGTATGACCGTGGGCGCTCGCCGATCAGGTTACGGAACATGCTCGATCCGTTGTGCCTTGGGATTCATACTAGAACATTCGCAGGCAGTCGCACAGCGACAAGTAGAATTATGGAAATCAGGTGGTAGAGAAAAAGACAAGGGTTCTAGTATGAGCTCAAAGGCACAACGGAACGAGCATGTTAAGGAACATTATCGGCGAGCGCCCACTGTCAAAATATATATATATATATATTTTAAATAGCTGAGGCAGTGTGCATTCCGAGATAATATGAAGAGGACAGAATACTCGTCGGAAAAAATCGAGTTGTATTTGTGAATTTTCGAGCGGGTGACACCAACCCGTCGTCAGACGAAATAAACAGATGAGAAAGTGAAATGGTCAGACCAAATTGGTTGGCGTGACAGGGCAGCCAGTAATAGGTAAGCAACTAATGAGTGAAAAGGGGGATGGAGACATAATTAGGCTAGGGTCTGTGGTGGAGGAGGGAAGAGGGAACAGTTGTGGCTCCATGTGTTAGAATGTAGGGGGGAGGTCGATCCAATGTGACTTCGGACGGTGGACTTAATGATCGTCGATCCGGCGTGCGGCTAGGAGTCAGTGATCCAATGTAGAGGTGTTAGAGATTACGGTTGCGGTTCGCTGTGTCTGTAGTAGGGAGGGGGGTGGCGAAATAGTTCGATTATACAGGGCCCGGTATGGATTAGCGGCTGTTGTTAGGTCGTGGGCGCAAGTCAGTGAGGCGAGTACGCAGACCTTCGTAATGGGCGTCCAGATCGACATGGCGATTGATGCTATTTGTGTTAGAGTGCCAGGCTTCGAGGAATTCTCAGGCCTATTTGGTGTTTGCCATGGCAACGATTTCAGTTCCTTCCCAATTGAAGCGATGGTCGCATTCAAGGACGTGCGCAAGCACGAGTGACAAAGGGTCACGTCGGCGGATGGTTAGTTTATGTTCGTTTATACGTGTCACAAGTCGTCGGCCTGTATGACCAACATAGTCACAAGAGCAGCTAGCACACGGGATTCGGTAGATGACATTGGTTTGCTGCTCCTCGGATAAATGATCTTTCACACGGGACAGGGTTGCGCGCAGGGAGGACGCCGGCTTATGGGCAATGAAGATACCAAACCGATTTAGTTGTCGGGCGATCGCCTCGGAAATACCCTGCATGTAGGGTAGAGAGTAGAATTTCCGTTGTTCGGGTCCCTCATTAGAACTAAAGTCTTGTGTCTGTCTCTGTTGTCTGAGACTATTTTTCACAAAACTGGCCGGGTATCCCTTGAGTTGGAATAACCGATAAAGGAAAGCAAGTTCTTTCTTAAGTAAATCATCGTTGCTGCCGTAACGAAAAGCCCGGTGGAAAAGGGTTCGGACACAGCTCCTTTTATGAGCCGCAGAATGGTTGCTTTCGTACTTAAGAATGACGTCAGCACTGGAGTCTTTTCAGTACACGCTCGTAGCAAGGCCGCCATCACTGAGCGTTCGGATACTAATGTCTAGAATCGGGAGAATGCCTCCTGTCGCCTTTTCCCGATTAAACTCGATAGCTGGGAAGACGCTATTCAGACTCAAATGAAATTGTTCAATTTCGCAGGTCTTCATGATAACAAACGTATCATCTACGTATCGAAGCCACATTTTCGGTTTAAAGGTTCGCATAACTTCCTCTTCTAGTTGTTGTAATACTAGTTCAGCTAATAGACTGGATATTGACGATCCCATTGGTGTACCCCTAACCTGTTGATAAAACTTTTCATCGAATTGGCAGTAGTTATTGAGACAGAGTTTCAGCATCTGTGAAACGTGTTGTGTTGGAATGCTGGTTGGATTATCTTGCAGGCGTCGTGTTTCGGTCTCAATCGACAGGTCATTTGGTATTGAGGAAAACAGGGCAACCACATCAAACGATAGAATACATTCATCAGGACTTACTTTGGGGCCTTGGATCTTCTGGAGAAATGCCTGAGAGTTTTTGATGCTATATTGTGAGCCATTGGCGAGGTGCTTCAGGTGCCTGTATAACCATTTAGCGAGGTTGTAGGTGGGCGATCCAATTAGCGGCACTATGATTCTCAATGGTGCACCTTCCTTGTGCACCTTTGGGAGGCCATATGCATGGGCTATTCGGGGTCGTTGAGAATCATGCGCTTGGAATCATCGGGGATTATGAGTTTCAGTCGAGTGAGCTCATTCATTTTCCTTTTTTACAGCCGCGGCTTGCTTTTTAGTCGGGTCCTCCGCGAGTGGTGCGTAGGCTTCCCTGTCGTTAAAGACTTGGTTCGCCTAGTTGACGTAATCACTCTTTTCCATGATGACGGTCGCTCCATTTTTGTCAGCAGACACAATCACTATACTGTCGTCTGTCTTGCAACGAGCGTGTACCGAAAAGACTCCAGTGCTGACGTCATTTTTAATTACGAAAGCAACCATCCTGCGGCTCATAAAAGGAGCTATGTCCGAACCCTTTTCCACCGGGCTTATCGTTACTGCAGCAACGATGATTTACTTAAGAAAGAACTTACTTTCCTGTATCGTTTATTCCAACTTAACGGATACCCGGTCAGTTTTGTGAAAAATTGTCTCAGACAACAGAGACAGACACAAGACGTTAGTTCTAATGAGGGACCCAAACAACGGAAATTCTACTCTCTACCCTACATGCAGGGTATTTCCGAGGCGATCGCCCGACAACTAAATCGGTTTGGTATCTTCATTGCCCATAAGCCGGCGTCCTCCCTGCGCGCAACACTGTCCCGTGTGAAAGATCCTTTATCCAAAGAGCAGCAAACCAATGTCATCTACCGAATCCCGTGTGCTAGCTGCTCTTTTGACTATGTTGGTCATACAGGCCGACGACATGGGACACGTATAAACGAACATAAACTAGCCATCCGCCGACGTGACCCTTTGTCACTCGTGTTTGCGCACACCCTTGAATGCGACCATCGCTTTGGGAAGGAACTGAAATCGTTGCCATGGCAAACACCCGAGAATTCCTCGAAGCCTGGCACTCTAACACAAATAACATCAATCGCCATGTCGATCTGGACGCCCATTTCGAAGGTCTGCGTACTCGGCTCACTGACTTGCGCCCACGACCTAACAACAGCCGCTAATCCATACCGTGCCCTGTATAATCGAACTATTTCGCCACCCCACTCCCTACCCCAGACACAGCGAACCGCAACAGTAATCTCTAACACCTCTACGTTGGATCACTGACTCCTACCCGCATGCCGGACCGACGATCATTAAGTCCACCGTCTGAAGTCACATTGAATCGTCCTTCCCCCCCCCCCCTACCTTCTAGCACATGGAGCCGCAACTGTTCCCTCTTCCCTCCCCCACCACAGACCCTAGCCTAATTATGTCTCCATCCCCCTTTTCACTCATTAGTTGCTTACCTATTACTGGCTTCCCTGTCACGCCAACCAATTTGGTTTGACCATTTCGTCTGACGACGGGTTGGTGTCACCAGCTCGAAAATTCACGAGTACAACTCGATTTTTTCCGACGAGCCTTCTGTCTTATATATATATATACTGAATCAAGAGTGGGCGCACACCGATCTATGGCTTCTCGAAACAGACAAGCTCCGCTTAAATCCTGAGGCGTCGAACTTGTATCAGTCTTTCGCACTTCCCAAATGTTACAGTTGGGAAATACGTTTTGTTTCTTACAACCTGAAGCACTGAGCCTAGTGGACCGGATTTGACGGGCGACTTAATAGGTTCACGTACAACAGAATAACAGACAGTGAAAAATCCGTCTTTTTGATGATCATTAGCATGACAGTGAGGCGGTTAGTTTTGACGATATTCACTGTATAGTCCACACCAGGATGATAACAGGGACGGAGACATGCGCGTGGATTAGTTTATAATGATAGTCGACTTGCACAGCATCTACTGCACTCCGTGCCTCAACCCAACCTAGACCCGTTGCCAGGACATAGTCAAGAAGACCGAAGATGGGAGGGGGCGCAGGTGACTGGTGCGGCCCGAAAATTACAAGGCTGCATTTGGCCTTAAACTGTTAGGGGGGTATTGCTTCCCAAAACTGTGCCGAAATCCAGAATTGTGCAACTATTTACCGTAGTGACAACACTGGTAAAATCTAAAAGACCAGGCACGCGTGTTTTGCCGATCTTGTGCCTCTGTCTGTCGCAGCTGCGAGGGATTCGGCTCATCAGTGGGACCACCAACATTCACGGTGTGCTTTCTCGCTTTTGGCTTGCACCTGTGTTGTCAGTACGGCGAATAATTACACAGTTTTATACTACTTGCTGCCTGTTAGCGGTTTGTGAATATTACGCGACTATTCCGCAGTGGCTGGTGGATTTCAGCTCACATATACATATATAATTTCGGAGCATGCCGGGAAAGGTCCAAGTTGACGCATTAATTTCCTGGGAAATTAAAACAGGCAATGCTAGGTCTGCAATACTGATCACAATTCCACAAACTTACATTCGACGAACACTCTGTTTGCACATGCACGTTGTTGGGATCTAATAGTTCCCATATATTCTTCAAATCCACAATAGTAATATAGGTCCCTATGTTTAAAATTTGCGAATATGGATAGACGGAACCTGTGGGAAACCCGAGTATCTAAGGCAAGGCTTCGACGAAGGGAAATGCCTGTGGACAGCTGAGAAAAAAGAAGATAAGGATAGGTTGTGTAACGCAACTAGGTTTAGCACAGTGAGTGACCTATCTCATGAAATGTTGGCAGAAATTCTAAAATGCGTTTTCGCTAAGAAGGATTACTTGGTCGCAGTTTTGATACTGATTATCTTGTGGCATACTCTTATGACATTTCGGACTTGGCAGGATGTCGGCTATTAAATGCACTTCCTTTCAATCTCCTGTAGAAAGCGTGCTCGGTAAAAAATGACTACTTATGTAGCATGCATTTTTCCCATTGATTTTCCATGGACTTGGAAATTCAAATATATTTTATAGAAACCATAAACAAAAAATGCTTTCTTTTAATCAATCAATAGAAAATCACGTCTTCTTTATGTTTTATACTTAGGAAAGAAGTATAATTAGGTTTTAAAAAGTTTACTAATTGCCGAATAATTTGGAGCCTGATCGTTCGTTGCCTTCGCGCTTAGTGATTTCACTCTACAAGGTGCATGCGTTCCGCGTAAAGAAAATCCCATATTTTTCTATGTCATTAAAGAGATCTCACACAGAGTCCATAAAATTTTGCAATGGATGCGGACCATGTTGTTGATTTCATTGGTAAACGGCCAGGTACGATGCTATGTGAATGGACATTTCGCGTTCTTAAAAAGTCTCATACTTAGAAACTTTTTTAAAACCTAATTATACGCCTTCCTTAAGTATAAAATTTAAAGAAGACGTGATTCTTTATTGATTGACTAAAATAAAGCATATTTTTGTTTGTGGTTTCCATAAAATATATTTGAATTTCCAAGACCATCGAAAATCAATGGGAAAAATGCATGTTTCTTAAGTAGTCATTTTTTACAGAGCACGCTTTCTACAGGAGATTGAAAAGAAGTGCGTTTAAAAGCCGACATCCTGCCAAGTCCGAAATGTTATAAGGGTATGCCACACGATAAGCAGCATTACAACCTCGACCAAGTAATCCTTCCTAATCGAAAACGCATTTCAGAATTTCAGCCATTATTTCATGAGATAGGTCACTCACTGTATAGATGACTACTGCATTTGTTTGAGAAAGATTTTGTGTTTTATCTTACACTTTGATGTGACCACATGCACAGAATTGCTTCAGCTTGATATTTCAGTGATAAGTTATTCAACATGATGCATTTGCTCCCCCTGTCTGTGTTTTATACCGATTATATAGTTACGCAAATGTAATTTCATTGTCTTAAGTTGTCTATTCCGTGCGCCGTGACCTACTTATTTTATGCGAAAGAGTAGTTAAACTTTTTCTGCCATGTCGGTACTCATCATGCTAAACGTGCTGCGACGATCGCCGGTTGCGTTTTGGTTTACTATACCCTGGTTAGAACACAAACACGTACTTTCCTTGATATCTCTGAACGGTTTCTGTTGTCGAACACGCACGCCTGACCTATCTTATTTTCATGAATAATTCTGCATAGTCCTTCACATAAACAATAATAAGACGGCTAAATTTAGCTCAGCGATGAAGGTACACAATCTACCATTGCCAAAATGAATTTTGAGGAACTCTGTCCAAAATAGCGCGAGAATATATTTCGCGAGATACAGATGGTTGCGATGGAAGCAGTCGATGCAAGCGTTACCTAGGCAACGTCCTACTAGCAATCGTATGAAGTGGTATTAGTCTTGGCCTAAGACTGCTACAGAACACTTATCTTTTTAAAATGAGCAACTTTGGTGCGATTAAACCTAAGAAAGGGTATTTTAAAAGCATTTTTAAGGTTGCGAGTAGGCCCCAGCTACGGCGCGTATTTTATGTTAGTGAGGAAGGCACACACATCAGTCTTTCTGGATAAGATGCATTGCAAAGTGAGCGCTTGACGCGTATGTAAAGCAAATTCGTCCCACTAAAATAACAAAACAACAAGGCAGGAGCGAACTTGCTCAACTATGGAAGATTTAGGATAGTTATTACTGCACCCTAAGTCCGCTCCCCAATAGACAAAAGAAAGAAATTCCCATACGAATGAAAACATTCCTATAAAGACGCTTGTGCTGAAGTTGTACAAGTAATCTCCATTTTGTACGTACACAAATTGAGCCCACGTTGTTCTACGCTCTACTGGGGCAGAATGCATGATTGATCGCATTTGGCAGCCGAATGTCGATCCTCAATTCATGCTTCAAGTGAGCACGCGTTATACGTTACCGGAAGGAAAGGTTTTTCTACAAACTAGGTACATATGACTGCACATTAAATGGCCTACGCTTGAGACACTTCTCCAAATTAACTACCAACAGTAGGTGGTGCAAAGTATAAAACATTAAATGAACTATTTGAAGGACGATTTTGTTTTTCGTAAATACGTAGGTGGTGGTGCAATATTGACAAACGCATTGTTTAATCACACTTGGATGTCGACTTACAAGTGCGCCTCTTATCGGTTGTCTGAAAACTCACACTCGGTAACAATGACTGCTTTAATTCATTTCCTTATATATCCAGAAGTATTTTATAGAAGGTACACGCGTTCTTTTAAAACATCTTCATTTGCCTTGCTATCTAAAATGACAACTAATGCCGAATTTTTTTCCCATTCATTTTCATATCTTCTTAATTCCAAACATGTTATACGTATTTGGCTGCAATTTACGTTGTCTCGAAATTCTTTATTCGAGGCATGGGTACTTTTCGGGTTGGAAGACGTAACTAGTTCCCTAAAAGCTTTGAACTTGACCTGACGTTTTCAGTTTGAGGGAACTCATGACTTTTCACATTTAAGTAAGACGGTTTAATATGCAGCTCATTACATTTGCCGGAGTATTAGCGTTTCATTAAGAGTTAGTTAAATGTTAGAAACAGTGGTGATTTAAAATTGCTCCGTGGTCTTATAATACCATTACTGTAAACTCTTGAAGATGAAAAGTGCTCACTTATCAAGTGAAAATAGGCTAAGACATACTTTTAGTGCCACTGTCCATAAGATTTGCATTAACCTGCCGTAGGATCCGAAATGAAATAAGACATGTTTAACCAAACGCCTATTCAAAAGCTGCTATCTTGACGTAATTATTTAAATCTTCGCACAAACCGCTCGATAATCAATATGTAAACTCCACCTTTGCAATATTTTGTAATCGAGATCGTATTTTAGATCAATGCTTCATAATTTCAGGCCCTGTGACCTTTGTCTTTGCCAGAACCTCATTTCTGCATTTTGAACTAGGCGCAAGGGGTTTCGATTGAGCCATTAAGGCTACTGAAACGACCACGTCCCTTACCATCATCATAAAGCGTCCAATTCTTCAATGACTTAAAATTCCGATCCCAGGAAACAATAAAACGTGTCCGTGGCCCAGTAGCAGAGTGTTGACTACTTTATGCTAACTGAAGAAAAACATGAGTTCGAGTCAAAGGTCATTCGGATTTGGAGTTACTTATAACACGGCTATGACGGCAAAAAAGTTAAAATTTCTCATCGCGCTCTCACTTGTTTTAACAGACATCCCAGCCCGTTCATGTGTGTGCATTCATTTGCCAGGTAGGCGCGTGACCCAAAAATGTTATGGTTAGAATATTGCTCGATCCCATTCTGCCCGCCATTAGCTAGGCTGTTAGCGACAAAAACGTTTCGGATTCTTATCGTGCTTCCTGCTAACCTAAAACCGTGTGTATGTCCGATATAAAACATTTTGTTTTTCATAACTTGCTTCCCCAAGTTCCTTATCCGCCGCCGACTAGCCGGCCGGCGAAAAAAACGTTGTGCCAGAAAAAAATGGAGTTACCATAGGTCGAATGGGATTTGAGCAATTATTCAATCAGAATGAATGCGAATCATGCGCCTACGTTGTAGGCCTCGATTTAAAAGGCACAGCATAGACCTATGGCGTCTGCGTCTGGCTTGCTCGTACATTGATGTGCAAATGTATATCTATATGTTTAAAAGCAAGCACGTTCGTTGAGAAAGATACGACTCTATTAGCTATATTTTGACGCTGATAACTCAGGTTGTCGTCAGACTTGAGCAAATGTGCAAAAAACGATTAACATTTCAAATGGGTTTAAAAATCAATATTCGTTTGTGTTTGCGACAGTAAGCGGCTGCCGTGTGCGTCATTCCATATTGACTGGCTCTCGTTTCTTGTACTGTTCCATGAGATTTCTGTAAATGACATCTCACTCAATGTATCGATTGATAAATGATTCATCGGGGTACATGGAATCCTGGGATGAACTAGGGATCAACGGAATGAGAAGGTTCTGTACCCTCATCTGTAAGCGCACATCTGCTATAATTAATATTCCCAATCACAACCGAAGGGATGACGGGATCGTGACTCAGTAATAGAATCTCAGACTCCATGGCAAAAGATCTCGGGGTTGAATCTCAAGTGATATTTTATTTGGGGTTAGGTATGACTGGCTGATGACGGCTGATAAGCCGGAAACGACACCTCCGGTCTCTCTTGTCTTCGTCGATACCCGTAATACCAATCGCTATGCGGCTGCATGCAATGGTTCTAGACTGAGTTGCAAAGTACAATAAAACCACCACGTCCCCTAACTTCATGAATGAGCGTCTACTTCTTCCATAGCTAATAGTCCCGTCTACAGCAGACACGACAACGTGCCCCTGACCCAATGGCAGTGTGTTGGACTACATAACGCTGTGGCGAGAAAACGTGGGTTTGCATCCAGTGCCGTTTGGATGTGGAGTTGGGTATGACAGCGTGATGACGGTCAACAAATCAAGAATTGTCATTGAGGTTCTTTTTGGGCACCCCATCTCCTCTTTCTGTATATTTGTGCGTATTTTCAGTGAGAGGCGTGACCCTCAATTGTTGCGGTTGGAATATTGATCGATCTCATTCTGTCCGCCACCGGCTAGGCTGTTCCCTGGTAACCTAAAGCCCCGTGCACGTCCGATCTAAAACACTTCGTTATGCATAACTCGCTCCGCCATATATCCCATCCTCTTGGTGGTGAAGGCTATATTTGCACAACAATTGCAACGCTCTCCATACAAAAAGAGTTGTTTTGCTGAATGTTCCACGTCGTCCTCCTACGGATCAACTTGCCTAAAACTACTCGACAAAATACCAACCAGAACAAAAAAGAAAAAACAACTTGAGGTCATTATCGCAAAAGCGTTTATGCGTGAAAATCATGGATGTCTGGCCTTTATAAAAAGGGCCTAAGGGATGGAAAAAATTGCTGCGAGAGAGTTTTGCTGCAAAACGTTTCACCCGCGGCAACAGATAGAATGACTTTTTTTCTCAATGGAGCAAAGCTGCATACTGCTTAGCTGACAAGTTGCGGATCAAGTTGCTTGTCTACATTCTGCTAAAATGCAACAATATGCCACTAAACGCCGACTAAAATAGAGAAAGTCGTTAAGATAAATTTATACTACTAAGATGGGATTGCAATTCTGAGTAGTTTGGGAAGTAATCCCGAGTACATTATATTGTGGGCTGTTTAAAAAGATATTTGTAACCACCTGGACGAAAAACGGCTTCTCTGATGTTAATTTTCGTTCGTTCGCGGTATTTAAATATTCTGTCATAATTCATAAACACATATGTCCGAATCTAATTTGCTAGAATAATATTCATCTTAACTAACGTACAGAGACCCCATTCATAAATATGCCAAAACAGTTCTAAAGTGCTCGACGAGTATGAGTATTATGAGAAACCGGTACTATTTTTAACAGTGTTTTTCATTTGGTATTTTGGTAATGTGCGGGCCTTGCGGCATCGGCTCATTTTGCGTTATATGTAGTATGCTGATGGGACTCAATCATTAATGAAGTGAGTTAATAAAACTGTATGCCAATAATTTCGTCATACTCTCAACAGCACACTCAGGTGAAGGTCCGGACGGGAGTTCCCTTTTCTGTTTTATACAAGCCCTATTGGTATTAATATAAGAAACTATTAAGTTTCTACCCATGTCTAGACACCGTTTATCAGAATCCAAGGACCAGGAGGCGCAAAGGGAAGTGCATTTGTTTTAACCGGCAGCAGAAACGTCGACGAAATATGTGTGTGGGCATGTGGTCGGTGTATATGCGGGATTGTGACAAAATCACTGTCGTTTGCATAACGACAGTTAACGAATTTACTTTGGAATTTACCTTGTCCTGTCACTACCTCTGGCAATGGACTCCTGTACGCGTCTGAATGCTCAGGATAATAAACGAAGTGCGCCGGTGCTCGACTCTTCTTCTGCACTTATGCATACACCTGAAACTCGAAATTTCGCCTTCATTCAGCAATATTTGTATATAAACATACGGAAAAAGTTCTTTCGGCAAACTAAAGTTGTACTCGTGACTGTTCTTAACGACAATATCAACTCGTTCGCACCGAAATAAATGGCGTGATAAGTGACTTCCACGCCAGAGCTATTGTGAACACAGTTAATGCATCATATTTTAAACTGCGGTTGGAGGGGTAGTCATCGTGCTGCGATAGGTACCGTATTTGAAATTAACAACGCCTTCAATTAAATTTTGACATATCTCGTCGCACAATGTCCACTACCTCCCAATGGATGCCTAAATGTCGGTGTAACCACTGTGCCCCAAGCGATCTAATGCGATAAACAGGCTTCCCACTATTCACCCTAAAAAAGACTATTCTTTTTTTCTCTATATAATCTCAAAATGCACATTACGTCTTGCATACATGTATATGAATTTATATAGAGGAAATACTATCGGCAGAGGAAGTGACTGGCTATTCCTGGCTTATTTGTTTACACAGGCCAACTTTACTCAATCACAGGTTTAGACAATCGAAATTTGAGACCGGGGTCTTTGGCTATTAGGCAGTGAATTCTGCGCTTTACCATTGAGGCACAGAGCCGTTATTTTTGGGTTGCGGCCTCCAGACTATCAATTACTTTGGAGAAGGTGTTCGTCTGCATGTACAGTGAGTGACCTATCTCATGAAATGGCTGAAATTCTGAAATGCGTTTTCGATTAGGAAGGATTACTTGGTCGCGGTTGTAATGCCGCTTATCTTGTGGCATACTCTTATGACATTTCGGACTTGGCAAGAAGTCGGCTTTTAAATGCATTTCTTTACAATCGCCTGTAGAAAGCGTGCGCGGTAAAAAATGACTACTTAAGTAGCATGCATTTTTCACATTGATTTTCGATGGTCTTGGAAATTCGAATATATTTTATAGAAACCACAACCAAAAATATAGTTTCTTTTAGTCAATCAATAGAAAGTCACGTCTTCTTTATATTTTATACTTAAGACAGGAGTATAATGAGGTTTTATAAAAGTTACTAATTATGAATCTTTTTAAGACCGCAAAATGCCCATTCATATAGCATCGTACCTGGCCGTTTACCACTGCTCCTTATGAAATGTATAACATGGCCCGCATCCATTGCAACAGTTCGTAGACACTGTATGATTTCTCTTTAACGGCATAGAAAAATATGTGATTTTCTTTACGCGGAACGCATGCACCTCGTAGAGTGAAATCACTAAGCGCTAATGCCATGAATGATCAGGCTGCAGATCATTCGGCAATTAGAAAACTTTTTTAAAACCTAATTTTACTCCTTCCTTAAGTATAAAATATAAATAACACGTGATTTTTTATTGATTGACTAAAAGAAAGCATAGTTTTGTTTATGGTTTCTATAAAATATATTTGCATTTCCAAGACCATGGAAAATCAATGGGAAAAATGCATGCTACTTAAGTAGTCATTTTTTACCGAGCAGGCTTTCTACAGGAGATTAAAAATAAGTGCATTTAAAAGCTAATCGAAAACGCATTTCAGAATTTCAGCCAACATTTCATGAGGTCGGTCACTCACTGTACTGGTGTTTGCTGTGTGCCTATCTGCAATGACTCGTGCTTTAGTCCAAGGCACAAAGGATCGAGTATATCCCGTATCCTAATGGATAGACACCCTTCCCAACATACACATGTATATTACGACATACGAGTAACTGGCATTAACCGATCGGGCCGTAGGACATGCGCGTTCCGTTTTGCCATGAATGCTGATAGCGGTCAGAAATGCGCGTTCCATTTTGCCATGAATGCTGATAGCGGTCAGAAATGAGTACTGCCCGATAGGAGAGAGGATCACATGGCTATTTCTGACTTATAATTCATCGTCCGCCAGAAGACCGAACCTAGAACAGCCCTTCATGATCTCATCAGTATACACTGTTGTTTATATACGCGCTGTATTTAAAAGGTCACGAAACACGCAGTTTGGCACCGTTGCATAAATGAAAACAATCTTTTAGTATGGTCCTGAATTGTTAAATTTTGTCGGACGTAAGTTCATTTTTAGTTTGTAGCCATTGAACAATACGAATATTACTTAAAAGTACCCGAAAACAACTGCTCATAAAACATTCTAAAAATGATTAAATTAAGACCGGAAATTAAAGCAAACTAATAAATAAATAGTCGGTCCCCTGAATGCCATGTTGAAAGAGACAAAACATCTTCTAGTTTTTGACATGAGTTTAATTTGCATAGTAATTTTTTTCGCAACGTTTACTCAGAACTGGGACTTTAGTAAAAAGCATGTCAAGTGTGGGGCGTATTTGAAATTAATTCTGGATGGTACTCTGTCTGTTCGCGCCTGCAACGCTCTTATTGGACTGCACGTAACTGCCCACACAGGCCTGAATAATGTGCTGTCCTGGCTTACCAGAGAAGGGCAACGCCCTGTGAAATATTCTTGGAAATACAACAACTGGAAGTAGAAATCGAAAAGAATGTTAACCTTTTTTTCTACAAACCTGTGCGGATTCCCGTAAAATGGTGACCAGTCTAGAAATAGTAATAAGTTTTATATCCAGAGCACGACCATCTGCGCGATGAACGGAACACGGATGATTTTTTGGCTGTACTAAGGCAAACAGGCAGAAGCAGGCTAGGCTGTAAACGTGAATCCTCTCCGTCTTGTTGATCTCCTGGCTCCCAGCAACGCAGTGAGAAAATGACACACTTTAAACCTTTCTTGGCCTATGGGGCACATGCAGTGAACACACTGTGATTGCATACAGCATCTGTGCAGAATTATTCCAGCAACTATTCCTCTCGAAAAAACCCATACGCCTTCCTTAAACGGGAGAGCAAGAGAGGGAGGAAGAACATATTCCAGCACAGTCTGCCTAGGAAGAGTTAATGGCAATAAACACATCCGGCCTGATGCATCTGGCGGACACAAGAAGGGCGTTGCACGAGTGTTGACATGCCGCCTTTGCGACGGCAGTTACGCGGGCTGGTAGCGTTCCAGATAAAATACAGAGGAAGTTGTTTTTATACAATAAGAACGGTGCAAGCAAGGGCTATGTCTCGGAGTCAAAAAGCACTTGGGAACACATTCTTTGCGGAAAAACACGTGTTTTCCATGCAAAACACTTATCGGTTACGCTGTTTTCCCTCACAATGGGGGTACGCAGTGATGTTTTATTGCAGCCTTTCTAAAATCTGTGACTGCAATTGCAAAAGTAGCGGAGATAAAGTAAAGAGAACTCCGTTTTCTAAGGACACACACAGTGGACTGTTCATATGAAAGCCAATCTAAAGATGGGCGCCTCATCTCTTGACATAATTTTCATCGCAATCTACTTAAATAATACCGACAAAGTGAGGTCATCCATACTCGATCATGTTGAGGCGTCTTTCTATTGTTCGAAATGGTCAATAGATGGTCAGGGAACCCAGTGTATTGGCCGAGTTATCCTGAAGCATTTAGCAAAATCCCCAACTGGTAATTGGGAATCGAATTGGTAGCCTGTGCACTGTCAACGAACAGGTTGTGATACCAAAATACTGCCTGTCTCTTCGACAGCTGTCATTCTAATCAGTCCTTCTGCGGTCGGTTACATACACCGCACTAGAAGAAATCACGACAGAATGAGTTAATGTATTTTTCAAAACATCGGGCAAAAACCCTCTCTCCCTGTGCCTCTGTAGAAAAAATGCCCTCGTAAAATACATTGTTATACTTAGGGGTGTTTGGATTTAAACCGATGGGCAGTCGGTTTTACGCCAAGTTATCATCGTTTGCCATCTCTGGCAAACCGAATATGCCAGTTGGCATACAGTGGACGTGCTAAATCATGTAATTTTAGTCGAAAGTCTGAAATGCGTTTTCGACTGCTTAATTAGGTTTGTAATGTTAGTTCCCGTTCAGTATAAACCATAATAATTCAGCTAATTAGAGATGCCTATTAAAACTTCACTCTGTAAAAATGACTGCTTTTTTAACATGAATTTTTCTTATTGATTGCTGATACCCTCATACGTTTGATAATATCTTGTAGAAAACGTGCATAAAAATCATTTGTTTACTCACTTGGTAGGCTAATATATCTTCTTCAAATTTAACACTTTGGGTGGGTGTTATTTGGTTTTATAAAATTCCTGATTTCCGAATAATTTTGAACCCAACCTGCGGTTACACTTGCATTCGAGCTTTCGGACTACAGGCTGTGTATTTTCCGTGTACGGAGAAACCTGCATTTCCCTAATCATCACACATATTTGATGACACGCTTGCATCAGATGACGGTAAATTCTCCAGGTATTTTGGCATCTCTATGTATCTGCGGGCGCCTACAAACTGAAAAACTGAACTATTACATGTTCGTAGTTCGGAATTTTAAAGAGCTAATAACTGGCTAACATGATTTCTGAAGGAAACCGCTTCCTTCTCCTTCCCACGCAATAAAGCTGATCTCAGGAAAATTCAGAGGTGATTAAATGTGTTCATACTACTTAAGGAATCCTATTTCGAGTGCCCCAGTTTTCAGTGCGCAATCAGTACTTTATCGCAGGCTTTGCAGACCGGAAGGCATTATTAAATCCTGACAATGAACACGGATAAGGCAAAGTTGGCAAAATATGCAGAACGCAACAACGTCATAAAAATCCTTCATATAAATAACTTCCCTCCCTGACGGTGTGTGTCCATCCGCATGCGCGATCAACATTTCCTGCCCTTTACGATTCTGTTCTGTTTGATCACCAAAAAAGAACATTCGCCAACTTGGCATTAGTTTCGTTATGACTTATATGAGATCCAGCGATCCATCCTTTTAGTCATACTAATAAGCCGTGCAATCCTAAACTACCCTTCGAAAAATCATAGATACTTTAGACTAACTCCGATATTTTGCTACCTTTTGCTTGAAGTTTTCACTATCCATTTAATCTCAAGTGTACATGGTCTTATGCGGAGTCGGAGTGTTGACTTTTATTCTGAAAGTGTCGGTAGGCCAAAAATACTTTCTTTGAACGCTGCCGACGGAACTCAATGGACGTTGCCTGATCCAGTTTCCGGAAAGCACTTTTACTTCAGCATTTGCTACAGTGAATATCCACAAATAAGGTCAGAACAGTAGTCACCATTTAAATGTGCTGAATTTCCCCTAAGGAGAGGTAAGACAGAATTTATTTGGACCTTTAAGAAATATGTGGGCCTATAATGTAATTTCGTCCTTGGTGTACATAAACATTGAGGGTAGATTTTTCCAAATGGCAATCTTTAAGGTCAAGGGTTGAGACATGATGAATTATTGTTGATTTTCACTCGAAGCTTTAATATTTAAATTGGCTGCTTAAGCCAGTGGAACACGAAAATGTGTCAGTAACTCGAAACAACGTTTGTGAATGAATTTTCAGGCAATGCGCTTAAACAGGCTTGCACACATTCACAAGACACTTTCGCACAATATAAAAAATACTCCCCCGAATAATCAGTAGAACAAATAAACCTATGGTGAAAAATGGGTAACTTTCAGGTAACACTGAAATATTTAAAAGGAGACCTTAAACCAGCAGAATACGAAAATATGTCAGTAATTCGGGAAGACCTTAATTAGATGCCAGAGTACGCGCATGAATTCTCAAGCAATGTGGATCGGCGGGGTTGCATACAATAGCAAGACAGTTTTGTACAATTCGAAAATATTCTTTTGAATAACCATTATAAGCAGTGTAAGCAGAGCGTAAACAAGACTGACACATACCTGACCAATAACGTGGTACCTCCTATCATGCTAATGAATCAAATACTACACATCGGGGCAACTGTATGCTAACTCGAAGCAGACAGCAATGTAGTTTTTTTAAATGCACGATTGTATTTTGTAACATGGCACTGTGGTCTATTTTCTGCATCTAATTTGAACAGACTACGCCTGCGTATGCAGGTTTCTATTTCCCTGACAGTGACAATACTTTTTTATGAGAGCGTATTTACCCATACAGTTTTGCAAACATGTACACAAGTGCACATAAAAAAGTATGCAATCAGCAGTCGAGCCTTCGTAAGGTCGGTCATTTTGTGGCTTGTGCGCCTTGGACGAAGTTGGAGATATATTCTCACATGCAGAATCGAACACTTCCCCGGAAGGCCAGATACCTTCCTACCTACCGCTTACAACGGAATGGTTGCTTTCGCTTTAAATAAATGATTCTAGGCAAAAGAACGCAATCAGTGAAAAGGGAGACTCGTATTTTCTTTTCGGTCTCAAGACCGGTCTCTGTGTTAAGTATACATTTTGTCATACGTGTGACCTCTCTATCGCGCTCGGGAATAGTATCTGGCAAATTAATAGTGCCATTTCGCCAATATGACTGCTTAAACGAAGTTATTCGACCAGTTTTTTGCGTAGCTGAGAGTTAGATGCTTTGCGGGTGGCCATACAGCGATGTAAAGTCGACAAGGCAGAATGAATACCAGGGAGATCATAGTCCTTCCCTGTAGCCCTCATGTGTCGGCGCCAACCACCCAACAAGCGGTTGAAGAAAACGGCTCTTTTTAGGCTCGGCGTCCTAGCAGGCGAAGAGCTTGGAACACTGCTTGTTTTGAACAAAAAAACGCCGGAAATACAGTTGGTGACCGATCTCATGATATATTAGCCGGAATTCTGAAAAGCGTTTTTTATTAGGAAGGATAACCTTGCACATCATCAGTCTACAGGGTGTATACTTTCCATCTTGGAAGCTACCACGTAGAATTAATGAAATGCTACGATGGATGAGGATTATGTGTCACATCTCCTGAGAAGCATTAATAAACAGACAGGCACGAAGCTGCATGAATTTACATTGCACGGTCTTAAAAATCTGAGTCAGAAACTTTTTTAAAATCGAAATACATCCTGTCTTCGAGTATAAAATCGGAAGACACCAAGAGTAAACGAAAACATATTTTTGTGCATGTTTCCTTATAAGATACTTTTATTTAGGCGTCCATCGAAAGCCAATGTGCAAAATGTATGTTACGTATGTTATCATTCTCTGCCAATTGTGATTTCTAAAGAAGGTCAACAGGACATGAATTTAAAAGCCGACATTCTGACAAATTTAAAATAATATAAGATTATGCAGCATGATAATCAATATAACAACCTTACTTAGGTAATGCTTCATAATCGAAAATGCATTCCAGCATTTCGGCCAACATGTCATGAGATCGGTCACTCACTGTAATTATTATATTCTTCCTCATCAGTGCTGCACACTCCTGCTGTTTGCTAGAACTCCTGATCGCTGGTTCAGGAAAAAAATGTGAGCGCTTTCACTTGCAAGCATTTGGTGGTACGTTCCTTCCACTGGTTTTTGCCCGCCGCTATCTCAAAAAGTCCTAGATATTTCAAACCCTCATTTGGCTAGTTCAGCCGCCGCAAGGTACGAGGTTCGCTGTTGCGCAAGTAGCTGAGACCAGGTTAGTGGTTTGTTCATGAACTTGTTTAAATCGAGACAGACGTTCACAGCGTTTGCCTCAAAATCCATATTCTTGCCCACTGGACGAAGTATAAAGGCGCATTGGTCGACAAAGTTAATTAACCTATCTGCGCGTGCCACGGGCATGACCTGTGCCTCGCTGCGAGGGTGGCGGACTGCGATAGGGCGGGCGCAACCTCCTGTAGGTAAAAGAACCTACATCCGCATTTAGTAGATATGTGTGCGTTCCACCTAAAAGTAAGCCTGCACTACAGAATGACCGCCGCTGTAGGTTGTTTTCGTCTGGATGTATACTTGTCGCTTCGCTACACCAACACGTGTTTTATGGAAGGAACTTCGATACTGACCAATAATCGACTAGGCGGTTAGTCATGCTGGTAGAGGGACAATTAGTAGGCGTTTGCCCCATTTGTCAACAACTGTTGAAATTATTATCCTAGTTGGCAAGGGTTTGGTAGGTAATCCTCCCGGGGAGACCGCTTATAGTTACAGATATAACTCAAACCATGGCCATGCCTGCAAACGGAAATTTCCAATCAGTAAGCATTTAAGGAAACCTCGGACGTAACTGTTAGCTTAGTGCAAGCTCTAAAACCAAAATGCAAGCCTCCACCCTAAATGTAAACAATAGCCTAAGATAACCCTCGTCCCAGCAACAGTCAGTGATAAAGGGACGCGCACCGATCTCGTCGCGTCTTTACGATTAGTCCGCTGGACTTCTAACCAACCGAAAACAGGTTCATGTATCAGGGGCTGGAAAGCACTGGTTAACGGCAGTAAAAAATCCATGAATGACTATTCAAGTACTCCTTGTCATTGTTTGCAATCCGGATCTGTATATATATATAGGAACGACAGAGAATGCGGGTAGATTGATACAGCACTGTTTCGGGCTTATTCTGCCTTCATTCAGCCAATCATAACCCTGACCACCAGCAGTTGGAACCAGAAACACAAACATGCGCACAGACGCACCTGGCGCAGTCGGTCCACCGACTTCGGCCTGGTAATTGGTTGCCTGTTCGTGACCTTTGCCACACATACGGAGCTTGTTTGCTTTGTGAAGCCAAAAGATCGGTGTGCGCCCATTCCTGATTGATAAATACCCGATCTGCAGCGACAGAGAATGACAGGTGGCGAGGCACTGATGAACATCGGTTCGATGAAGTGCTTATGACCCATCTGGTAGGCCTCAGTGGTGGACCGACTGCGCCAGGTGCGTCTGTGCGCATGTTTGTGTTTCTGGTCTCAGCTGCTGGTGGTCAGGGTTATGATTGGCTGAATGAAGGCAGAATAAGCCCGAAACAGTGCTGTATCAATCTACCCGCATTCTCTGTCGTCCCTCCTCGCTGCTATTATGACTTGGCCGACTTCGGCCTGGTAATTGGTTGCCTGTTCGTGACCTTTGCCACACATACGGAGCTTGTTTGCTTTGTGAAGCCAATAGATCGGTGTGCGCCCATTCCTGATTGATATATATATATATATCGTCACCCCCTCCCCTACCCTCCAACGCAGGGAGCCCGAACAGTTCGCCCTCCCCTCCCCCGCCACAGATCCTAGCCTAATTATGCGTCCACCCGCATTTCATGCATTAGTTGCTTGCCTGTCAGTGGCTGCCCTGTCATGCCAACCAATTTAGTTTGATCATTTCACTTTCTCCTTCGTTTATTTCGTCTGACGACGGGTTGGTGTCACCAGCTCGAAAATTCACGAGTACAACTCAATTCTTTCCGACGAGCCTTCTATCTTCTTCATATATATATATATATATATATAATGGTAGGGGGCGCTCACCGATCGTTCATACGGAACTCACTCGTTCCGTTGTGCCTTAAGGGCTCTCTCTCGAGCCCAACCAGCAGCCGCACGGCGGCGCATGATATATAGGCAGAATGGTATTACTGACAAAGACAAGGGAGACTGGAATGGCCATTTCTGCCTGATTAGCCGTCGTCAGCCAGTCATACCCAAACCCGAAGTGTGGAAAAACCGAGCATCGAACTCGCGACCTGTTGGTTTAGAAGTCCACGCCTCTACCCACCGGGCCATTCTGCCTATATTTCATTGTATATTCCCGATCGTAAACCGACAGGGCAACAGGCTCGCGGCCCGGTGGGTAGAGTGCTATTGAGCCTAGCACACTATCATTGAGCCACGGTACCACCGCCATGTCCCCTGTGATCGAGTATGTCAACTACTTTGAGAAGGTGCTCAGACGCCCCTGGCGCAGACCCAGTGGTGGACCAGCTGCGCCAGGTGCGTCTGAGCGCAGGTTTGTGTTTCCGGAACCAGTTGGTGGTGGTCAGGGTTATGATTGGCTGAATGAAGGCAAACAAGCCCGAAACAGTGCTGTATCAATCTGCCCCCCAGACTCTGTCATCTCCCCTCTGCTATCATAGCTTGACCGACTTCGGCCTGGTAGGTGGTTGTCTGTTCGTGACTCCTATAGCCTATGCGAAGCTTGTTTGCTTCGGGAAGCCAATGGATCGGTGTGCGCCCATTTCTGAGTGAATATATATATATATAACTTCATAATGGTGTCGTATTAACGTATCGATGACCGCCTTCTCAAAGTAATTGACATACTCGATCACAGGGGACATGGCGGTGTTACCGTTGCTCAATGATAGTGTGCTAGGCTCAATAGCACTTGAGTACTAAAGAAGACGAGTTCTAATCACAAGTGTATGTAGGGCTGGCTAACGGCGACCAAAAATTCAGAAATTATCATCCCAGCCTTCCATATGCTTGTCAGAACTCTGCCTTGATTATATATAGGCTTTTTAAAGAGTTATAGGAATACATTAGGAAAACAATAAAGAATGATCCTTACCATGGTAATGCCAGGTTTATCACGTGGTCTAACTGCTTACAGGATTCTGTTTTCCTCCCCGGCATTGCAGCGGCCTCTGCAAAGCGCAAGAGACGCCTGGTCGTCGCCCGAAACAGGACCTTGAATGCAACCATTGAGTCCACCGTATGGCTCGTGTCCACTAGGTGCTTTGTAAGTGCGCTCCTGGGTACTATATTTTCCGCCTTACGTAGCCACTTCGGCATGTGCTCAGCTGACCTTAGCTTAATAGCTAACATGCATTTAGTAACTAGACGAAAGAAAAAGTAAGCAGGAACGTGCTCGGAAGACGTGGTAGTTCGACCAACGTTACCGACGATGTCCACCGTGTGCTTTGCAGCAAGGGGAGAGCAGGCACGGTGATTTTTGTTTTATTTAGTTTACGGTGACTGTAGACTTGCGCAGCATCTACCGCACACCCTCTTCCCCTGCCTGGACTCTGTGACAAGACAGTTAAAAGGACCGGAGTCGGGAGAGGGCACAGGCGAACCTGCACTTAGGGGCACCACCAATATCTCTGGTCCAAGATGTTAACTAACAACAAAATAAACGGCCCAGAAAAGTGGGTATGACTAGGAAGCCGTGCTCACTATCTGTGTACCTAGAAAAAACACACACGTATCTACCGGCAGCAGGCCAGGTGCCAGAGAGCTGCCAACTTCCACCATGGTGCAACGACCATTTTTTGCTGAATCATACGAAGGCAGACGCATACAATCCTTAAGGCCCTTGGAAGACGTAATGACCATGAGACGAATGTTACATAATTTACCAAATGTGTATGATGAATAATTACAATACGTGAATTAACTGCATTAAACAGCGGTTAAGTAGAAGTTGCGAAATACACCAGAGTTTCATCGTGACTTCACTCACGATGCGTCCATCCGAAGCTTTATTGTTTACCATCTGAGATATAGGTTTATTTGAGCTTTGCAGACTTTTAAAGGAAACCTCCACCTGATATGATGTCACTGAGACAGACATTTTTCTGCCTTTGAGCTGGCGTTAATTTTCCGTACGACCGTAGCATCTGATACCAAAACGCTATTTGTCTAAAGTGATTTCCACTAAGATTTGCGTAGGTCACAAAACGGGCTGGATCTGCTAAAGTTTAGATAGGAAAACTATTTCGATTTGAAATTTTAATGTATAAGGATATTAACCACTTAAATAGGATAAATGAACTGAAAGTTGGGGAAGTGTTTTCAGGCTTCCTCAAGAAGGGGAGACTCGTTCGTGAACAGCATTGCACGCTTTGGCAAACAAGCATGAATGGGGAGGATATTTCCTAGATAAGTTAAAATGGTAAGTTCAAGTTTGCCGAAGGTTAAGAAAAATATATTACCAAATGCATGCAAGTAGAAGGAAGCAACTTGAAATATCGCCCGTTTGCAGGTGTCCGGCAGACAATTTTAAAGGCTTATTTGGCATTGACTCGATAAATCGTATTAACAAGACGTGCGAGGCTAGCACTCAAAATCGATCTGTTTTCACCTCTGCCTAGTCAGGCGGGTATGTGTTTACGTACTACCTTTTTGAGGCGTCTCGTTGTGTGGCCATTATATCCCACTGCACAGTTTCATTGGCCAGTGAGGTACAAGTAATTGAAAGAACTTTAATCACCTAACTCTCAGACCTGCTGGCCGACTTTCAAGCTGTGCGAATTAAGGCAACATCAGGCAGGAAAAACTTGTCATAAATGCGCACTATTTAAGGAATATATTTCTGCGTAAATACCCTTTGAAAGGTTAACTGTCGTATGCGGCGCAAGGGGATACAGCTGAGACTTGCGCATGATCGCGTTGTGATGAGGTAAACCCGCGCCCACTATCTCACATCCGCCACTTTTCAGTGACAAATCCATTTGGACTTGGCGTGAGCGCAAGCGCGGAAAAAACTGGAGAGTCGGTCTAAACAGGCTTCTCACGCGCTGGTCGCTAATCCTGCGTTAACTAGTTTTCATAGATGGGACCTCGTATCCATCACGGAACAATGCAGCTGTAAAAGTCGGATTGAAAAGGAATCCGGGTAGGATCAAATTATCCCGTCAGTAAGCAGCCTTCCGAGACATGGTCTTTAGGGTGGCATGACGGATAGGGACTGTGTGCGATTGTTTACGCTTAAGAGATAATGCGTACGATACGAGCTGTACCAATTTCGCACCCTTTTCCTTTGTTTCAAAACAAATTCGAGACAAGGCGTCTAGGTGGTGCAGGAAGGTGAGGTGGGGCTCAAAGACCGATTCGGACGCAGAAATACTGCCTATCATGGACCACACATTACATCGGATGTCGGGATGTTGCAAATGCCATAAAGAGTAAATTTTAAAATAAACACTACGGTCAGACTTTTGTTACAAAGAGGGAGTGCTTTACAGTTTCGGTCGGCAGACTTCCAAGCGATGACTTTAAGTGTTCAATGGAAGCGTTTATGTCCGCGACCAAACATCTCTAATCATCTGCTGCTGTACTTGATCGGACACTCGAAACTAGATAAATAAATATGGTTTTGTTTGTCGTTTTCCTGCTTGACTTGATGCCTGGGCAACTCGAGGCTTATTTCAAACGAGGATATCAAAGAAAGTGAGCTTGCTATTTTGTTCTGTTATGCGAGGCACATTATCTGCGGTATGAATTCGAAACAGACAAACACAAGTATATTTATTGATAGCAACAAACTTTGCGACGTCTTACCAAATGCTGCCCGTCGCTGCATAGTACAGACAAGGAATAGGAAACAAAGAAAAATAATGAAAAACAGAAAAGTCACCTTTTTTACACGCATATTAATCAATGAAAATGGTAATATAAAAACGCCCTTTCAGGAAGGAAATATGGGGAAAGTAAGGTGTACAAGGACAGGCGTAAATCCACGGACTAAGGATTACCAGGGTAAGTTTAGGTTAACCACGTGGTCTAACTGATTGCATGGGTCAGCCGTCTCCCAGCGTCTTTTGGATGTCTCCAAGCAACACAGTGCCCGAGTTGATCGTGCCCGAATAGACGTTATGGAGTCAGCGGTGTAACCGCCGTATGGAAGGTGTTTCGTGACAGCAAGATCACAAATTTCATTTTCCTGCCATAAAGCCATTTAGGCAGACGTTCTGCTGACCTGGCTGGTAGTTACCATTTCCGTTCGCTGAATGTTTTTTTATCCACATGTGCGTTTGAATTTATAAACACAGTATGACATGACGTGTCCGTGGAATAGGGACAGCTTTAATGGGACTACCAAATTTGAGTTCGGCTGCATCGTGCGCCCTTTCAGTGGCACATCTCATTCGTCGCTGGATGGTATTTAAAAGGCTGTCAGTCTTTAGTGGCAAGGATATTACAGCGGACTTTCACATTTCGTCTTCCTAATGCTGCTTGTCAAGTTACCATTTGTATTCATTAATCAAAGTGCAGCAACCAACGACCTTATTACTTTGTTTTAATTCTTCTGTGTAATTTTATATAGTCGTCTGTTCCTTATTCGTTAAATGTGCTATGCAGCAACGGGGTTGCAATTGATAAGTCGTCGCAAAATAGACTTCTACCAATAAAGGTAGTTAAATTGCCTCAAATAGCCGTTAACTCACTAAAGAACGAAAAACTGAACACACATTGAGACACGGTCGGTCGGATTCCCTAGGCACTGCTTTGTGGCTTTGGCCTCTAAGCTAGTGAATTTCGGTATTTGAGAAATTTTGTTCGCTTTTTGAATTTAAAAGAGCCATGAACAGCAGAATATACTTGTACTAAATAGTTCGCAAGGACTTCCTGTCACCTCGTAAAGCAAATAATGAGTAGTGAAGACTCAGCAAGTTGAGCGTATTTTGTAAATCAATATGTCAGCCACAAAGATGGAATTTAATGCACAGAGTCTCATCAACGAAAGTGGTAAAGTAAACAGGCGATGGGAGAAGAGAAAGGGCATGAAGGAATGTTTAAATCAGAGAATTAGTCGTGATCAGGACATTTTTGTTTTACTACGTAGTTTAGATGTTAATACAATTTATTGATTTTGATTTGAATTCGTAAGCTGCACGAACTGCACGAACAAGTACTTGAATGGTTGTTTATGAATAAACTCTGCGACCGCTGCCAATTTTCCCCCAAACGAATAATGACATTAATATTTTTATGCAGGTTGTCTATGAAATATATTTTAATTTATAAGGCCATTGAAAATCAATAAGAAAAATTCATGCACTTTAAGCATTCTTTTATATCGAACATAGTTTTCGCAGGTAGCCGAATAGACGTTCAGTCAATAACTGGCATCTTGATTCAACTTAATTATCATGGAATAATGCTGCATGGCAATAAATGTTACATTAATATTTAAGTAATATTTCCGATTCGAAGACCTATCTGAGATTTTCGGCTTACCTACTCTATATACGCGCGCACACTTAGCGAAGGCTACAAAAGTATTAATTGATAAGTTACTAGGTAGGGTATGCGGCTCGGATCTCCCATAGGAAAGAGCTTCTTAAGAGATATGCTACGAGGGAATGATGGAAGCTGACTCACAGTCCACCGGTCAACCGCTCCACACAAAAACACATTCTATCAGCGCATGTCGTACTAGAGGTTTTCACATAAACGTTTTTTTTAGATTTTTTCTCACAGAATGCATTTTTAGTGAACCTGATATTCCGTTTTAGTCCGCAGAACGTCTCAGGTAGCAAAAGACGGTGTTAATTAACACTGGTTGTGTTCTGTGAAAAAACTGCGAAGAAAGCATATCCTGTCTACTTAAAGGTTGATTTGTCAACAATTTTTTTGCTACAAGGTCGGATGCCTCCAGATTCTTAGCTGAAAACACCGCTCCAACGCCTTCAAACGAGGTTTCTGATTCCATAAATAACGGTCCTCTCCTCTTGACAAAAACGCCAGTCTGTCAAATGTGCGGGAACAGTTGGCGGACTCTGCTTTGTCTGCTGGCTAATGGCACGTCAACGAGCAGTGGTGGTAATTGAACTACATGTATCGAAAACGAGAAGAGAAACAGACAAACACTTTCGGGTCTAGCATTTTTTCTCCTGCTGACCGATAGTGTAACTGACACCAGGGGTTGGAAGACTGCAATCTGGTTCACTGGCTGCTAAGGCATGACGAACGCGCTGCTAACTTTTGGGCATAGAGAACAGTCACCCTGGCGTTACGTCCTACCGAGGAAAAACGCTTTACGTTGTATTTTTGAAAAGACAAGCCTGCCATGCGTATGGTAGCAGAAAGCTGCGAATGCCATCGCGAGCCAGGGCAGTGGTCACGTGGGAACGACATAATTCTGTTGTGTGGGCGCTAGCCTAACCGCACCTAACCACACTGACTGACAAAAGGTCTGTGCGGATGCAGCTTCAAATTAAAATTCCAAGCAAGGGTTACCAGAAAACCAGCATTCAGGGATAAATTTCCCTTTCGCTCTCTATCATATTATCACAGGTCGTCATCTGCTAGGTACGTTTTGAGGGCCACTAAGAAGAAAATGTATGACAATAGAAGCTAAAAGATGAGTTTCAGGAAGCAGTGAAGAAGAAGGGAACATCGGCACCGATGACCTTTTATAAGAATCTGAAATATTATGTAAAAAATTCTTTTTGTGACGATCGCCGCTCCTTCCTTTGGGGAAGAAGCTGGTTTTCTTTACGTTCGTCAAAACACTGATACCCGTTGTCGATCAAAGCAAAAACCCCAATCTGTGTGCTATTTCATGATATCTTTACCGAAATACTGAAACGCGTTTTCGTCTCGTAAAGGTTACTTAAGAAGGGTTGTAACATTGATTGCCATGCAGCATAACCCTTAGATATTTTAGTCATGTCAAAATGCCGGCTTTTAACCGAGCTTTTATCCAGCAGTCTGCAAAAATGTAGCTCCATAGAAATGGTTCTATGTGTAGTAGGATTTTTTTCTCATTGACGTTTGATGTCCTTATGATGCCAAGTGTATTTTATGTAATGAATGCACAAAATATTTGCACAACATTTTGTATTGGATAGCTGAATCACGTGTTTGATCATGAAGTGCCTACGCAATAAACGTTGTATTTCTAAATTTATGGACGTTGCCAGAACAATTTACAACTCGGCTTGTATCCGCTGTTAATTATTATGAACGTTTTAGAGTATCTTCTTAATAGCATATAAAAATGTACGATAATCCTCAAGAGGAATATATACAGCATGCAGCTTAGACACCCCGAATGCACGTGCGACGGCAGGACGTGTCCGAAGTTATCCTGGAATTGAATGCTTTTAAAAACGAATTCTATTTTCATTTGAGACAAAATATTTAAAGCGGCCATAATTGACTACCGAACAAATAAAAAGACAGCAGTTTTATGCACGTTTTATATAAAAAAAAACATTTAAATGTCTAAGAGCTTCGCAAATCAATAAAGCAAACGCAAACCATCTAAGTAATGGATGAAGACATCTCCGAATACTTCACGCTTTTTTGTTTTCATTCGACTATCCGTAAAGACATACTCTGTACTATTCTGTAAACGTCAAAACCTCTGGTTCTCTAATAATAACATGTTTTTTAACAAACCGATTCCAACTGTTAGAATGGAACAAAAATTGACTTTCCTCTGCAACAAGCTCTGCATTCGAGGGCAAATTATTCTCATATCAAAGACGAAGATGCTCGGATACGCAGTCGAAGTCTAGGGTGGATATGATCATTAAACTTCGCGCGAATGTATCGCAAAGTACACTTACGCTCAAATTTATGAGTACTTTGTCGGATAAAATTGCGGGTACAAATTTACTGCACAGGAAAACGGTATTCCACTGAAACGACTGGAGAAGCAAACAAAGTGAGGAATGTTTAAAGCGACTGAAAATTCTTATATCGTTTTTCGTTATCAGGTTTCATGAGATAGGTCACGCACCATAATCATTTTTTACAGAGTGTGGATTTTGCAAAGACAGCAAAGGAATTTGCTTAAGAGTAGGCATCCTGATTTGACCGAAATAGCTTAAACTTCTTCGGTGCGATCATCAATAGTACAATACTGCAAAATTGCAAAATTTCGGTTAACATTTCATGTGATGGCATATCTGCTTTAGTGAAAATGCCCCTTTCTGCCGATCTGCCAGTCACTGAGTGAGAACGAAATGGTCAGTAACGACGAAGTATCTGGTTAAGGTCTTGATGTGATTTGAGCGCTCTGACCAACAGGTCCACTCACGCTTGTTTGGACAAAAAAAAACGGCTAGATCGCAGTTGGTAGCCAGGAATGGGAAAGCGGACTGCGACCTTAACCCTAACCATAAAATCAACCTGAAACGTTAACCGTTAACCTTGACGGCAACCATAACCCTAACCGAAATCGTAAACGGAACTGCAGCCCTTAGACACAGCCGTAACTGGAAAACCTAACCGTAATACTGATACCCAATCGCACACTCAAACCCTAGCCATAACCCGAAAACCTAAGCCTAAAGGCGTAAGAATAACCCGAAAATGGGAAACCATTAACCGTTACCCTAATCCTAACCTCAGACGTAAAACGGAAGCCAAACGGGTCAGATGTGATTATGGAATCTCACAAAATAGTCCCAGTAAACAAACCCCCCGGCCACCTGTAATACGGGGCCTGACTTCCAACTGAGATCTGGCTGAAAACAAATCAGAATAGTAAGTTTCTTATGCACGGAACTCCGGACGAATCGTCCGACGTAGGCGTTCACTAGCAAGGCAACAGAACGTGACGAAGGAGATACGATCGTTGGAACAAGCGCTTCATTATACTTCCAAAATTAATCAAAAAGCACAACGACCTCCCCGCTCCATATTCTGCGTTGTGTCTTTGTCAAGCGAAGTAGTTAGCCGCTGGGACAGCGTGCGGATGACCACCGTTCCGGTGTCAATATCGGCGAGCCAAATTGCCTAGGAGTACACTCGAATGACGAAATCCGGCCGTCAGCAACTCGACGGCGTGCGATGAACGTGGGAATCGATAATATTTACGGGCACACATGGGCGTGGCAACTGCGCGGCAACTGTACACCTCAACACCTGGCCAGTCGAGCCATAATGCACACGGGAGCTGCCATCTGGGATAGGCATGTAGCGGTCTAACAACTACATCCTATAAGTCCTGCAGCACTTGGGCCATTTACCACCCTTATCTAACTCTGCCTCTGATAATGGAGTTGACTGAGCATACGAAATGTCGGACTAATAAAGCTGTTGTTGCTGCGATCGTGTCTCCTTCTTTGCGACTACCTCCTGGAACCCGCTTCTTCGTTTCAATTACCATAAAACCTGTTGACGGGGTGCACTCATGTCTGAAACGGAGAGTGAAACTGTGAAGTCAGCTGTCCTTTTATGGGCTTATAGAAACTGGTTAAATTATTTCATGTGCAAATGTGCACTGCATTATCCAAATGGTGTAAGGTTAAGTATTTTGGGCGGCATTGCCGAGGAAGGTTTTGTTTCATTGCAGCTTGGGCGCTTCTGACTGCGCGCGTGCACCAGTTGTTTGACGGTTGTTGGACGTGGAACCGCTCGTAGGGAAATGTGATGTACCTTGCCCTGGCGAGTAGTTGAAAACAGACCTCAGACACCTGAAAGACAACTGTCTGATACGGCACTCGGCCAGACACAGAACGAGACGGTGACTGCCAATAAAAGCGAAGAGACGAGTCCGAGGAAGCAGTCTTAAAGAAGAAGACACGACCGCCGGGACAAGAGCTTTACTAGCCTGAAGTTTCGGATTCCTGCTCGAATCCATCATCAGAGACATAAGCAGATAAGGGTAGTTCATGCACATGCGGCTGCAGTATTTATAGGATGCAGTAGCCATGCTACCGCATGCGTGTGAATATTCACGGCTCCCTCCCCTTCATCAGGGATCGTTGCACGTGGCGTAATGGCCGATATTCGCGTCGTTAATTGCTGCAATTTCATCACGTGCGTTGGATGCTCGTGTGATGATTGCTCGAACATCTGACGCGCTGACCCGGGTGTTGGGAAGTGTTCACCAGTGCTCTCACCGGGTGGCCAATTACTCCGCCTAGACGAAGTCTCACCACGCCCGATGGTTGCCTCCGGCGTCAGGTGATGAAACCGAAAGACCCACTGCCACGGCGAGAAACGTCTGGAGTCGTTTGTCGGATCTGGTGCAGTTGCAGACAAAGCAACTACGTCGGAGAAACCGGAAGACAACTCCGAACGCGAATGGCCGAACACGCTACTGCGGTGCGGAGAAATGACGTTAGCTATCAAGTTGCGGCTCATTCGACGGGTTCCGGTCACACATTCAAATTTGAAGAGACTGAAATCTCCCTAAGAGGTGACAGCAGCGTGAGCCGGGAGCTGTTGGAGTCATGGTTTACTGGCCCCCAGTCTATTATCAAGTGCAATGATCTTTCCATTTAATACACCGTGCTGAGACTTCGTCTAGGCGGAGTAATTGGCCACGTGGAGAGCGCACTGGTGAACACTCTTCCAAACACTCAGGTCAGCGCGTGAGATGGCAGAGCAATCATCACGCCAACATCCAACGCACGTGATTAAATTGCAGCAATTAACGACGCGAATATCGGCCATCACGCCACGTGCAACGATCCCTGATGAAGGGGAGGGAGCCGTGAATATTCATAGGTATACGGTAGCATGGCGACTGCATCCTATAAATACTGCAGCCGCATGTGCATGAATCACCCGTATCTGCTTATGTCTCTGATGATGGATTCGAGCAGGAATCCGAAACTTCAGGCTAGTAAAGCTCTTGTCCCGGCGATCGTGTCTTCTTCTTCGAAACGGTGACTGTCGATTGTTAGGCAAAAGATAGAAGAAATATTCATAAACGGTGCATTTGCAGGTTGGGTAGCGTGTCAGTCGTGAAAGGGAATGGTTTAAACGTGGTTAGACTGAAGACGCCGCCTACGCAGAACTGAAGGTCAGTCAGAAGCCAGCGTGCTCGCTTGAGAGACCATGTCAGCGTGTGCACACGACAAGGTCCTTTCCGATAAACTATGCTAGGCCAGGAGAATACTGCGCTTTAGTTGGTCTACGGTTGTCGGGGCACGGGACGTAGAGTCAAAAATCTTTAACTTTCATCGACAGAAATGCGTTATTATGTTTAGTACATGATGATACATTGCGAGTAATAGCTTCAGCGAAGTTGGAGGCGATTTTAAACGATAGTACGTTTGGACGACTGCTTGTGAGGTTTGTTTGAGTCAAGGTGTTGGCGACCGCGTCTTCTGATCCGTGAACACAGGAAAAGCATCAAAATAAGGTAGGGTGAGAAATCAATGTAAGCCGCGCCTGGCAGTCGATTCTTGATTGCACCGACGACGGCGAACTGTTGCGACCACTAGCCCAGATGCGCCCGTGTTCGAGTCTTCAGGGCATCTGGGTGACAAAGTGTACTAAGCAGTCGGATGCCAGCATCCGCGTTGCTTGACTGCCAGGTTCTTCATCTTCCACAAATTGTGCCTCTGTCATTTCTGATTTAGGAAACTTATCGTAGTAGACCTTCGTACCTTGACGGACACTTTTGAAAAGTATGCTAATTTTAACTTTGTTTTGGCTATTTGGATGATTGTGTTGAGTTTCGCCGACTCAATACGATTCGTCGAGACAAAAAGTGCGCTTTTGTCTAACTTTTATTTGGCCCATTTCAATAGTGAAGGGAGTGGATCCAACTTTTAAGCTAAAGTTTATGTGAACGTCACAAATGGGGATCTATGATCTGCGGAACAACAAAGAAAAGCGTAATCAAACAAGAACCAATATCTGTCAAACATTTGTAAGCAAATATTACTGATTATTTTAAACCGCATTCAGCTACAAGTAAGCCAGCCAGCCGTACGTTTTTCAAACACTCAGTTAAGAACGAAGTTGGGAATTTAAGACCAGCAATCACAATGTCTTGCTGCGAAAAAGGGGGATCGGTCGCTAATCAGTACATCACAGGTTAATCCACATTCCGTCTCCTTTTTATACTCGACTTTCCTGCGCTCGCCCGACAGTTGCGAGGTTGCACTCAGAGCTCAGAGAACTCCGGTCCGGCTTTATGATTTTAGAAATCATTGAACCCTTATGAAATTAATATATATGTACTGACTTCTGCGATTTATATCTTGCGAAGAACTAGTGTTGGATGCATAAGTGGGGACCTCCTGTCTATTGATGTGATCGGAACCAGAACTTCACGGACTGTGAACGACCAGACAATTTCCAGTTACGAAGTCTGTGAGACAGATTAAAGCAGACAACCGTTATTTAAGCAACGCGCATATTCTGGTTTGGAAGGAGATGGAAGGAGAAATGTCGTGTGTCTATGCGTCAGCGAATTTCGAGCTTCAAGTGGGAACAAATCCGCGAGGGGCAGGTTGCTGGCCAGAATCACATCCGCAGCCGCGCGCAGGGTTGGGAGCATGCCAGTCGCTGTGATCCGCACGGCGAGGTGGCATCCTCCACCACATTTCCGCGTGACCCGAGCCACCATTGAACCGATGGGCACAAAGTCCGCTGTTTTGCTTGAAAACGCAATTTCGCGTTAAATAGGAAAAAAATTAATTCGGGAGTCGGAAAGTAACTACAAAAGTGTGCCTGTTGGACGCCTAAACAAATTTCACACGGTTGTACCATGTAGTTAAACTTACGGTAGGTGGTGCTTCTCAAAAAGAACATTTCGGTTAGAAAGAATAACGTAGGTAGGGTGTAGTGCAAAAAGCATTTAGCAAAATCGTTGAATACTGTCGTTAATTAAGAGTGTCCGCTTATGAATGCGCTTATTTCTCATTGCCTGTAAGATTAAGGCCATTAAGTCTGATTGCTTAACTCGTATCAGCTGCTTCCGTTAATTTTCGGTATTATTGGAAATTTAAACATATTTTTTTAGTATATGTCCTTATTAGTATGTACTTCTTTAAGAATTTTGAAGCAAGTTGCGTTATCCGTTGACCCTCCACTCAATGTCACGGGGGAATCTGTTCTAAAAATTCTTAATTATGCGAGTTCTAGAAATTGCTGTATAACTATTAAACGTTCATCATGTCTGACTAGCAATTCTCATTTAAGCGCACATATAACCACCCATTTAAATTGTAAAGTATTGGGACTGCATGCAGCAGTCGCTTCATAATATGAAAGAACATGCAAATGTTTTTAAATAAAAGGAGAAGGCCTCGTAAATATGAAAAATATAACTATAATACAAAGCCAACACAATTTGTCTCCCAGAAGGATTCAAAAGCCATGAGGGAACTGAGGAGAGATTACAAAATCATCAGTCTGCCTCCTAATAAGAAACGATCAACCGTCATAAAGAATCGAGAGAACTGTAATGAAAAAGAAAAGACCCTTCTTGATGGTGCAGAATTTTACAGACCGGTATGGAGCTCACAAGCCAACGCAATGGCAGATATGCTGAACAAACTGCTAAGAGAATATAAGCGCAGAAATATGGTCACGGATAATGGATGGCAACAAATAGGACAACTGACATCGCTTGAGCAAATTTAAATGGTCTGTCAAAAATCCATAAAGCAAGTGTCTCACTGCGTCCAATCACTGCCCCACAATGCAGCCCCACATATAATTTGGCAAAGAGGATGTACTCAAAACTGAAGTTCCTCCAAGGCAATTCGACTGCATAAGTTTCATCAGCCTCTCAATTCCGCATAGAACTATGAGGTCGGAGGATTCAGTCGGAGGAAATCATGGTTTCCTTCGATGTGAAGTCGTTAGTTACCACCATTCTACCTAAACTGTCCCGCGAGGTTTTGCGCAAGACACTTTGGGAGGTGGGCGACGAGACTCAGAATGCACTCAAAAATGAACACCTCATGATGCCGTTTGAATTCTGCCAAGAAACTTTTTGCTTTTGTTGGAGAGACTTTTGAACAAATAAAAGGAACTCCAGTGAGCTTATCGATCTCCGCTTTAGTGGCAGAACTGGTCCTACAGGTGTTAGAAAAGATTGCTTTCCCCCAACATGAACCGGTTTTTTGGCGCCGTTACGTAGACGACATGTCTGTCATCTTAAAGAAGAACATTCTGCAACATTTCCACAGCTTGCTCAACGCAGACTCCCCTGATATAAAATCCACGAAAGAAAGTAGAACAGAAACATCAGTTTCCCTTCCTGGATGTGCTTCTCAGACGAAACTTTAACGGTGAACTTGATACGACGGTTTATAGGAAGGCTTCTTAAGTTCCACAGCAAGTATCTAGTGGCTCAAAAACGACGCTGTGTGAGAACGCTCTTCAAACGGATCCAAACTCATTGCAGCGAACCGCAGAACAGAGCGCGTGAGGCCCACTATCTCAGCCACCAGAGTTTGCAAAATGGTTATCCGAAGACACGCATAAGTCACTGCCTACGAGGTCGCCCCCAGAGGGCCCAAACATCTAAACAACCAACGATATGGCATTCACTGCCATATATCAACATGTCAGAATCAACTGAGCCTTTTGCTACAGCTAGCTGTTGTTGTTGCACACCTCCCCAAAGCCACCATATGCAGTAAAGTCATGAAAAATAAAGATCGATTAGAGCTTGAGGGGCTATCTGGATGAGTGCGTAAAATCCCGTGTCAAAATTGTCCTTGTAACTACACACTGCACACTGGACACATGATCGGATCGCGCATTCTCAAACATAAACTGTGTGACGAGGCAACGCTTTATAACATGTGGTCGCCCAAATCTACGAAATGAGTCACGAATTTAACTTTGCAGCCACCAAAATAGTCGCCCTCACCAGAATTAAAACAGGCCGAGAATTTATTGAAGCCTGGGGCTCAGATGAGAATTTAGTCAATTGATTTATCAATCCGGAGCCGACGAAGACAGCACTATGTGGTCACTCCTAGTCTTGTGCCGTCGGTCGGTGATTGACGTACACACCCTATAACTGTCGTTTGTTCTGTTACCGCTACTCTCTCTGAAGATGGACTCCTGCACGAGTTCGGAAGCTCAGAACAATAGAGAAAATGTTCCGGTGCTAGATCCGCCCTTCTTCTTCTTCTTCTTCACTTACACTGGCAACTGATTTCGAATTTGAGTAATCAGTCAGAATTGATATTTAAAGTAGTTGAATGCTGAATTGGTAACGAACAGGCTAAAGTTATGTCTTTAAAAGCATAACCTTTCCCGTAGCTGGGATTACTGCCAACTTTTAAGTCTTTTGCATATAAAAACCGGAAAAAAGCTCACAAGCCCTCTAAATCCACCGACTTTGTTTTTGGCAAGCGAGCCTATATATTCATATTCATGTCTCAGTATGGTATAACGTAACGCGCGGTAATCCAGGAAGAAATCAATGTGCCGGCTACAGGACCTGACATCTGATAGCTGTTTGTTGAGTCTGAGGCTTTCAAAACATGGCTTACTCCAGGCTTTAACAATTCCTTACACATACGCTGGCTGGTTTCAACAGTTTAAGCTGCGAAATAAGACTTGTTGTCCATTGTGAATAACACTACATATCGTTTGTGTCGGCGAATCAGAAATAGCACCTGGTTTAGCCGACGTAGTTTTGGATTCCTATCCTTGCAAGGTGCATTGTAAACATGGAACGAACGTTGCAAAAACGGCACGAGTCTACAGGTTGCATCACATGACGCTGAAATGTAGCACTGTGCTTTCCCTAAGGAGTTGCAGAGGTCAGGCGACTGTTAAAAATACTGTTTTAACTCAAGACATGATGTTCCACGCCCCAGCCTACGCTTTTTCGATCGTTATCTGTTTTCCTCTCCTAAAGATGTCGTTGCAAAAACTCAATTTTGCTAAGAAAGAGCCCTTTAATTTTTGCTGGCTCAATAAGCCTTAAATTTTAGCCCCGGTTTTTAAGCCTCCAGGGCAAAAGAACCATAGATTAGGAAAGAAAGGTAAGGCAGAATAAGTCGCCTTAGCATATCTCCTGTTTATTGGTAATAATTTCGGTTTATGTGCACAGATCAGTTGACTTCAGATTATTTGAGGGAAATGTAGGTTTTGAACCACTGAACTCCCCGTTTCTTACAAGGAAGCGAATTATATTAGAAATTTGAAAATGGAAATAGTAAACAGCTTTAAGTATCATAATAACGGCCGAAACCCACCCGATGTGTAGGTCAAAGGCAAAACAAAAAGATTTGTTACCATTGTATAACAAAGACTAGGCTAGGGAAATTTAATTTCGTCTAGAATTTGCAGATATTTTCAAATATTTATGCAATTGAGGCAGAATCGAGATATAAACCTGATTTGTACAAAAGGAGTCGCCAAATGTGCGTCTGCTTTTCGAGAACATAGCGTTTGACCCATAAAACAAGATACATTACTACTGAAGATGGTAAACTTTCCAGATGGAAGCAGCCACTTAAGTACAAGCAGAACGGTTTGCTTAAATGCGTGGCTGAACGCTATTAACAAAATTATACTAATGACGCAGCATTTAAAAATTATTCAGACGAAATGCATCATATCTACAAAAGTAACGTCATTTTGGTAGTTGGTTAAATTAACAGGGTAGCAAATTGCTCGGCTTTAGAAGTTCAGAGGGCTCATAATGTTGACGCAATATTGCCCAGAAGAGCGCCATTTTTGTCAGAAAAACTCACTCGATGTCGAAGAACGCAGTGCGGCAAGCCCATGTGTTTTGCAAATTAATGCACGAAAGAGTAGGGCACTGGAGGGTGGCAGAAGGGGGTGAGTGGAGGATTTCTAATACATGCATGTCGTTGTTTTAACACACTTACATTTAGTCTAAAGTTTCGAGAAGTCAAGTTAAGTCAGTATTCTAAGATGCCAACGAGTTAAATTTACAGCCCCTCTGTAAGGCTTGCGAGCAGCGCGTGTTTTCGGGCTTGTTGCGGTTTATTTTGCAGGTTCTCCAGCACTGTTTAACTGCAGTCGGTGCACATATGAATTATTTTTTCACATGCCAAGTGGCGAAGTAAGTCAAAGAAGACCGCAGGTACCTGTCCATGCGGCAATTGCACATAAAGTTCTGTGCAGCTATCTGGCTTGGACTTTGACTGCGACCTCCCCGAAAATTTGTATTCAGTCCAGACAGAAAGATAATGGAGTTCATTTATTATTCAGGGTCCATTGCTCCCTGTGGATTTGTTTTGGGTAGAAGTTAAGATAGTATCCTGCGGTATATGTTACATACATGGATAAGTGGGAAAATAAATCAAAAAGATCATCAATACACTTATATCGTAGTACATATAACCCAGGTGTATACCAATGCAATGCCTAACATTAAGCCGGCCTTTCGGCGTACGCAGATACTGCGCAGATTCATATATTCCCATATTATCTGTATACGATGCTCTTTAAATTATTCCGAAATTCCCGTCTGTACGCAGCATCTCTTATGGAATTTATAACGAGGGGGTCAGTGGCCTGTAAGCAGTACAAGGCAATAAACATGAAAGCCGAAAGAGCAATAAAGGCGCATTTGGTCGACTCTTTTCATGTGCAATGAAGCGCATTAGGTTGCTTGTTAGGCCAAATGTAGCGTTATCCTATACAACAACGCCAGGGAATTTGAGGTGGGCAGTCGTTGAAGACTCGTTTTTATGGTTGCGCGGGCTTTACGAGGACAGCATCTATGCCCGAGATTTTGATTTGGCTGAAATGCTGGTGTAGAAGGGAAGTGTTTGATGATAGGTATGCGCATATATAGACTGGAACTATTTTAACACCCTTAGAAACGAAATAAACTTCACTGATGCAATTCTTAAAACTGGTTCCTCAGCACGTCGTCAGACACATTTGTTAACTTTAAACCATGCCTAGCAAAAATACTGCTTACATTTATACCAATCGATCGCCAACGTAATCATTTAACCGGATCGGCATTGCACATATCCATCTCCATGTTTGCCTTAAAGATTCTGCAATAGATGCACTGGACCAACATAGGGGTCTTATCGGATTTCAGCAAACGTGGTTGGAATGCACAATATAACAAATTCCAACATTTCATGAGTGCGCTGCCAGGCCCTGCTGCTGGCAGAACTCGTGCTCACTGGCACTCCTGTGCTTCCCCCGCCCATTTCTGTTATTGGTTAGAATCCTGGTCATTCTCTGTGTAGAAAAGGGGTGCGTTGTGGAGCGTCAAGGTGCGGGCTCGACCGTGTCGTCCACCTGCGCCTTCCGCTGCCTTTGATTTTCTTGACTCTGTCCCGATACCGGGCCCAGGTGGGGGAGAGGAGTGTGCGGTAGGTGCAGGGCAAGTCCATTTTCACTATATATACTAATTCGAACGCCAGCCACAGTGTCTGGTTTAAATTTTCATGGAGCACAAGGTGAACATCCTCAGAAATGACGGTCGAACTATCGTCTCGTAGGCATTGGCTAACGATGATGACACAGCATTCCTTCTGGAATAATATTTTAGGACGGTTTTTCGTCTGCGTTTGAGAAATCCGTCCATAGGAACTGTTTGCTTTTAGTTCGACTTTGTAAGCAGCCAATAAATCTTTGATGCCGGCAGATGAATGACTATTCACAAAAATGAAGAGGATCTCAGATTGCATAGCTTTCGGATAAATTGACGCTTGCATTATTTCATTCGAGTTTCGGAATATGCATTTATATATATGTATATATAAACCGTAGATGCGCAAACTCGTGAAACGTAAAAATTTCTAAAACAGCCATCTACAAAAATTCCGTAAACATTATTAACTATGTAGGATAATTTTTTTCATTAATTTTTGATATCTGAATAAATTCATTTTTTTCTTAGATGAATGCGCAAAGATATTCATTCGTACAGTAAGCTGGTTTATCATCACGTCTCCTTTATATTTTATTCTCAAAAATTGTACTATTCATTTCAAAAGGCGTTTTCAATTCCCAAATAATTTTGAACCCGTCCTGCCGTTTCAATGTCATTCAGACTTTCTAAACTATACACTCTATATCTTCCCTGTGATGAAAATCATAAATTTACAGACGTTATTGAGAGAAGACTGTATAAGTTTCATAAAAATCAGCAGTAGATGTGAGCTCTAATGTAAACGTTACAAGATACATGAGTAAAGACAAACACACGATGTTACTTGAACAGACGTTTCGCGAATCTAAAAAGCTTAAAATAGAAAACTGTTTGAAACCTTGATTACACCCCTCGCACAAACATAATATTGGGTTAAGGCACAATTTTCTATCAGCTTAAAAGGAATGAATACTTTTATGCATGTTTTCTTTGAAATTAGTTTGCATTTGTAAGAGTATCGAATACCGATGAAAAAATTCACATTCCATCAGTAGATATTTATTACAGAGTGTGGCTCTTGTTAGCGACCGGAAAAAAGTTCGCTCATAAGTCGGAATCATGAAATAACTGAATTACCATGGAATTCTGCTGGACAGTGATTAAAGTTACAAAACTTATTAAGCACTACTTTCGAGCCGAAAACGTATTTCGGAATTAAGGTTGACATTTCATGAGTTAGCCCATCTACTGTAAATATAACATGAATTATCAGTCAACACTAAAATAAACTACCTCACTCATCGTCCCCGAAAAAGACGAAGAACATAAAGTGACAATTACTTGGACTCCACTGGCTTTGTGCTGACGTCTCGAAAACGTCCTAGTTTCCATTATCAAGCTGGTGGGACGTCAGTTCCAGAATTGTTCTGTCGGGCTGCGTGCTTCGTATATTAATCGTGCTTGACGAATGAACTTTGACCAGCCTTCTGTCTGGGGATTGACCTCGGCCTCTCAGTAGTCGGCCGCTGGCGCGCTCACGTGCCCTCTGTTCGCTACTCGGCTGTGATTTTGGTTGCAAGTTGCGTGTGCCAGTGGGCCTTCGCCGCTTACCCTGATGGGCGGATCAGCGGCTGCCGAATGTGGGAATCACGTCCAGCTGTTTGGGCGCTTGCCTAGGGGAAAGTGCTAGCCACGTTTATCGTAAATGACAAATATCTGGCATCTTCTACAGAAGTTAAGCCAAATACCATTTTTTTGCGTGGAAAGCGCGCAGCATGTAGTTTGGAACCCACAGGTAACAATATTCTGGGAAAACATATGTTTTGCAATAAAGTACAAAAAAGAATGCTTTTTGTTATGTTTTGTTTATAATGTATTTAGGCATGTATCTTAAAAATATTTTGCAACTGTTCCTGTTTTGGGATGTGGTATGGTTTTTGGGAGAGAGGATATCTGTTCTGACTCAAATATTTATTGCCAATTTGAACCTGACAACAAAAGACATCCAGGACACTTTACTCTACCTCCTGCATACAATAATTCCTAAAATACTTACACTGATTATTCTCCAGAGCTCACACTCCAGAAGCTGTAGAAAGAACTCGGTAGGATTCACCTAGAGCCGAATCCTTCGCAGCTGTCTCATGCAGCAGCAGAAACATTGGCAAAAAAGTATCCTGAGTATGGTATTACCATCTCTGAGATATATATGAGCATCGACAATAAATGACAGAGATTACTACCAATTATGTGATCTTTTTGATCAGTGTAACGTGTGCATTAGCAAGGAAAGCTTGTGGGTTCAAAAGTTGGCACTCCAAGATGACCGAAGTATTTTTAAATTGCCCTTCATGGTAATTAGTATGATGACCCTGTCTAAGCGATCTCCTTGAATTGAGAACACATTCCGGAATTGCAATCAATATTTTCTGATATGGCGTATCCATTATTTGTGCATTCGCGCAAAACTGTGGTTAGCGAGCAACATTTTGTGACTGAAGTTGCTATGACCAATCTCCGCGCTTTCCCCTTGGCCAGCCGTAATACGGGAACTTTGATTACAATTCCAGCAACGGCAGTATTTCTTACATATTCGTCTAAGGCGATTGACTAACAGTGTGTTTCTTTATAGTTTCAGAGCCAATTCGCCAAAGGAGTTAGTCGCTTTCGTCTCAGATGTCCTCATATTTGTTTGCCCAAACCGCGTCTTGCCGACAAATAAGGTCTTTTGGGTAAGAATCTTCCATTCTTCCATATAACCTAATGCAGACATTTGTCATTTTTATGAATCCGACCCCATCGTCGCAATTATCAGCGTGAGTCGTTGAGTTAGCTACTGTTGGTAGGGTAATGGGTTACTTAGTCCATTTATCTATGCAGGAATAATTATTTTATTGGATACTTAAACGTCAAAATGCAATTTTCTTAGAGCGACTGATTTTGAAAAAAATTGATTAAACTGTCTGCAGATACTACTGAATTGAGACAAGGAGGGTTGGGTGCGGGTGTAGGTACACGAATACTGCTGCTAATCTTGTAGCAGATGTAAAAGGTAGCCTATTATGGGTAAAACGTTTAAAGAACCTGCGGCTTACCCATTACCGGCGGGACCACAGGGTACCACAGGACGAGAGTGCCATATAGCGCCTGTTGTCTTGCCCAAAATTGTCCCTAAGACAATCCCTGACCTTAACACTAGACCTCTTAACCCCAACTTCCTTAAAACTTGTCACAACACATTCTTTATTGCGGAGAGTGCTTGTAACCTAGCTCGACCAAAAGGAGCAGATAGTCAAATAATGCCTACATGAATGGGATGCAATAGTATTCACAGCACCGCAACACTGTAACAAATATATCAACCCTTGCCGGCTCTCTTATTTCGAACAAAATTACCAGTCATACAACCGGTTCTTTTGGAGTCGCTCGTTAAGCATTTACAGATAGATTACCTCCAGTAGTAGCCCAAAACTGCGGGCTTCTAAAAAAGAAGTGCTTACCTGAAATTATACGATAGTTTGCATTGGCCATTTAAATGTCAGCAGCAGTCTTTGTTTGCAGACATATCAACAACATATTGCGTCGGCGGAAAAGCATTTCAATAATTAGCCCAGGATTCATTTATTTGCTACAAAGGACAACATTAAGATACTCGAGCTCACAATCGACAATATATATATATATATCGCGAACAGGAAGGGCACCGTTGTGGGTTGATAATAATCAGTAGATGTTTTTAAGACGTACGTGGTTTAGATTTCAAAACAGGTAGTTTACGGTTAATTTCTTGCCGGAAATTTCGTAGTCGCTAAGGTTAATATCGTTTAAAAATTATTTTTTGAGAAGGGCTCCTCGAAAAACGGCTTGATAGGATTTGGGAGTCATGTTAAACTACATTAAGGCACCTATAACTGACACAAAACATGTGATCTAAATAAGTGATCACTTTCATTAATGCGTGGAGTTTAAACGTAGATAGAGCAGGTTAAGAAGTTAGCTGCCAGCTTACTTTGGTAGTTGAACATAATCCGGCTGTAATTCAGGATCGCTACCCAGTAGACCAAAACACCGATCTCAGCTGCAGTTGTCGACGAAATTGCAAAAAACATCATTAAGACTAATTATATATTTAAGATATTCCGTTAAATCTTCTTGTCGGTCAGATCTGTAAACGCGATCTAAGAAACTCGGGACAAAATAATCATTGCAGAAATGCATGCTACCTTCGTACTGGTAATTAAGTTAAATGCGACCAGTCCGTGGTCGTAAGTGTCTTCGGCTGCTAGACGTTAAGTAGTAACCCCCTCCTTTACTTTTAAAAATTTTGAATTAACTTGGACATCATAGACGACAAATTGGCCCTTCAGTAGTAACCTTTGAAAATCATCATAAAAGTATTCAAAGGGGGTGGTAACAAAATACAGTGTCTCGTTAACTATATTTAAGACTAAATATACAACTCTTGGTGGCAGGTAAAGAAGAATTTCGAAAGTCCACGCGTGTAAAATATAATTTCAAGGGAAAGAATAAGTGAAGTTTAACATCATGTTTTTTTCCTGCCATTTTTTTGTACGTTTGTGACCAGATTATGGAGCACACATTTCGCTGACTGTTCTTCAGATGAAAATGAAGAAACTGGAGCCTCTTAGAACTGTATTTCCTTAAACAAAGTTTACAATTCATGACATTTATACAATCTAAAATAAATGTGCAATCAGAAAGTGTGAGGTAAACTAGGAAAATTCAAGTCATTACGTACGTGACCGTTAGTTTAAAAATTCGAAGAGCTTCCATATATACGTAGACTTAAAATCATGTTCAAAGCAACCAGTGTTAGAGACTCTCATAATTTAGAAGCCAAAGTTGTCATTTTAGGCAATGCTTCCCACACCTTCGTACAGAGTGCACACCTGAGCTGTGCTACAAGGGCAGAATCATCTCAAGGTACAAAATAAAGGCGAAGAAATTGTTCGGCTTTACATAATAGTATCGGCAAGCAGTGTACCGACACTAAAGGGGTCGTAATGCCGAAGTAAAAGTTTGCTGGGTATTTAGGGGTGCAACATATCGTCGGATTCAAGGAACGAGATACTAATGCATGAAATGTGTTTGTTTCTTCTTTGAGTGCAACGTTTGTCAGGCACGCGGCAGTTTCAACAACGCAGCTGATCAGAATGCGCTCCAAGGAAGCGCAGATTTGTTTTCCTGGTGTTTTGGTTCCCCAGTCGAGAGCATGGTTATAGCGAAGTGCGAAACATCAGGCAAATATCACTTTTGTTTTAACGAGCACGCCTCCTTATACCAAACGCCTCTTCGGACCCGTCTACTTGTGATTACAGGTTTCAAATGTAACTCCATATAGGATCAATTTGCCTCTAACCTGTCTTTAATTTGCAAGGCTATAAAGCTGGATTTTAGAACATTGATCCAAGTATGAGAATTTGCAATATCACGCCGGATCAAATGTTGCTATTCCGAAGATGTCTATTAAACACAGTCTTCATCTGCTTACATGGAAAATTAGTTATTGGCTGAAAGTCAAACCTAGACGCTACTTATAAAATTTGATAAAAACACCGTTGCATCAACGTATTTGAACAAAAGACACAATTCAATTGTTTTATACAGAAATCCTTTTGATCGAGGCACTTATTAACTTCCACATCAACGTAACAGCAACCAGAAGAAATAGGTTATTTTACTGTTTTTTACAAGATGTCAGCCCTATTTTGGAAAGATTATTGTAAATAGGTAACAATTTGGTAAGAAGTATGCCGCATGCATTAAACGATATGCATTTAACAGCGACGTTGGTGCTGTAGCTTAGCATAAACTCTAAAATCCAAACTACGGACTGCCGCTCACTCATTGAAAATCGAAACGCAACTCGCCTATAACACATTTAATTCTACCCCCTGTATTAGGTTATTCTGTAAGCCCTCGGGCCTTTATCCGTTTGTTCACAACAGAGAACAGTTACAGCGAGGTTTATTTATCCCTGTGGACCGACCGCTAGTCAACCATTGCTGCAGAATGCCGCGCTTGTTTAAGTTTTAACTATCAGCCTTCTCTTATTTGCAGATTACCGAGGGAATGGTGGGTGCGCACGTACTGCCTTCAATTGCTCAGATAACCGTTATTTTTTAACGCGCAAACTTGGAATATAATCCCCTATTTTTGATGCGCAACTAACATTATGTCCTCTGAAAAGGTTATCGAAGCTAGACTTAGCAATTTTCGAGCATACCCCCTTTTTCTGCGTCATGTAATGCCAGCGGTGAACGCATTACTATTAGCTGGGTATATTTATGCAAACATCAAGCTACGATGAAGAAATAACGGCCAATGCTTAAATCAAAAACTGTTTCTCGGGTATCAGTTATTGTCTATAATCCCTAGCCGTCCTTAGCAGTTCTTCAATTAGATTTATTCCTAAAAATTTGCTCATCATTGAGCAGCTGTTCATCCGCTCAAAGTCGCCTCAAATTGTTCATGTAAAAAGCGCCCACCAACTGCTGCGAAAGTCACTGAACACAATGATTTCGCTCATCAATATACTCAGTGATCGCATTAGGGGATAAACTTGTCTAATGGTGTTTGGCGGCTCTATCTGACAGTTCGACCATCGGTTTCGATGATGTCCACCGTGTGCCCCACGGTTGCAGCAGCAATGGGAGCAAGGACGGTGACTTACGCAGCTGTTTATAGTGACCGTAGACTTGCGTAGCATCTATCTACACTCTCTCCTCCTCCCTCGCACGAGCCCGGTGTCAAGACAGAGTCAAGAAGACCGGAGACGAGGGAGGCCGCAGGTGGATGGCGCGGACGGAATCTCACCTTGGCGTTACACCACACCCCCTGGTCCACACAACAAATGACCAGGATTTCAACCAACAAAACAGAGATTTGGAGGCTGACACAGCTGAAGCCGCACCTGGGCGTGCCGCCGACGCCTGGCTCGGATCCCACACTGTGGTGGAAGTGCCATAAAGGCCACATTAAAAAGGAGCCATTGCAGCCTGACTCTCAGACCGCCTCCAGTGAAGGAGGAGGTCCAAGTTACCCCGTCAGTTGGCAACCTTCCAAGCCACGACTTTTAGCGCACCGTGATAGCTTCAAGCGCGGTCAGATTGTTTATAGTGAGGAGAAAGTGCGCTGAGTCGTCGACCTCACTCTCCCTTCCCACTCCCACACCCCAGCCGCTGTCCGAGCCGGTCAGCAGACTGGAGTGGGGAATGGGTGCGGTGGCTATCATGGTCGACTGACCATGACTGCGTGCGCCACGGCACGATCTAGCCCCCCATACACACAACACCAGGATTTCACACAACAGGGGGGCTCCATCTAAAACCTCGCAGACGACCGCACATGAAGCATGGGAGGCATAACATTGCCAAAAAACCAAGGAAGACCGGAACGCCTATTTCTGGCTTATACTATATCATCAGCCAGTCATACCTTACCCAGGTTTTTCAAACCCTTGGAATTGAAGCCATAGATAATACATTTAATCGCCATCGACAAGATAGTGAACCCGTGGCTCAATTAACAGGGCATTGAACTCCTCGAAAACAGGTCGCGGGTTTTAAACTAATGGCGTTTAAAGGTAGAATCTGGTACGGCTGGCCTATGACAGTTGATAAGCCTTAAAAGGCCATTTAAGTTATCCTTCTTTTGGCCTACACTGCTGACCTCTTCGCTGCTATATATCGGGCACCTAAGTACAACTAGGTCAGTAGATTATGTAAGGCGATAGGTGAGCGGTCTCTACTATAGATAATATACGTATATGCAGACAAAGTTGTATCGGTACATAAACGGCCGCTCAGATGGCCGCTAATGATCCATTGCTACGGAACTGCTCGTGGGAGCTATGGATGGGACTCTAAGGCCCAGCGGGAAAAGAGTATCCCAGTGAGTAGTTAGTGAACGCACTTCGCCTATTAGATGTTAGTTGGCAGAAATGGTATTACCGACAAAGACAAGGGAGACTGGAATGGCCATTTCTGGCTTATTAGCCGTCGTCAGCCAGCCATACCCAAGCCCGAAGTGTGGAACACCCGAGCCTCGAACTCGCGACCTGTTGGTTTAGAAGTCAACGCCTCTACTCACCGGGCCACGAGCCCGTTGCCTTGTCGGTTTTCGATCGGGAATATACAATGTTAGGGGGCGCTCACCGATCGTTCATACGGAACTCACTCGTTCCGTTGTGCCTTATGGACTCTCTCTCGAGCCCAACCAGCAGCCGCACAGCGGCGCATGATATATAGGCAGAATAGTATTACCGACAAAGACAAGGGAGACTGGAATGGCCATTTCTGGCTTATTAGCCGTCGTCAGCCAGCCATACCCAAGCCCGAAGTGTGGAACACCCGAGCCTCGAACTCGCGACCTGTTGGTTTAGAAGTCAACGCCTCTACTCACCGGGCCACGAGCCCGTTGCCTTGTCGGTTTTCGATCGGGAATATACAATGTTAGGGGGCGCTCACCGATCGTTCATACGGAACTCACTCGTTCCGTTGTGCCTTATGGACTCTCTCTCGAGCCCAACCAGCAGCCGCACAGCGGCGCATGATATATAGGCAGAATGATATTACCGACAAAGACAAGGGAGACTGGAATGGCCATTTCTGGCTTATTAGCCGTCGTCAGCCAGCCATACCCAAGCCCGAAGTGTGGAACACCCGAGCCTCGAACTCGCGACCTGTTGGTTTAGAAGTCAACGCCTCTACTCACCGGGCCACGAGCCCGTTGCCTTGTCGGTTTTCGATCGGGAATATACAATGTTAGGGGGCGCTCACCGATCGTTCATACGGAACTCACTCGTTCCGTTGTGCCTTATGGACTCTCTCTCGAGCCCAACCAGCAGCCGCACAGCGGCGCATGATATATAGGCAGAATAGTATTACCGACAAAGACAAGGGAGACTGGAA
>CACRXP010000312.1:581865-713649 GCA_902702965.1 Spirometra erinaceieuropaei
ATTATGACAATTTCATGTCTGTTCTGCAATATTACCCGTCTGACTGTTCTTTCCAGACCTCAGACTCAAGAGCCTACACGTACTGCCAAATACCCCAGGAGACGGCACCAATGCAGCTATTAGTGGACTGTTTCACTAAGCCACCTGCCTATAAACTGTTTCTCAATCTATCCCACTTGATGCCGCAAATATCCCGCAGCAAATGCCAACGCCTCTGCCATATTTACTTTATTGGTAAGTTTCAAAATATTTTGACCGCAATTTTCAAGTTTGCTTTCAAAACAACCCACTACTTAAGGCAGATCTCAAAATTGATAAGATGACATTAACCGTTCCATTGTCTATATCAAATTAGACTTTGGCAATAAGATGGCTTGTTTTGACTTGCCAGATTCCAGTCGTGCTGGAGCATATTTTAAAATTAACATCAATAAAAGTCTACTATGGCGTATTATGATAAGTCGGCTTTTGCCTTTCGGACTTGTCCATGTGTTCTCATTTTAGCTTCGTTCTCGCCTATTTTTAGCCACTCGAACAATATTTTTTGAACCTTTATATATAAAAAGCTGAACGTTAGAACACAGTTGATCACACTTGAAAAACTAGCAGCGTTTTTGAAAGGCTGTTGTATATGCGGATATTTTATAAAGGAGGAGCCATCTCAACAACATTCAAAGGGATCTTTTTTCACATGCAGTACTCCCCCGCCTTTGATGTACCGATTGTTCATCTGCCGTATGAGACGCCGTTGAGCGCAGTCCCTAGGGGCAGAGGTGATATACTTGCAACACCTTATTTACTGCAAGGCAGACTTCGATGGCATCTACTCATTCTTCCCTCCGACTAACAAAAGATAACTATAAATAAGCATGGAGACAGTGTCTGTCGAAACGTGGGTGTAGTCTACGCGCACGGCGCATGTACTGTTTCCTCGTCCTCTAATATTGGAGCCTGGGATACCCGCTGTAATAACCCAGGCAGAAACAAATAATACGAATTCGGGATCCGTTAAGCCAGTCAGTTAACACACTTTCTACCCCCAACTGGCAGCTCATAGTGCAAGCTTCGCAGCTCCTTATTTTGCCTACGGAAAAGAAGTTAAGCATTTGAGCCGAATACGGCCAATCTCAGGATTATATGTCTCTCTTTTGTTGGAGTGATTGGACTGAATCTCGTAAGATGTACTGTGACGCTGAGGAGTGATATGAACACCAATAATATGAATGTATTCTGCACGACTTAGTAATTAACCAGACAGGATTATGCTTCTTGCATAACATTCATCAATATAAACATCATAATCCGATTTGATTATCATTGTTTTCATGCATAAACCAGTAATCCCAACGGAAACACATGCGTGCATGATGAATATGTGCTCTGCTCGCCATAGCACGGTATTTTAAACTGTCCAAGGCACAATCACAACGGAGGGACGGGATCCTTTTAGGCACAATGACTTATAATGCGAATAATAATCGGGCAAGTTGCCGCCATGATCCAAAAAGAGACGGAACTTGTGGCTCCGGTCGGGCCTACATGTCGCGCATGCCCATGAGCAACAAACGAGCCAATAACGCATATTATAGCTGCTTATTTTGAATCACCAAATATTCACTAGTAAAGAAAAATAATAGGTAAAATGTAGGGAACTTCATATCGCATTGTCTTCCCCATGTTTAATGGTCTGATTTACCCTAGACCGCACTCTGCGCCTCAAGGTTGATTTCTAAGCATTCCCTCAATCAAGGAACTCCGCAAATTTTATGGAATTATATGTTTGAAATCAGCACCCAGGTAGGACATCAAATTCAGACAAAATCGGTGCCGCATGACATTTTGATAATTCGGATAGAGTTCTTTAAGATATTCGCGTTCGGCCACACACTGCAAGCGAAGGGGATGATCTAATGGACACGTAGCTCCAATCAATATTGTTCTGAAATTAATTTAGTTGTTTCTATTTTATGCGAGAACTTGGTTTGGGGCGACGAATGAGACGCAGGTAGCACAAATTGCTCGGTAATGCTGAATATTAAAAAGACATTTTTCATCAGCAACTGGACAGGAAGGATTACTGACGACTCAAGTGGTCCCACATCTGCCAAACACTTGCTGCAATAAGAGTAAACAATGGAAAAATGTATACTGCCAATTATGAGGAGGTCTGTGATGGTCATTTCTGACTTCTGAACCGTGGTCAAACAATCATACCGCAGTCTAAGATATAAATGAACCGATTACCTAGCCACAACCTCGTATTTTAATCGGAAGATACAAAAACGATTTTAATGATAGGATCCCATAATAACGTGACTATATGCAAAAGAAGAAATAACCTTTAGAGCATTGTAATTAATGTAGATTGGCTTTTGCGTATCACACCTCACTAAATACTCCTTTCGACAAAGGAAGTACGTGGAACCTCCTTAAAATAACTGGATGTATTTACTCTCCCACTTGTTGAGTATTTTAATCCTAATTTTAATAATTTGACTCCGCCTTGGCTCAATTATCTGATCGTTTTTTGACGTCATGACTTTCTTGGGTCATGAGTTGGCTTTGATGACGGACTGGTTGAACTAATGAGGTAGATGTTCACCTTGAAATACAGTCGACATTCGCATCAGTTAAACCCACCTTCGAGTCGTTAAAGGTTGACGCAAATGCTTCTGAAGAAAAACGTGTCGCGACAATCCGATCCTCTTCATTTTTGAAAGGCACGGACATAAATTATGGCGAGCGGTGTAGAGGCCATTGTGTTAGGTGATTAAACAGCCGTAAGAAAACCATGTCTGAAGGAATCATATACATCTACTTACAACTACCTTAGACTGTAAAGGCTGGTTCTGGAATAGGTAGTCTTGAAAACCCCTGGGGTAAATATAGAAATTTGAGAATTCAGGTCCGAACTCGGAAATCTGAATTAGTTATCGCATTCACTGGCATAACTAATATCGCCACTGTAGTATAAGGCGTAACCAAAATGTGTCATAGTTTTAGCAAGCTGCTGTGGATGCCGTGTTTGCAGCCCACGCCAAAGAATCACAGCCTTGACCATATGAACTTTGGCGCCCGAGGTGATGGCACCCCTATACGGGAATCATAATAGATGACGTAAATTAAAACAAAAATCCCATGACGACGGGCTGCTGCTATCTGTCTGCCTTCTGTTTGCTTACCGCCTGTCTAGCTCAGCGAAGTTTTTTTTCAGTTCCTACTTCCTTCCAAGCAGACATCCTTTACTTTGGTTTTTTTTTATAGAGAACAGATATTTGCCTTAGGCAAATGCGTTCCTTCATTCCTAAGTTGAAGCGGAGGATAGTTAACGTAAGATGCCGTTATTGGTAATTTGTATAAATGCCATAGTACACAGGTCCTTACAGGAACACGGACAAGTAACAAATATGGGAAATAAAATTTGTTTTTATTTATCATGGTAAACCATTCGACATTTATATGCTACAAACTCTATGTGGACTGAAGCCGCAAAAAACAAAATTATTCCTTTGAAATTTGTGATTCTCAGCTCAGACAATTGATTAAACATTTTTAACCAATCCCTAAGCGTTCCTTTGTACAAACTTTTGTACATGGTTTTGTAATAATTTAGAAGAAGATGAAAGTGCTCATCGTAAAGTCGTGCGTTTCTTAGACTACACCTTCCTATTCAGCAGTGATACATTATTTCTCTGATTACATCTTCCGGAAGCTGCACAAAAAAGAAGAAAGTAAGTTGCTTTCTGTGGGTAATAGTAATGTAAAGTTGACTTGGATTTGGTAGTATTTAGTCTCTACAATATCAACAGTCATGCAGCGCCTACTGCATAATCAGAGACGCTTCGGATCGCGACTTTCGCCCATATTTTAACAACACTTTTTAATTTAGCCAGAAACAACATCTGCATATCTTCAGCAAGTACGCAGCTTCCAGAGTATAAAATATGGAGCACCTGATTAGAACGTGAACTCGAGCGTGACCAACGGGCAGAGAGATGGAAGCCAGGTCACATTATCTAAACGACGCATGCACATGAACTGCAGTCGACTCCAGCGAATGAGCAGCAAGGACCGGTGTAGTAATTGTCTTAGGGCTTTGTATCGTCTCTAGCTTTAAAATAACACAATACAATTAGAGGTTTGCCGTATTCACGAATTGACGCAAGTGGTCGACTTCCAGTAGATACGCTATCGCGTGTAAAGTCAAATTCGAAAAAAAATACTTAATTAGCTTCGTCGTATGAATTATCATGTAACACAGTCCCAAAACATTTAAGTTGCGCATGGATGCCGGCTTTCGGGTGGGATTCTTATTGGCCGTCTACCAGACATGTGTTTTGCCAAAATTCTGTTCGCTGCGTGCCATAGCTGCGAACGGTCCAACTTAGCAGTGGGTACCCCACCGTCCCCTGTGTCTTTTCTGGTAGATATCTCAAACTATTTTATTTCCCCAGCTTGGTGTAAATCAGTCTTTTTGAGACCAGCAATCTCAGATGGAATTTTGATTTCTGCAAAATAACCACGTTATACTTATAAACTGCTAACAGGCACCCAGACGTAAATACCGAGGTTGAATGGCATATATAACACTTGACAGTACAGGTATACATGCAGTTATACCGTAGTAGTTGATGGACTTCGACTCAAAAATTGATGCCAAAATTCAGCCTACACTCGTAGCTCTCAAATAGATTGACTTTTTCCAAGGTGGTGATTATTTTCTGAGGAAGGTAAAAGGCTGTAAAGTATGCGCTCTTGCATTTTTGTAAACGAAGAATCTCCATGAATATTCAATTATTGACAGGCAGTAAAAACTGTTTTCTCCCGATTAACCGGATATCTATATTGTCTGTCATGATTTTAACGGGAGCGAGAATCATACTACGCACTACGTTTGAATGTGATTTGTCACCATTAACAAGTCATAGTTACCCGCACTCCCCAGTGCTCTTCTACTGACAGAACATGAGGCCTAAACTCTCGGATAAATCATTGCAAAGCTAGTTCAATTAACGTCCCAGATTCATGTTGAACTGCCAATCCTGATGGTCAGTGATTGGATGTGACAATAGCAGTTGGCAGGTAACCTTTTTAGCAAAAAACTCAAAGTTAATTAACTTCGCGTCGTTGTAAGGATTACACCATTATATAACAAGTGTAAAGTAGTCTACAGACTGCATTTTAAACTGACGTTTTACCTGTCGAATTCACCTTTACGTCGTATAGCCGGAGTAATAGGACGCAACAAAACGTGCGTGATTGGTAAATGACCTACTGTGGAGCTTACTTGAATTAAAAATATGGTTTATCAGTGGTTAGGTAGTTTAGTTTGTTAAGCTCGGTGACTGGTAAACGGCAAGTATGCTGCCTGTGTAACTATGTACTATAGTGAAAACACACCTACTAGGTAGAAGGCCAGACACGCGTGTTCGCCTATCTTATGTAGCTTGCTGAAGCACCTGCGATGGGTTTAACTCAGTAGTGGGTCCCCTAAACGTCGTCGTCGTGTACTTTTCATATATAAACTACGATTTCACCTTTACTTGATTAATTTCCGATGATATTAATGCGCTTATATGAATACTCGAGATGAAATCCATCAGCCACTGCTGACTAACTATGCGATATTAAAAACCGCCAAAAGTAAGCCAGTTTACATAATTGCGTATGATACTGTCTATTAGGCAAAGAGATCCCGATTTGAAATAGACTTATTTACAAGTGATCGCATCTTGCTAAGGTGTTTAAGCAACAGTCGGCTGATACTGTGATGCAGAATTCAGTCCCAAGATCGCTCGGGCTACTCATTTCTCTTAGTTAAGATATGAGGCTGATTTGTAAGATGACGCTAAAGAATATCAGCGATTTATTCGGCCCAGGCTTTAGGCTATCATGAGCTAAAGCAAGTGGCTGCCTGAGGTTACGAGGGAAGATTGACTTCAGTGGCGAAATTAATGCCAGCTAAAGTTTGCTGTGTCTAATTTGTACATCGCGGTGCCATGACTGTCTCCACTCTTGCATCAAAAATAATTATGCTCGGGCAGACCTAGTAGGATGTAGATCACTGTATAAAAAAATTGCATTGGATGGTTTCTGCCGGATGATTGTTTACTGTGTCCGAAAGACGCGTCCTGTTTCAAATAAGACGTCTGGTTTTGCGGTATAATGTATTTTAGGCGCGTCCGTAAAAGCTGCCAAGACTCACAACCATCAATCAGGCTGACGCAACATAAACAAACCAAGGTGAATACTTTGTCTGGCGCAGTTGCGCTAATTGCTTCTTAAAATCCCGTTTAAAACCGTCGTCCCTGTTGAGCTGTTTCCATAAAAACTTCGCTGTGGTAACGTTTGAATCTGTGCTATTACGAATAAAAACATCATAGGAAACCGGGGGAGGGGCTGTTCTTTCAGGATGCATCCGCACGGTATCCTCGTGCATATAAATGCACTGCAGGTCAAAATACTCTACAGTGAACAGTTGCCTTGAAAGAAAAAAATGAAATTATGCGCCCAAACGAGTTCTTTAACAGTCCTGGAAGTGCAAATATGATCATCACGATAAGCGAATATCTGGCAATACTGGCAAATGCGTCTTAATATTGAAAATATAGCGGCCTTCTGAAATAGTCAGGAAATTCTTACGTATAAAAAATATATTATCTCTCAGTTCAGTCGCTTCTTTTCATGGTGTTTAGAGGTGCGATATGACAGCTCAACAATTTTACGTCTTAAGTTCTCGAATGAAATATCACATAGTCCAATATCCCTAAAACAAAATAATCCGCAGACATGAAAGACTCAAAGTGGGTGACATGAACGTTACTGGCATGATTTAAAAAAATCTCGTTGTTTATCGAGCTCCACATTTCAAGATCTTTAAAAACTTTTGATTGAAATCTAAGTCAAAAGAGTCAACAATGCGAAGACCTGAGGCCCTATCTGCGAGAAGAAGGAAACGGGACGTCTAGTAGTAGAAATTATTAACCTGACGTTTCGGAATCGCAATCGAAATCATCATTATTGATGAGATCACCCACGGCTCGACAAGGCGAAATCCGGCAAACATGGGTCGCAAGCGGCTTGAATTCTTGTTCTCCGTCGTCCAGTACATAGACAAGGACAATGCTCCAGCCCAGTCTGATTCAGTGCTACGATTTTGCCTGAAAAGGATAATTAGCCATGCGAGTGAAATCACGGGAAATGCTTGTATCAATAACCGACGCGGGTGTTTAAAGTGCGGAAACCAATAACAGAACTGTCAGTAGTCAAGGTACTCTCACAGAAAGTGTTATGATTTTAAATAGTTTGTAATTATGCGATTTTTTAAGATCTCGAAATGTCCGAGTTTCTGCATCAGTGGCTCAAATACACTGATAAGCGTTATGAACCCCATTTATGGTCTTCTCTCAATACCGTAGATAACTGTATGATTTGCCATACACGTCAAAAATAAACCTTGTATTTTGGAATCCTGGATGGAAGTGTAACAGTGTGTTGGGTTAAAAGCTATTTGGGAATTATAAATGATTTTAAACCGAAGTATAATATTCTTTCGAATGGACATTTTGAAAAGGACGTATGTTTCTATCAAATGGGCCGGATAATAAATAGTTTTATGCGTGTATTTCACGAAATATAGTTGACTTTGTAAGAGTACCGAAATTCAACGAGAGAAATTCATACAACCTAATTTGTCCTTTTTTATCAAGTGCGATTTTTAGCGGCAGCCAGAATTAGTTCCCTTCAAAAGCCGGCATTCTAAAGTGACTGGATAATCATAAGATTATGCCGCAAGCTGATTAATATTAAAACACTTCTTAAGCACTTTCTTCTAATCTAAATTGCAGTTCGGGATTTCGCTTAATTTTTTATGAGTTAGTGCACATGCTGTGTGTAAACGCGAGTTTTTGCAGACAGCTGTGGAGCAAGCCAGATTGTTGAGATGAAAAATGAATTCTCAAAATATTCAATAACATAGCGGACATACGGGGATGAAGTAGCTTTGCCTTCCCTCGCCTTTGAAAAGTAGCAGCCCCGCGTTTGTCGCTGACCTTTGAATTTTCGCAGTCAAGGCATCTGGACCAGCTTGGCCTTACTGCGTTTTCCAGTTCACAGTTCTGATCACCAAGCGAAAATGGTCTAGATTCAGGATGAAGAATTAAGCAAAGCATTGATTAAAACAGGAGCCATTGAATGAGCAGTCGTTGAATAATTAAACGAAGGGCTAAATTAAAGAACTCCACCAGCACCTTAGCAGGGTCTTCGAAGTATTTTGCGACCGACTCATCCTCAGAAACTAGACGTGCCTGTTAGACGCCAGTGCTTAATTAAACGCACTTTGATAAAGTCAAGCAAACGCCTACAGCGTATTAAAACCTGGGAGTATAATAATTAAATTTAGTGGAAGTAACACTGATCGCACATCTCTCGGGGAAGGCAGACCACCAATCTACGTAATCACTAATCAGGAACGCGTACACTAGACCACACATTCTACTGGTAGCTAATATGACATCCAGACAGCTCCTTCGCCTTACTTTGAGTCATTAGTCTAGGTTAAAATACTGAGCCCCGAAGCAATCAGTGGGCATCTGCTGCCGTTGCGAGAGCTACGTGGTCGCCTTCGTAAAGAAATGGGCCGCTATTTCTGCGAGGGGCATGGGCCCAGATAAAACCCGTAGCGACCGACCGGACCACCCACGCTGTCGGCGAGAAGTACAAGTGCATCTCGGTCAGAGAGCTGCACAAGGACCCCTACGGTACACGCAATAAAGCGCGTAACATTGACGGAACCGTTTCAACGCAAAGGAAATTAAAAATTTTTAGAAACGTATAAAAGGTATCAAAGTGCCTTACCGCGAAACGCAAAGAAAAGGTTATTCCTTTACTTAATACATCGAGTTTTTTTGCCAAACATATGTGCGTGCATATGCCTTTGAAATAAATATCTATTTAAAATTTGTCTTCATCAAAATTTTGATGAACGTGTGCAGAAAGCAATATCACAGAAAAGAATATTAATTCTACTTAAAGAATCTCTATTAAGGCTTGTGTAATGTGAAACAAAGTTAACGCCCTCGCCTGGTCAGACATCGATAAACTAGATACTAGCAAGCTAGATGGAAATCCTAATAACCTCCAAAATTTGCTAAAATGAAATTTATTAACATTGCATTATGTCCTGATATGTTAAAAGCAAACGCTATATCCTGTAAAACGGCTGAAGTAATGAATTTTTCAATTCATTTGCACATTAAACATAGACAGAAAATGGGCGTTGCTTAGCCAGATTTTACTTCGGCCTATAATATGGCAGTAAAACACCGACCAGTTGGTAACAAATGAAAAACCCTAAAATCGAACTTCATTGAGTCTATAAGTCATACTTAACTTGGTTTAACTTCCAAACAGTGAAGGCTTCGCAAATGAGAAAACGCTCTGGTCGCGATTAATTTCCTTTTCTCAGATCAGATTTTCCTGCTTACTTATGTTTGAGCAGCGCGTGGGGTTCGGATTGCTTCGTTAAATAGGGCCGTAATGCTGTAATTTCCAAGCCGATATTTTGCTATTGCTAAAAGTAAGCTACATAGGCAGCGTGTTGCAGGAGGCAAGTAAATCACGTTTTGCATTTGTTTTTCATGATATACACGAATCTTTCTTGTTATCTCACATCAGATGCTAGACTCTCCTTTCCACCAACAAGACCACATGTCCGCATTTCTAAGAGGATTAGTAATTAAAAAGTCCAATTGGCTAACACGTGTTTTCGGTAATTCTTCGTCAGGCCAATACAATTACATGAAGAAGTGAAAATGTACAAAGTTAACAGTGTTTATAGGTGTCGCAAGGGTAATTAAGTCATTAACACTCATCTTCCCCACGCCGCCCGCATGACGAGGTCGGCGGGTTTTGGTCCTTAGAGCTGGGTGAGGGGGGTTAGCGAGTCTTTGAGTGATGTTCTTGGATTGAGTACACGGAGTACCCATCAATGTTATCAGGAATTTGAGGCGGCATGTCGTCATCACGTGAGGTTGGCGTTGGCCACAGCAGAGAGCGCTTGTGTCAGGGGTTTCTTGCAGCATAGCACCGGATTCGTAAGCCGTATAGCCACTGTCTCGGCCGTTGCTAGTATCCGTTTGCGTAGGCCTTTAGACAAGCTTGTTGGTGTCCGATAGACAACCTAAAATGCTTCCTTGGCATAGACTCTGTGATTCGTATCGATTAAATGTGCGAGAATAGAGCTCGAAAGCGATCGGGTCTCACCTCTGTCTAGCCAGGCGAATATATGTTCCAGCACCCTCTTTACCAAGCGTCTCGTTGTACGGCCGATGTATCCCGCTCCACAGGAGCAAGTGAATGAGAAGATGCACATTGATGTGGCCTCCAACATTAGTCTGCTAACTAGTAGTACTTTGTGACAAGCGGTTAGCATTTTAGGCCTTATGATGCAGAGCTCATTAAAGCAGGTCTCATCTTTTACCGCTATTTGAAAATTAGCCGCCATTAATGTTAATGCATATGCAGGGGAGGTTAGACGGCATATCGCATGGTAAAAAGGCATTTAACGTAAAAAATGTCGCACCAGCAATACTTTTGAGCCGTTTGCACTTATATCGAGTGCATTTAATGGTCATAAACTGTATTGCGTAAGTATGTTTCCTGCTAGATTATGTAATTTACTTACGAAGATGTAGTGTAAACATAATTTTATTATTTTTGTTTTTAGCCGATGAGATCCTGTGCAACTACAAAAACATGCATATCAACGTGACGGTAATATTCCCCTATAAGCACTGTGAGTTTCTGTTCCAACAATTTTGCATGTCAGTACTTCTGGAAGAAATAACTGAGAATCGGTTGCGTTTCCACTGCTGTCAAGTCATTTCGCTTTCTAATTATGGTCATAGGCGAACAAATGCTCTTCACGCGAAAATACATGTATAAACATAAACAAGTACATAGACCCGACAGTGGAAATAGAGAAGAAGGTGAACAGTTTCCTTACCTACAATTTTAAGCCTGTACTTGGTGAAATACAAGGGGATTGGAGAATTTAAAAATGCACTATAATAGATTGTTCGTCTGTTTTCTCGATAGCCTATTTCCCGCATGTACGGCCTACCACAATTTTGTATGTTACTGGCAGGTCGACTAGGAGACGGGCTATGCAAATTTTTTATTTCCAGACTTCGTATTTTTTCCTTTATTCTGCTGTTAGCTCACTGGAGTATCTGTAAACTAAAAAGGATATTGGCTTGTTTGAGTCCATAAAAGGCCAAACATCTGGTTGCTGAACGTATTGATCGGCCCAATGTACAACTTATCAGCAACCTACTAGGAAGAAGGTAAAAAACCCATCAAAAGCGAAACACAGGATAGCAGTAATTAACTACTGCCCAATTATGTGAGTCACATCTACTTTCAAGGTCAATGAATAAGGCTGGGAATTTGTTGACACCCTTATCGTCAGGCATGAGTCAGCTACAGTAGGCGTGTTGACTCATGATACGTCAGGAATTTCGTCCAAAAATCCCTACCAGCACGATATCAACCCGCGCTATGTGCCCAAGGCCTTGCGGCCGTAAAAAGCGACTACTATTAAAACGAAGGTATGGGATGATTCATAAATAGGTATTTACTGACTTAGATATAACCATTTTTCATGGAAACCCAAAAAATTAGAAAACGCATATATTATAAATTATTTATGCAGGGCTACTTATAAGCGGGCACAAGGATGCGGGGTATAAAATGCAAGAAAGGCACACTTTTGGCCGACCACCGACGTTTAAAGCAGCATAAAATCTGACAGGCATGGTGTAAACCAGTCTGTCTACGGTGCTTTGTTCAGTGTTATTGTTAGGGATAAAATCAGGCTTTTTGGATTGCAGGCAACTCCTTTGCCTTTGACACTTCCTTTTGATAAGGGTAAAACATTTACCATGGGGTCAGGCTCTGGTCTTTAATGGGAGACAAGGATGGGATGAAGGATCCCATTTACATGTCGGCGTAATGTTGATCGTATCTTGAGCGGATGGTGGTAAAAGAGTGTTGAACGGGTGGACCAGCATGCCAGATAGTAAGATTACGGAATGCGGGGAAACACAGAAAATGGTTGACCGCAAAAGACGATAACTCTGAGAAGAACGATGGATGCATGCGGATCGGTTATCCAGTTGGATATTCCGTGGTCTTCTCACTTAAAGGAGTGCCTGACCATCGAACAATTGAACCTATCCCGTGGCGGCCATACCTTCTATCCCTCAGTGGATGCTCATTTGATCTCCGTTTTTTGCTTCTTTACAATATTTGTTACAACTGCCAGTCACCGGTGCTTAACTAGATTTCGCAAGTGCATGCATCAGCACACGATCTACGCTCTGTCGACAGCTAATTAGTGTCTTTCAGCCCATCGTTTCCAAAGCCGCAGACAGAGAGCCTGGGTGTGGCCTGAAAAGCCAGATTACATATAGGAGCGTTGTCAAATCCACACTTCTTTAGACCGATGAACGGAAGCATATAATCCAAAATAAGCGTAACTATTTGACATCAGTAGATGTCGTCCAAACTGAACACCTCGATTTCAATGATAGCCGCTGTCGACTGGGAGACTGGTCGCGTTCAGCATTTGATGGCAAGGAAATTCTTGAAAGTTATAGTCGGCGCCGTGTGCTGCTTTGGAAAATCCTTTTCTGCGATCACTGGAACAAGAAATTTATTTGCCTGACGTTTCGGATACTCACTCGAATCCACCATCAGAGACATTCGCAGATAAAGGTGATGGTGGCAGCAGGAGTGCAGTATTTATAGCACGTGGCTGCCGTGGGACCGTATGCGCACTGCAATTAACAGTTCTCGCAATCACCGCTGGGGTCGTAATTGATGCGGTGGTGGCTTGTCGGTCCGAGTCCGAGTCGTCGATTGCCGCGACTTCGTCATCCGTGCTGGATGCTGGTGGACGATTGCTCGACAAACTGGCTCACTGTCACCGTGGTGATTGCTCGCCCGCGCCCTCCCCACGTGACTAATTCTCCTGCCCAGGGAAAATCGCAGTACAGTATAGGGTACCGGGAGGTCATTGTGTTTGATGATGAATTGCGGGCCTGAGAATCATGACTCGAACAGCTCGCGGCTCACGCGATTGTCACCCCTTGTGAGGATTTCGGCCACCTGAAAATTGAAAATATGGCCGGGTCCGGTCGAGTGTGCCGCCACCTGAGAGTTAGCGTTTCCCCGCCTCACTGCTGCTGCGTGCTCGGCAATTCGCGTAAGGAGTAATCTCCCAGTTTCTCCGACACAATTGCTTTGTCCGCAACTACACCAGATCCGGTAAACGACTCCAGACGTTTCCTGTCGTAGCAGCGGGTCTTTTGGCCTCATGACTTGGCGCCTAATGGTTGCTTCCGGCCTGTGTGCAACCCCAACTCCAAGTGGAGTGAGAAGACGACTTACGACTTCCGAGACGTTCTTCACGTACGGAAGAGCCCGCCAAAATTTGGGGTCGGTTGGGTTTGATCTCTGGTGTCGTTTTGGTATGCACTGGTTGACAAAGTTGCGCAAGTAACCATTGGCTCTCATTACCCGTCGAAGATATTGAAATTCAGCAATCTTGTCTTCCATTTCACTGCGTTGCGTTTCAACGTGCCGGTATAGCGCCCTTACGCAACTGCGTTTGTGACTGATCGGGTGGTTGCTATTGAAGTTCAGTATTTGCTTCGTATTTGTTGCTTTCCTGAATACATTGGTTTTTGGGCCACCACAATCTTTGTGGCAGACGAGGACATCAAGGAAGGCCAGGTGATCGTTTTTCTCCTCCTCCATCGTAAAGTGAATGTCCGGGAAAACGGCGTTGAGTTATTCTTTGAAGGTCAGCACCTGATCCCGTTCGATGACGTCGGTGTCATCCACATACCGAGGCCAAAATTTCGGTCTGTGGTGTCGGAAAACCAGCGACTCCAGCCGTTGTAAGACCGCCTCGGCTATGAGTCCCGAAATCGGCGAACCCATTGGCGTTCCCTTCACCTGCTCGTAGATTGTTCCGTCGAACGTAAAGTACGTCTTGAGACAGAACTTCAGGAGCTGGATGATTTGAGCGTGTCCGAGGCGGTTCTCCGTTTCGTCGTATTTCTCTCGTAGGAGTATTTCGATGGTCTCGACTGCCAGGTCCTGCGGGATAGAAGTAAAAAATGGACGTGACATCAAATGAAACCATGATATCGCTTGGCGGGAGATGGTGCCGACAAAGACAAGGGAGACCGGAATGGCCATTTCTGGCTTATTATCCGTCATCAGCCAATCATACCCAACCCCAAGTGTGCATCACTTGAGATTCGAACCCGGGATCTTTGGTGAATAACGAGCATGTTCCGTAACCTGATCACAATTAATATTCCCGAGCACAACCGACAGGACAACGGGCCCGTGGCTCAATGGTAGAGCGCCAAACTCCATGATAAAAGTTCCCGGGTTCGAATCTCAAATGATCCACACTTGGGGTTGTGTATGACTGGCTGATGATGGCTAATAAGCCAGAAATGGCCATTCCGGTCTCCCTTGTCTTTGTCGGCACCATCTCTTCGTTATTTATGCAAAAAGATAGTACAGTCACCACCGTCCGTTAGCAATTTAACAACGTTTTGGTCTTCTGCCAAATATTCCTCACTACCATTCGTCGCAATGCATTTTCCTTCGAGGGTTCCCATTTGAGATATAAAAGTCACCGGGAAAGGAACGTTTAAGTTCGTGAAACGTCCTTTTAACGAGCAGGAAAATAGTCGCATGGCCTGATGTTTAATCTTCAATGTCTTTACTGTCCGATCCAAATAACGAGCTGGTCACGAATGGCTCATTACGAGTAGCATGTAAATGCACGTAGTGACTCAAGTCCAAACGAAAAGGTAGTTTCAAAGCTACGACTGCCCGAATGTCAACATGTATCAGCTAATTAAGTCCCTCCTCGTAAAAGAAAGCACGTGATCTGGCTGAAAGTAGCTAAAATACTGGGGGTTTGTGTTTAAAACAATCTAAAACCACTTTGCACGCCGGATTATATGCCCTAAGAACGAGCCTAACAACATCAAAGCAAATAAAATTTTGTGGAAAATCACATGTGCCTCCGTGACCGCCGCCAATGCCCAAAACGCCCCCGACGGCCCGAGAAACGACCCACGCATTCACCACCACCACCACCACCACCGCCACTACCACCACCACCACCACCACCACCGCCACCACCACCACCCTCACTCCCAGCAATATGGACTCGGCCTATAATCCTCCTCATTGCGATCACGCAGTAACTTCGCATAGCCGTTGGGTTTATAACTTGCGAATCCATCGCGCAAACTCGGGCAGTCCAACGCCTGCAGCACCAACTTGCGCTCACTGTATCCTCCTCCACTGCCCTCACCGTCCCCGCACATTCACTTACCGCATGGGCCTTCTCGGTCATATCCGTATCCACGAAAGAGGAAATTACCGCGATATCGACGTATCGTGCACATCATACACGCCAAAAATGACGACTCCGTCCCACGAAGACTGGTTAAGCAGTGCGTAAAGCACCAACAGGCCTCAGATGCATTTGTCTGCACTGACCACACTGCCCTAGCACCTTCAATCCTTGCATTGGCCTTATAGGCTACCACATAATCACATCCTCCCCACCAGCCTCTACACCACACAACAAAATCACCACCACCACCGTACAATGCAAGCACTTGATCGACACTTTTACTTTAAGTGGGAAGTAATCTTTTCGTCTACTTCTCCATGCGGCTCCTCTGATGCATGTGAGATGCGAGTCTGAGAATATCACGGCACGCCAAGCATCGTGGCCTGGAAGTCTGCCGTCTGACACCTCAACTCAGTCCACACAGTCTGCCAGCAGTATTTGTCTACGTGGAGTGGCGGACTACTAGACTAGGTTGCATCGGCATCCTTCTCGGCGTGTCCTCTGACATTCACCTGCACGTGAGAAGCGTCTATATACATAGGAGATGCCTCTCGGTCGATGACTGGCCAGTTACGCGGCCTTTGAAGTGTTATAAGTTGAATTAAACGCAGGGCTCTGTATTAGCCTTCTCGGCTCAAAAGACTGTAAGCGTATGTGCAGTCAGGATCAGTAGAACAAGGGATCTCGCAGTCCCATGTGCGCTGGCAAATCAGCTTGCTCTCCCGGAGTTCGGCCGTGCCAGCCACCTGGGCCATTTCTCATTTCCGGTCTTCTTGATTATTTTATGACACCCGGCGCAGGTGGGGGAGGGGAAGAGAGAGTGGCAAATGTTGCGTACTTCCCCTTTGACTATGAACTAATTTACTGGTAAGTTACCGTGTATTCTCCACTTTGCTATGGAGCGCGTGGCAGTAACCGTCGGGCACGTCAGATGAATTGTCGTCCTGTGGGAAATCTCTTCACGATGGCAGCCTTCCAATACGGACAGACCGATGATTTCTAGTACCACTGGCCGGAAATGGAGAATGCGTAGATTTTTTGGGTCACTTCGGTTGTCCTAACGTAACATTCTCCAGAAAACGTAGAAACGTCCAACATATGCAAGAGGTGTTTATTGGCGTAGAGTTAACCTAAGCGCAGTGCAGTTTTGGTTTCAACATAGTCCATACATCTGCCAAGGAGCTTGGGAATCCGTCAGAATATACAGTGCGTGACCTATGTCATGAAATGTTGGCTGAAATTCTGAAATGCGTTTTCGATTAGAAAGGATTACTTGGTCGCGGTTGTGATACCGATTATCATAAGGCGTACTTATATACCATTTCGCACTCGGCCGGATGTCGGCTTTAAAATGCACTTCTTTTCAATCTCCTGAAGAAAGCGGGCTCGGTAAAAGATGACTACTTAAATAGCATGCATTTTTCCCATTTATTTTCGATGGTCTTGGAAATTCAAATATATTTCATAGAAACCGCAAACAAAAATATGCTTTTTAGTCAATCAATAGAGAATCGCGTATTCTTTATATTTTATACTTAAGGAAGGAGCAAAATTAGTTTTTAATAAAGTTCTCTAATTGCCGAAAAAATTGGAGACTGATCATTCGTTGCATTAGCGCTTAGTGATTAAACTCTACAAGGTGCATGCGTTCCGCGTAAAGAAAATCCCATATTTTTCTATGTCATTAAATAGATTTTATACAGGGTCCATAAAAGGTTGCAATGGATGAGGGCCATGTTGTACATTTCATGAGGAGCAGTGGTAAACGGCCAGGTACTATGCTATGTGAATGGACATATGGCGGTCTTAAAAAGTCTCATAATTATGAACTTTTTTAAAACCTAATTATACTCTTTCCTTAAGTATAAAATATAAAGAAGACGTGATCCTCTATTGATTGACTAAAAGAAAGCATATTTTTGTTTGTGGTTTCTATTAAATATTTGTGAATTTCCAAGACCATCGAAAATCAATGGGAAAAATGCATGCTACATAAGTATTCATTTTTTTACCGAGCACGCTTTCTACAGGGGATTGAAAAGAAGGGCATTTAAAAGCCGCCATCCTGCCGAGTCCAAAATGTTATAAGAATATGCCTAATGATAATCGGTATCACAACCGCGACCAAGTAATCCTTTCTAATCGAAAACGCATTTCAGAATTTCAGCCAAAATTTCACGAGATAGGTCACGCACTGTATACCGATTAATCACTTTGCTCAGTTTCTAAAGAACTGTATATCATTCCAGCAAAATATCTTCTGGTTTCTCTCTTTCTATACATACTTTTGACAATGACCCATCAGTGAGCGACACCGCGAAAGAACCGGACAAAACATGAGCACTCTGACTTATAGCACACTGTTTCTTTTTAATTTCCACAGACATTATTCAAAAAGTTAGAGTAGATCATTTTATTCAATGTCTATAACCACAGACCGAGAATTTTATACATGAATATTTGGGCCAAAGTCCATCAGCCACAGCGGGTAACCGCGTAATATTAATTGACTTCCGACAGGCAGCTAGTAGTATACTTTAGAGTAAGGTGATACCTACCAGAAAAGACACGGGGATTGCTGGGGAACCCACCGACCAGCCGAACCCCTCGCAGCTGCGCCATGCAGCGGTAAAACATCGGCGGAACACTCGTGAATGGACTTTTGTCTAGTACCTGTGCTGTTAGTATGGTATCACCTTACCCTTACAGCACACTGTTTTCAGGTTTGATCGAGTCCAAACAGCCCCTTATTATGACAATTTGACCGTCGACTTTAGCAATGTCCGCCGTGGGCTTCACAGCAGCGTACGATCAGGGTCGGTAGCTTGCGACTTCGTTTATAGTGGTAGTAGACTTGCGCAGCATCTACGCGCTCTTGGCTCCTCCCCCACCTGGCCCCCTTATCACTATCAGGTCTAGAAGACCAGAAGGGGGAAAGGATTTAGGTGGTTAGTATGGTACCAACTCGTACCTGGGCGTACCACCACACCACTTGACCCGAGGCAAACACTTGACCAGGATTCAACAACAACAGAAATGACGGCGGCAGGGATCCCCAATCTCGTGACGTGTGTCTGCAACCGAACCTGCCACCGCATCCTGAACGTTAGCATTTGTTATGGGTACGCTTCCCCAATAAAGCCTGCCGGATTCCAATGCAGCTCCTGTGTTGGTTCAGCGCATCTACCACGTGGTCGGTTTCAAGGCCAAGCCAATCATTATAGACGCGTGCGGAAGGAGTTGCACTCGGTAATTGTTCACCCTCATGCCGCAACAGTCATTGTGCCCAAGGCTATTCCCAAATCAGATGTCAGAGAAGACGGGTAGGGTTGGGGTACTTTTCCTGTTGAGGAAGTCTGTACACAGAGGCTCTGCAAGCAGCCACCGCGACCGGTCTCTCCAGGCAAGTTGTGTTGTCTCTGTCCGCCGATGAGGAGCTTAGAACGCGTCGCGTGTGCGTCTTTCGCCCTGCCGCGGTGTCGTCAGCCAATCAGAGGAGGGACAGCGTTGATTGGCCTCGAGCGCTCGCGGGGCTACCGGCAAGCCTCGGGACTAGACAGGGGTTGTGATGCGGACAGGGGGGGGGGGGCAGCGTGACAGCGACAGACATCTAGGAGGCGTGGACTGGCACACTTTCACAAGTTTTTTGACAGGTTTGGACATTCTACTGGTGCGCAGGAGATGGAAGGGGAGGGAGAGGCTGAAATTGGCACATTTCCCACGATAATAACTGTGACGCGCAAGAGTCTATTAGGACGCGCTGATTGTCGGGGACTATTACGTTTCTAGTCGACAGGATAAGCCCGTAAGACTGCAGTAGCTCTTTCTTATTGTGTCTCCGATGTCCTCATGAAAGCCTGGTACGCGCTCTGGGAACCAGGCAGTCGGGTGTGAATGGCGCAGACGGGTTGTTTAAATTTATCGGTCACCGTTTCCGAGCCTATTGCTGGTCGCATTGTCTTACTATTGAAGCGCTATGTTTGAGGGAGGAGAAAAGGCAGTAGATACTGCGCAAGCCTACTTCACTGTTACAAAGAGCGAAAGCGGTAGAGAATCACTGCCTACTGCGAAACGACGACGCAACCACGCGCCGTGCAGCAGGTAAAACTGGTCGCGGCATGTTAACTCTGATGGCCAATTAGCGTGCACTACAGTATCAAGCAGGTGCTTTTGCTCACGCGGACGGCGGATCGAACAATCGATATTTTCTCACAAGGGATTATCTCTAACGGACCAGCCAATCAACGACCGCTACGAGATAGGTCGTACGTTCCTTCAGGATTCTGCACGAGATAGATAGGAATACCCCAAAAAGGCCAGGAGAACAAATAAATAAGACAGACTGTTAATAATGTGGTCGATTGCCACGCTAGCTGTCTTTTTGTTCCACCCACGTGTCGGGTCATAACGGTCACTATAGACTAATTCGCTCGCAAATCGCCCTCCTACGGCTATACCGAGGAGCACACGGTTAGTATTGTCGCTCACCCAGTGCATCCTTGTCTGCTTTATTTGGTCTCCCATAGACCAGCCATAATTCTGACCACCTTCTGATACCAAAAGCAAACGTGAGAAACCATACATCCTGTGTCATTCCACGTAGATCGAGTTCGTCTTGACAGTTGACTGCTGATTCGCTGTCCCTGCCACCTGCGCCAATCTTTTGCGCTTCGGGAAGACGTTAGATGGGTGTGCGCGCACTCTAATGTAAATATGCACGTTAGGTGACCACAGATATGGCCAGAGCGTGAGAACACAGCGCTCGGCCACCTGCTTTCTTACGCTAATAACCCCGATTACGGCATTAGATCAGAAACGGTCATTCGCAGACATCCCGCACATTTGATTCAAATCTGACGTACGATGGTCATTTCATTGACCCACATTTCATCAGTACATCGTCACCTATCATAAGCTAGTATAGCAAATTTTTAATCATTTCGCATCACCTCTACTGATGTGCTTCAATGCTTTATGTTGTATACAATACAAACAGTACAAACTATTTCGATTAGTTGCCTTCTTAATAATTCGCAAAGTTCGACACCTTTCAGTAATTACGGCAGGCATTGTTAGTTATTAAATTCGCTCTCATGAACTACACTAGTTTATCTGATGTTTGACTAATAAACTCGGCAAGGATACATTTTGAGGTATGCTGACCTCACTAATTAGCTTCTTCGTAGGTAACTTCATAAAATTGAAGAAAAGGAAAGGTTGGTCACTTTATATAACAACATTATGTGGCTTTATTGCTATTGGACGTCTGAATATGCTGAAGTACATTAGATGTGCTAACTCATGAAATGTCAACCAAAATTTCGAAATGCGTTTTCGGTTCGAAAAGATAAATTAAGTAGTGTCTTGAAACTAATCATGATGCAGAATAAATCTTTAAGGATCCAGTTACCTTAGGGTGTCGGCTTTCGAAAGAATTATTTTCGGCTGTATGCAAGATCTATGTCCTGCAAAAAATGACTACTTGAGTACAATGCAATGTTTTCATTGTTTTTTGATGCCCTTGAAAATCCATTTATATTTCATGGAAAACACGCATAAAATATTCATTATTTTACTTATTTGGTAGGAAATCACGTCTTCTTCCAATTTCATACTCAAAGAAGAGTATAATTCGGTTTTAAAACAATTTTTTAAATTCACGAATAATTTTAAACCCGCCCTGCTGTTACACTTGTATTCAGGGTTTCAAAACTACAAGCTGCATATTTTCTGTGTCCGGAGAACCATGCATTTCTCTACGGTGTTAAGAGGAGACCATATGAGGTTCATAAAATTAAGTAGTGGATTTGAGCAATATTGTTTACTTTACTAGCCACATTCGTAAATGCAGATACATTATGTTTCATGAACGGCCATTTAACGGTATTAAAAAATCTCACAATTAGAAACTCTTTTTTGAGTATGAAATTGGAAGAAGACGTGATTTCCTACCAAATAAGTAACAGAATGAATATTTTTATGCATGTTTTCCGCGAAATATAATTGAACTTTCAAGGGCATCAAAAATCAATGAGAAAATTGCATGCTTCTTAAGAAGTAATTTTTTGCAGTGTGGATAATGCATGCAGCCGAAAATAAATTTTTTCGAAAGCCGACACCCTGAGGAAACTGGCTCATTTTAGATTTGTGCTGCATCATGATTAGTTTTAAAACACTACTTAATCTATCTTTTCGAAACGAGAACGCATTTCGGAATTTTGGTTGACATTTCATGAGTTAGCACATCTACTGTATTTAAGCGACCGATGGGCTGCAAGCACATGCTTAGTTTAGAAGTACTTACTTTTAAATGGGAAAGAAATTTTTCTTTTACAAAATAACATAACATATTACGGACGTCTTTGTTTACTAAATACAGCTATGCCGGAAGGCGAAACGCGTGAGATGGCAGACTCTGCGAGTGATGTGCGCGGGAATAAAATTACCAAATCCATGAAACCCCTGCAGCCGGAAGCGGACCCGACAGTCAAACCGCGAAACCAGCGTTTCATCGGCCTTCTCATTGCCTATGTTCTCATTACCCTCTTGGTGGTATACATGGTTGTGTGTGCAGTCTGTTTCCAGCCACGCAATTGCAAGCCCTGCTTCTGTCGCAAACCAACCTCCCTCAGCAGCTCCTCAAATCAGTCCAGTCGGGGCGCCTACTGTATCACCTACGCGTCCCCAACCTCCCAGCCAGATGCGCGTCTTCGCCTGCCGCGCTCGTCCGGACACTTCTCACGCAGCATCGGTAGCGGAGAACGATTCCTGCAGGAGACCTCCTCGCTGGAGCTGTTGGCTCCGCACGCCTTGGCAGCACGCAATGACTGCGGACATCCTTCCCCGTTGGCGGCTTGGCAGGCACGACGCGGGCTGCCCCAGTCCGCTTTGAGGCCTGCGGAGCCACCACCACCTCTGGATGTGGCCGATCGCCACGGTGCGTCCCAGAAGGGCTTTGAGAAGGCTTCTGCGGTGCCATCTTCCTCCAAACTAGTCGGTCGAGTTGAGAACAGACAGACACCAGTCATTTTCACAAAAGTTGCCTGTTAAACCCCTGTTTGAATATGCTGTCTGCTTTTTTTTTACTATTTACGTCGTGATTTCGCAACCGTACATAGGGAAGACTTGTTTTTTATCGGCCTTGCCGTTTAAAGCGCAAAATTCATTTGTACTAAAATCTTTGTATAATGCTGGGACATTGCAGACTAGGGCGGGGAAAGATTTAAAAAAAATACATTATGAGTTATAGTTATAAAATCACGTTCACGCGTTTCGGTCTTATTTGTACTAGGCAAAATATGTTGATTAGGTCGCATTTATTAAGGCACTTATGCCAGATAAAACATTTCGCAAGTTGGTAGTATAAGGATTCAGTTCATTGAGCCTTAAAAACGAACAGTATGCTATTTACGAAGAATAACGATTTTGTTACGACAAGAATGGTATACAATAATAGCAGGTCAATTTCGCTTTATTAAAAATGTCAAAATGGGGCTTTGGGGGGGGGATTTGATTAACAAAACCCCCGCTTGCAGCCCTGCGAACGATTCATTTTCAGACCACATGTTTTGGGTCCATATGACTACGTAAAACTTTAGAGGATAATAGTGGGCTTAACTGAATATCTAAAAAACCACCCGGATGAGACGGAAATTTGTTCATGGTTAAACTGCCTTACTAAATGCAAGCAAAAATCTCAACAAAAACCCAGCGTTCGTCCTTAATGGAATCTGTCGCGCGGTCAGCGGGCATGAATAAAATTTACAAACGGTGGTGACAAGGCTGAGTAAGATAAACGGTGGGTTATCTGCGCCGTATAAATGACTCGCATTTAACTTTCTGTTTGTACGTTAAGACTAATTTTATGTTTGCCCAACGGTAAACATCGCTTAAATAGGTCCCCTTAAACAGTAATTAGCTTGCTCTGTTCGAGAAACGTCCTGGGCCCGCAAAGCATCCATCGGACCGTTTCTGTCGCTGTCTAACATGATCCGAACTAGGAAGATTTCAGAAATCAATACGCGTAGACACATTGCTGTAAAAATCTGGATTATCGTGGCGATACACCTATTACTGGACACGATCGTTTTGTCTGTCGTTACACAACTAACTACAGTAGATGTGACTTATATGTGCATGATTACCGGGTAAATATTCATAATACTTTTGAGTGTAATACTGAAAAGCCGAAAGTGCTGTTTAAAGCAGGCAAAATAATGAACTAATTGAAAGTAACCGCAATCACCTGGATCCCACATATATTTAATTGTAACACCTTGAACATCTGTTGGACTGCCGATAGAAGCGAACATGCAAGCTCCAGGAAGCCGTTCAGAAGAAGAAGATGCGATCTCTGGAAAAGGAAGTTTATCGCCCTGACATTTCCGATTGTCACTCTAACTCATCATCAGAGTTGGACGCGAGGGCTTTACTACCCTGGTGAGAAGGCACCATTTGCCGAGTTATCATCACGTCAGCATCCAACACGGATGATAAAATTGCGACAATTAACGACTCACACGGGGACTGACGAGCCATCATCGCCTTAATTACGATCCCCATTGATTATCACAAGAGCCGTTAATTAATGTACGCATGTGGCCCAACGGCATCTACGTACTATAAATATTTTATGCCTTTATGTCCTTATCCCTTCCTTGAGCCTTCACAGGTCAGCCGAATACGGTCGGCTTTTTAACGGCCATTTCGCGCTTCCATTCTACTTAATTTCAAAATTTACACTATCAAAAATGGAAAACCCTTGTATTTAATCAATCATATCTGCTTATTCATTTTGGGCAAATTGAAATCACACCATCCGATATCATTTTGAGAACGCGATGCTAATTTAGACAGATAGATATCAAAGCCCACATTCACTCTTTGTTTTTCGCATTTACTGGCCATCGACCCACGCGTCATGAAAGTTCATTGCACCAACATTAAAGTCCAGGTTAACATATCTGACAGGGTGGTATGTCATTATGCGGCAAATATAATAACTGGGAATTTGCATCTACAAAATGCAAGCTGCCAAATGGTCAGTGTATTGCATAGCAAAAGCAGTGAGTTTAATGGTATTCAAAGGTAATGATAAAGGATAAAATCTTAGCCGTCAGCTAGGACGGGAAAGCTATGCACGGCGAGCCGCGGCATGGTCTCCGAATGACAACTGAATGTCGAAAATCAAATTTTAAAGTCAACTTTACTTGAGCGGAATGCATCAAATTTCACTGGTATTGCTGTTCACGTCCCCTTAAAAGACATTACGTTGCAAAAGAGGCAAGTGTGATGTTCTTAAAAAGGTTCAAAGTAGAAATAATTTTTAAGGAGATCGCATTTTTTGCTCTTGCCGCCTTACTCAAATAGTGCCATCGCCAGCGATATTCATGACTGAATGAAAAGAACAAACGCTTGATACATAACGACGAACATTTCGAAAAGGAGCCGCTTGGGAAATATTATCGGTATTTATGTTCTGCGCGTTAGGTAAAATGAGCGATTCTTTCGCCCATCAAATAACAAGTGTCGCTGAGGTGTCTCCATGCTCTAAAGAAGACAGACTTTATCTGCTGGAACAAATCTTAAAAACAGATAGGAGACCTGGGTATGCTTAAAACCTTCACGCATCCCATATTCTGTCAGCTCGTCGCCGCAATGCGAAAGTTTACTTGTGTTTAGGTGTGACCGTCGACTAACAGAATGAGACCGGCCCAATAATTTGCGTTCACAAATCATCTTGCTCCTCAAACCGACCTGTTAATGGCACTTTTACCCAGAGAAAGGCTAAAAAAGAGTGCATATAGCAGAAGCATATGTGTCGAGGCAATCCTGACCACGAAACACGCGTGTTCGACCCTGATATGTGACGACATCAACTGTTGTCCCCACAGTGTATGCGCAGCATCGAGGACCTAAACGTACATTAATAGTAAATGAGGCCGACTTGCTGAGAGTGCATCGCACTCTCTCCTCCCCGACCATCAGCCACCTAAGGCAAGATAATGTCAAGGACACCAGAGGTATGATCGTTCTAATTGCTGTAGGTTGTTTCCGTTTCAATGATGAACGTGAGTAATTTCAATAAGACACCCTAAGTTTATATACTATCCAGGGACCAAAAGTCTGGTCAATGAATAATGAAAGTGATGTTATGAAGTGATTATCTTCGGGTCTTGATTTTAAACGTATTAGGTATACATGGGGACTCCTATCCAGACAGGTAAATAGCAACAACCGCACTTACCGGTCGAGAAATCCGCTAGTAGTAGTCAAGACGGCTAGCAGAGCAATCAATGGGGAAGACAGGGGCTCCTATTATTTGACAATAAATTTAAAAATAAGCTTTCATAAGTGCATATCCTTGCTAAAAGTTGGCGCTTTTCATTCTCCCATGCTTAAATACCGCATCGATCTGAGCAACGGTGCCAGGACTTTACATTGAATCACCTGGCCTGCGAACTGTCAGACATATTATACAATTGACCTCCAGTTATTTAGGAACTCAAAATCCGCTGACGTAAGATATAAAGACTGCACAGTTATCTCTCCAAAATATAATTTGCATGTTAATTCTTAAATATGCAATAAAAATGCCGAGAGATAATCATGTTAATCAGAAGCGCAATTTTACTCTTAGACTATAACCAACAAGAAAATTGGTCCGACCAGTACGGAAAATAACCAAAACACAGGTTATGCGAATAAAGACCAGACTATAAAACTCGCTTTGAGATTCGCTAGGATTCGAACAGTTTAGAGAGAGAACACGGCTTGAATACAGTCAGCGGCGTAAATAAATGAAATGTGAACCCTCGACAGGTAGACTTGAATATTTCAAATTTGGACCACGTATTTAGTTCGTGGGATGAGCTTAAACAGTGACATTTTTGCTTTTGATCTTCTATATACCTGACCGCTAAGGATCCACGAGAATTGATCATAGATGGACAAACTACCAGTAACATTATCGGGCCCATGGGAGCTTTAATTCACCATTCATTTGTGAGTTTACAAAGTTAACTCCTGATAGAGAACGTAATAATCAGAACGATACTGAAATGCCGCTGTCATTAATAAGTCCACTTTAGTGAATCGTTGCGTTCCAAGCCACGCAGTCAAATTGCAGATCACATAGAGGTATATTTATTTGCATAATGTTCAAACTACGGGCATAAAGTCGAATAGAGGGAATAATGCTATCGGCAATATAAATAAACCCCGCAAAATGCGCACTCCCACGCATTACCTCATCGAAATCCACCTGAATGGGAACTTTCGCATAAAAACCGAACCCTCATTTTAGGAGCTTTTTTAAGGCCACCCTAGTTGCGCACCAATTCGGCCGTCCGGCTTCGACCTTTCATGTGAAATTTTCTGTACAAAAGTCAACGCCTAAGCGTAACCACAAATGAATGATGATTTCGCGGCCGTTGCGTGTTTTAAATATGAACGTGCTTAAACGTTTTCCTCTGTTCTAACTAATTTGTTAGCACCGACTTAATCGTTTGAGCGAGAAATATCCTAGAGTACACCAGTTTGATATAGTTGACGGTTGGTGGCTCGTTCTTTTTAAATGTTCAGCAGGACCGTACGAAGCAAAAAAAGGATACAGTGCATAAATGTTCGCAATCTAAAAGTGCATGCTTATTCAAAACTATAGATTTGCGCTTCTGCAGAGATGCCGCAAGCAAAGTCCCTATGTTTTTTTATATAAAACTGAAGCATACATAAACCACAGTAACGGAGAGGACAGAAAATCTTTCCCCACTCATTCTATATGATAGTGAGTTACTGTTAATAGCTGAATAGTTCACGAAGTCCAAATATCTCCCTCATTGCGCGAAACCAAGCAAGCATGATCTGGCCAAGCTACCACGAGACCAATGGCCATACACGTTGCAAAGTCGGAATCTTCTATAACTTCACAGCGTGGTAAGCAATGCCCAAAGGAATAATGATCGGTATTCCGGGAATGAATAACTGCTCTTAAATGTTAATTTGGCCAACCGCAGGTCGCTTCAGGGCACTCTATAGGAGGAGATGAAGGCGTACTTTGAGGTGGAACTGTTTCTTGTCCCATGGGTTGCACTCGGGAGTTCCTATTTTATCATCATGACGGACTGTAGTGTCCAGTTCAGATCACTCAACCGTCAGTTATTGCTGAATTTAAAATGTACTGTCGGAATGAGAAAAGTTAATACCCTGCTCACACCGGAGCAACCGGTGGTTTCGTCACCAGACGAAGGTATTCATCCACATCCCGGAGTGTCCAGTACCTGAACTCTTTTCCTCCCCCCTAATGATATAAGACATTTGGTCACTCCTCGAGTCAACTAAAATATCGATGGTCAGCGTCCAAACTGCTAGCTAGATATCTTCCCAACTTCTCGTTGTGTCGGTGACAATCCCCAAACAATGCAGGCATTTCTGCGAATTCCCCCGAATAAGTACACTTCCGAACTTTATTTCAGCTTGGCTTGGCCATTTTTTATCAGAGACTCCAGCGAACGGATAACCATTGTAATCACCCTACATCACGACTACTCATGGTCTCTGTATGAACCGCTGTGTCCCTGACTTCTGGGTCTAGAGGATTGCGTACCTCTGCTAGGCCATTATGCCGCAAACCATGATCCTCGTAGCGTAGTGTGCCCTAACATCCGGTACCCTGCCTGTAGATGCACTTACGCTCCCCCTGGGATGCAGGTCATCTGCGTGGTTGCGCAGTAATCCTCTTCTGTCTGACTCGTTTTTTGTTGGTTAGAATTGTTGCCAAGCGTTTTCTGTGGTCCAGGGGATGTAGTGGTACGCCTAGGTGCAGGTCCAGCCGTACCAGCCGCCTGCTGTCTACCCTGCCTCCGGTCTTTTTGACTGTGTCTTAACATCGGGTCCAGGTGACGGAGGAGAAGGTCCGATAAATGCGGCACAAGTCTACATTTACTATGAACTAACACAAGCGCAAGTCGCTGCGCTTCCCTCCCATGGAGCACACCGTGGACATCGTTGGCAACAGCGCTCAAACTGTCCCACATATACATATATATTCAGTAAACCATTACGGACAAAGACAAGGAAGAGTAGAATGGCCAGTTCTGTCACACTAGCCGTCATGAGTCAGCAAACCCGAAGTGTGAAATACCCTGGGACTCGATTCAACGACATGTTGGTTCGAATCTCAACGCCACCAACCACTGGTCCACGGGTTCATTGCCCCTTTGGTTGAGATTGCGCATGTAGAGTGGTAGGAGAGAGCTCACAAATCGATTTTACGAAAACTCCTCGTCCCGTTGTGCGTTAGAGCTTTCTCTCGAACCAATCCGACAGTAACACAGCGGCGCGCGATATAGGCAAAATAGCACCACCGAAAAAGGCACGAGAGACTGGAATGGCCAGTTCTGGCTTAATATCCTCGTCAGCCAATCATACCTCGAGGTGTGGAAAACCCAGGGCTTGGTGCAAAAAAATAAGCTCGCGATGTTCACGGCCGGGCTGCTATCGTCTCGTTTATGTTTAAATCCACGCGGCCTTATAGGCACACGGGAAATAGAGCACATAAATGTCTTCGGTCATGTAGGTTCGCAAAACTCCTTATGGAGCTAAAAGCCACAATGCGTTACTTAAAAACTTCTGAACGCTTATTTTGCAACAGATAATATAAAATATTAATTAAAAGGTTGATAAGTTGGTAGATTTGGAAGACTAAGTCGTAGTCACTCACAGGACATTCCTGCCTACGTTCCTGTCAATCAGTTTATAAGGTTGACATCTGCAAATGATTATAAAATTGGAAATGATGCCGTTGATTATGCGCCTATCATTTGCTTTTTTCAGCCGACGTGAATGCTACATTTGACAGTATTCTCACAGTAGGCTTTTACAGTAAAGCAAAATGTGATACTTTTTAAACGTTAAGATAATGAGGCTATAGTTTCATTGCTGTCGAACCACATTAAAATTTGAACGGGCAAGGTTTAACGTTTAGCAGGTTTTAGGGTTGAATAGGAAATTTACAGTTTAGAAATGTGCACACGGATGTCGGACAACATCGATTAGGTCCGCTCTGCTGCTATCGCCCTCTAAGGAATTTTCGAACAGCATTCAAGAGCGACCCTACGATTATGGTGGAAGATGACTTGCTTCCGAGGGACTGACTTTGAGTAGAATGTGATTATACTTCATTATAAGCAATGAGATGGACATTCCTATTTGCTTTATTCGAAATGTGGAAAATTGTATCATACGCAATTTATTTTCAAAGCGTCCTAAACCGTCTCGCTGATTTCGTTAACTTCAGAGATAAAAACTGTACTTGCCAATTTTCAAAAAACTGGCAAGGTCTTAAAGCAGATCCTCTGGGGTTTCTTAAGGGCCGGATTGCCCCCAGTTGGATCAAAATGTCCTATGGAAGAACTGTAGTAAGGGCACGCCTGCTAATATATAACAGAAAAAAGTTATTTCGTTTTCAAAGTTTAAAAGGAAGAAGTACAATATAAACTATGAACTGAAGGTTAGTCGTTCTATTATTGTAAACAGGATGAGCAGCACAGTTGATCACAATAAACTCCTGTTGACTTCTGCACGTGACATTTTTAAGAATATTTTTTTATAAGTATAGCACTTCACCTGAATTTTCTGCTGAGATTCCAAACTTTTCTTGTTTATCGTAATTTTTCCATGTACCCGAATGAACTCATTAACTCCCGCACACGTAAAAGAAGTTAAATGTCCACACTGCACTAAACCGGGCTACGAGTACCTAGGGTTAGAGAATGAAACGATTTGCAACTTACTTGGAAGGGATGCTCGGCGTTGGTGGGCCTTAAAATTACAACCAGCTACTCAAGCAGATCCATTTAATGGCAAATATGAAGCACTGTGACACTCCAGAGTGCAGACTTTGTATGGAAACTGAATAGGTTTTGGATTACTTCTAAATGTTTTCCTCGTTTAAGCCTATTAACTTACGCTAGCATTTCGTGTCCTTTCGAAGAGGCAGAAGTAGTTTTAAACTTTTACAGAGACACGTTAAGAAAAGCACATTTATAGATGACCTGAAAAGGATTTTTTCCTAGTACATTTAACTATCCTGCGCGAAATATAAGTACTTGTTCTCTTGATCTCTCTCAACATGACAAAACAACGGGCGTGTTAACATGTCCCACGAATTTTTTGGAACAGTTGGGCGCAGCAGCGCAATTAGGCAGAAATCCGCTATTGATTCTGTCTGTCAAACGACGAAGATAACGTTTTAACTTTTTTCCTGTTCGGAAAGTGGATATTTGCACCCGAAAACTGCATGACGCACAGTCAATAATGTTCCCTGAAAAATGATTAATTACTTCCGGCTACAGCTCCAGTTTTTTTGAATGCCGCTTACACTGATTGCGAATTCAGAGGGCCTTTTAGCTTTGTTTTCCGCATTTTCTGATGTACTCCTTCCAGTCTCATTTCAGCGCTTTTACGGCAACATCAACAATTGCGCGAGATTTCCTAATTATTCGAAACGATATAAACCATGCAAAAAATAACACTCACCTTAAAAGCTATTCTATAAAACAGAACCGAAGGTTAGCAATGTCAGTTCAAGCACGATAGAAACCAAATGCTCTGGAAATTTAACATTTGTTGTGAAAAATATTTAGCACAGTCGAACAGCGGAAAATTGATGCTGGGCAGATTTCGGAGCAGAAAACATCACAAAATCTAAACTTACTCAGGAAACTGACTTTACATTTAACCTGGCTTTTCAACAGGGATGGATGGACGGCAGATAAACATAGTCGCGAAGAAGCTGACGCGATTGCTGGAACAAAGGCTTCTTAGCCTCATGTTTCGGATTCTCACTCGAATCCACTATCAGAGGGAGAGAGTCAGACAAGCGTAGTAAATTGAAGTTTGACGAAGCGGAAATTCTTGCTAGAGGTACCCACCGCGTAATCTGTGAACTACTCGGGACTTGGTTTCCGGTCTCCAATCGATCAATGAACGAAATGCCCTCCCAGCTGCATATTCGGCGCTGAGACCTTGCCTAGGCAGAGTAGACTGTCGCAAGAACAGTGTGCGGATGACCATTGGTGTCAATATCGGCGAGCCATTTTGTTGCCTAAGAGTTCACACGAATGACGAAACTTAGCTGTCAGCAACTTGACTGCGTGCGATAAACGTGGGAATCGATAATCTTGATCGAAACGCAGGCGCATAGCAACTGCATGGCAACTGGACGATTCAACACCTGGCCAAAGGAGCCACGATTCAAACGGGAGCTGCCAACTGCGATAGGCATGTAGCGGTCTAGTGACTACATCCTATAAATACCACCCTCATCTAATTCTGTCTCTGATGATGGATTCGGGTGGGAATCCGAGACGTTGGGCTAGTAAAGCTCTTGTTGCAGCAATCTTGTCTCCTTTTTCACGACTACTTCCCGGAACTCGCCTCTTTGCATCTTTTAGCAGATAAACGTTGCCTGAACTGTTGTTAAAATGCACAATTGTCGCAGGTTCTTATGCATAAGTGGGTCAATATCGCAGAAACACTGAAACATATGGCGTGATACGTTCTGTCTCTGTTTGCGCGTAAGTAAAACCAAATAGCCTAACATCTGTAAATTCAGCAGAAATAAAACATGCGAGGGGATTTTTAATTTTGGCGTCAATAAGCACTTTGATAATCCTTTGAATGTTATAAAGCCGTCCTCATATTCACTGACATTCACGGATTTCGACAGCATACTGTGAAACATTATTCATGGATTTTCCATTTCAGCATACTTCGCGTATAGAGCAAATTTGCTTAAATTAAATAAACGTTGAACGACCTGATATGTTCATCGGCTTTCCGTAATAATTCTCTGCCTTTATCCTACGTAAATGTCCGCTTCCGCGCATGTGTGTGTCAGTAGATTAATTGTGGGAAAGTTTTCTCAGTTTTACTGCGTGGAACCTACAGTTAGTGACATAACTCATGAATGTGTCGAAATTTACGGATGCTTGTCACTCACTCGCAAACCAACATCATTTCATGAGTCAGATGTTTATGCTAATAAAGTACAAGTTTAAAAGCATTAGAACATAAAAGAAATATTATAGGTAGTGTTGCATTGTTTAGAAATCCCGGTTTATTTTAGAAAAGCGCAATATCCCGAAAACGTCAGAAATGGCTTTAGTTGAGTAAAGTTCGCTTTTAGATGTACAGAATGCATTCTCATACCAAACATGTAATAAATATGAAAGTAGACATAAAATCACGTCTAAAAACAGTATTTTAATGAAGTTGACATCCATATATCGTTTAATTCGTAGTGTGACTTCATACATGACGTTTTGTCAACTGCCTACCTTCTGAGTGTAGATTCGAAAACAGTCTTCCAGTCAGTAGTGTTATTTTTGGCGCACATGAAGTAAATAGGATGGGTTGTAACAAGAGAAGCTGGAATTCGCTTGATTTCACCGATTGGGACGCCGAGAGAACAAACGTTTTCATAAGGTGACATGCCATGAGGCCGGTCGGTGCCTAATAAATTTAAATAGAACTGACAGGCGTGATCGCAAACATACCATTTACTGTTTATAGAGAGGAATTTTCTTCCGTTAAATAAATTTACACTTTTCGTTCGTGTTTGATTACTCTGAATTTTAGATCGGCCTCGAAATTTTGCGGAACACTTCATGATTTTTAGTGCTTTCACCCGATCGCCCATAAGGACAGATTCTGAATTACCTGTATGTTGAGAACTTTAAAATAAGATATTTCTGGAAGGCATTTACCAAATTAGTGAGCATTCAAGCGCTCCTTTTCACGAAGATGGTCGTTTGGGTCACATTTGAAGACTCATTCAAACATGAAACTTCATTTTCGAGAAAGATGGCTGTCCACTACGAAAGCCAGCAGCAGATATGGCTTCGAACAATATGAAAACTTTCCATAATAAGTTGCCTCTTTAAGAAGTGCTTTATTACTGCACGCCGTTGACGGATCTCTGTGTACTTTGCCTTTTTGGACGGTGAGGCCAAGTAAAAATTTGACACTGTTGGCGGTTTCTTTCGCGTTCCTGAGCAATATTAATATTTTTCTACCGTAAACGTAAGAACATGCCTTTCTCTATACATTGAGGCCATTTCCACTGTTTTTGTTCGCTTTTAGACTCTGTTCTTCGATTTTGAATGCATGACAGAGCGCCCATATAAATACCGATATTTTGCTGAAACTATTAATGTTTTGCTTGTTCTATTTCTGAATAAAATGTGCACAAAAGCTAAACTACACGACAAGTAGTGTTTCATATGTCTAAAACTCGAAATGCCCATTCGGTGGTGGTCATTTATGTAGAATTTAGGTAGAATTTTCAAAACGGCTAAACAATTTCAGCCCATTTTAACGAAGGAATGCCTATCTGTGTTGCTACTGCATTTTCGGTCACCAAATCGCACAGAACTGCTAATTTGACACTTAGAAAATGATAAAACGTCTGGTTTTGTTAAAATAACGTTCTTGTTTGCAGGTTGATCACCACGGTTAACATCGGTCATAAAATAAAATTTCTAGTCCGGATAAATCTGTTCATCAAAACTCTCGCGGGTAAAATACTGTCTTTTCAATGAAAAAGTCGCTCAGATGCGTAATCGGAGTCTAGGACATGTATTAGCATAGGCAATTGAACGAATATATTCCAACGTCCATTTTCGTCCAAATTTACTGATATTGTACTTGGTATAATTACGTAAACACAATTTCTGCACAAGAAAAGGACATTTTATTGAAGGAAGTGGATCAGCCAACAAAATGCTCAATGTTAAATGCGTCCAGAAATTCTCTCATCAGATTCCGTTATCAGATTTCATGAGATAGGTCACGCGCTGTACATGCGCAGTAATTCAACTAATCATTTAATGCGGCAGCGAGTACTGAACTATAAAATGGGCTAATGGCCATAAGTTTTGAGAATTAAACATGGCAACTGCAAAGCCCACCAGGGCAGCTGAAGAAGATAAAAAGGCTGCCTTCTTTAGGTGACGCAGTTGGCGTAATACTAAGACGGCGCCTAGAGACAGCGACCACGATTGCATACTATGTGACGAATCCATCCATATACTTCATTGACTTCCCTCCCCAACCCTTGAGAGGTAATGACTGGCTATCGTTGCAGGTCAAGTTGATGCTGCCGTATAGCGGGATATGTTAGCCATACAACAAGACGTCGATAAGAAAATAGTACATGGATACAAACCGTTCTGCCTAGGCAGAGGTGAAAACTCAGAAGGCAGTTTGGCGAGTACACGTCTGCGTTCGGCAAATTCTATTTATATCTGCATATTTATATGGCTATTGAAGTAATGCATTAAACGATACGGGCAAGTAGATTATTAAGCCCTAGCTCGGGTTTGGGGAGGGTAGCGGAGTAGATGAGGAGAGGGAAACACCACAAGTGCAGTCAGCGCAAGGGAGAAGGTGGGTCCCGGCGAAGGTAATTACATGCGCACATGGTAAACACAGACCATCGTGTAGACGCTAGAGAAGCATTCACAGTGCTTTACAAGGTCTCCTCAAGCTATCCAAAATCACTTGGGCAGCGCTTGTTGGCTACAGCATAGGCGGCTGCAATCAGGCCACGCGGGCCGGTCCTATGCGCACAGAAGAACTTCATACAGGCCCCACATTTGCCATGGGTCAAAACAACCAAGCCAGCCACCCGCATGTAATTACCTACGCCGGGACGCGCCTTCTCCCTGGCGATGACTGGAATGGCGGTGTTTCACTCTCTCCTACCCCCTCAAAACCCGAGCAACTGCTTAATTACCTACGTGCCCGTATATTTTAATGCATTACTTCAATAGCCATATCAATGTACAGGCCTGAAGAGAATTTATCGAAAGCAGACGTATGCTCGACAAAGTACCCTTTTGATCTTACAGTGAGAGTTTCAAAAACTCTAAAACAGAGGTGAAACAGTTTGATCTGTTCAGTTCTCTACTCACACATCTAGTGGATGCGATTTGTCGAGTCGATGTCACATAAGTCCTCCAGAATGTCTGTCGGACACCAGTAGACCTCTCCAGGGGTCTGCGCCAACGTATGCTATCTACAACCAAAGCGGAGACTAAAAGACCGGCAAAGACACTAATACAGGCGCCCTGTCCTCCGTGGTCAACGTCAATCCACGTTGATGATCGTGCGGCGGCTAGGCGGGGAGAGCGTGTTCTTAGAGCGTTACGATTATCCAGAAGAAGGCATCAGACTGACGGATTTTATGTATACAGAAGATTTCGTTACCTTCTCTAGAACCGGTGGCTCTGGCGAACGCCGAGCTGGTGTCGACTGCATCCAGTTCTGCCGAGAGTCCGTAGGTCAGTGGTGACAACCGTTTTTGTAGGCTCACATACCAAGCTCACTTGGTCTCCAATCGGTGTGTGTTGCATTAATCGAGGGGTGGTGTCCCAGTTGGTCAGGTTGCTGGTTGCAGTGCGGCGGTACGTTCAAATGGCGTATGGGCAACTGCGACTCCGTGGACACACGTGAGTCCGGGTGGAAGTCGGTCGTTTGGCTGCAGATCACCGTGTCTGGAACCGCTCTCTTCGAAGGTGAATGACCTTGACGTCACGGACCAATGGCGGCAGACCGGTCATGATGGCTGTCCGCAATAATCGCACGTCGCCTCGGCCCCCCCCCCCACATGGCAGTGATATGTTTTCCGCGTACACTCGATTTGCAAACATCACTCACAGCCCATGTCACCCTCCCCCTCCCCCCTTGCTCCAAGGGTCACAACACATCGACCTCATCATGCTTTTGGCATGGAAACGCTGTCTGTCAATCATCCCTGACACACGTACAAACCCTATCAACTTCTCATATTTTCATTTTTAGGCGACTACATGGCCTGATGACGAAATAGCGAATACATGCGATCGTCGACTTGACTCTTTTTTAAAATGAAAAAAGAATACTTTGGGTAAAGAGGTAGACGAAATATTGCGTGCGTATTGAATCTGGGCTGAAGGCTAATTGCCCATAAAATGGCACAAACGCCGCACACAGTCATTGTGGTCGGCAACCGTAAACGGGGGCACAGTGTCAGAAAAATGCCCTTCCCCCGACGGACTGAATTCGTTGGCCTCCCACGTCGCAATAGATGTTACAATTTTGCGATATCTGTTTGACTTGTCGGTTAACGCAATATCTACCGCATTAATAGTGGTTTATGCAGAAAGCGTTTACTTTGCCATCCCGGCATGACCGTTGATCACCCCAAGGGGAAATGTTCCGCGATGATGCGACTAGGTTTGCTGCAATGAGTGAAAGACGCATAGTACGGGCGACATTTGTAGGCAATCCACCGTTCGATTATGCCTTTGCGAAAATCTTTGTCGACTGTGAAATATACACAGCTTTCCTACTTTTTTAGTATTTAAAGTTCTAAATGAGATATATGCTGTAGGTTTATTGCCAAAAGGAGCGCTGAATATGTTGTGGCTTGTGAAACTGATAGCCAATAGGAACGAAGCTGGTCCAAACACGGTAACTACGCCTATAATATGCTAGCAAAACTTGACGATCCAATAAAGAGAAAACTGATTTGCAAAAAATCGCATGAACACAGACACTAAGGAGCGGAAGGAGATTTGCAGATTAACCCTCCTACTCGCAAATATATTCAGGCTGGCTACTTTCATGAGTCGCAACAACCGACTGGTCATTTTGCATCAACGCGTACCAAGCCTTATTGTCATGCCAAAAGGACACTCAATGTTGCCGAGTCCCCGGATGAGGAGAGATAAAAGCCGTGAAAAAACGGATCCGGTGTGGTTATGTAACCCCGTCTGAAGCAAACAAATGCCAGCCACCTGTGATACGAGACCAGCGGTAATAGTGGTTTTTACAGATGGGGCCGGGAAATGCACAAGCGACGAGGTCAAGTAATTCTATGCAAAGAAAAGCTATTGGAAATGCGCGATTGTACGTCGAGTCGTTAGAAACTGTTGCGCTAACCCCTAACCCTAACCGCTAATCGTAACTCTTACCCCTTACCGTAACTCAAAACACCTAACCCGTAGCCATGACCCCTATCTCCAATTCCGACGGTATTCTGCCCATCAGCTGAGGCTATATAACCAGGTCTAACAAAACACGCTAATAAAACCAAGACCGACACCCAAATGCAAATGTACTCCTCAGTGGTTAATAAGCACCAGCTTAAACAAAAGGGCATAAGGACCAGTAGATACAACGTCTAAGAAATGGAGTAACTATAATAAGGTGTACGCAAACATAAACTTAGCAAAAATGGTTACCCCGGCACGTCCGCGTACACGGATTACCAACTAAAGAACGATGGCTAAGACCAAATGCGATGTCATACTCATTCGTGGCAAGAGGGTAGAGAAAAGTCACTCGACGATCGATGTGAGTAGTGCGTATTTCAGAGGCATTGAAAGACCTGCAGTCTGAGACTGTGGGGGAAGGTGGCATAAGAAGAGTTAGGTATAAGGGGTGTGCATATTTTTGGACGGGCGAGGTGATCCCTTTGAAACAGCAGTCTTAACGCGATCACCCTCGACATCGGGCGATCCGGCAACTCTTGCTATTGTGTGAGCGCACCGTGAGCGGTCCATCACAGCGCGATTTAAGTGGAAAATGCACACGGACACATGCTGTCACGTCTTTCAAAACAGTATTACTCTTTTTCTTCTATGGCTTTGCCGACAATCGACCTCATATTAGATTACCTTACCATGCATTGTATTACATATTTTATAGGAGAGGCCGAACTACTGCTCTGTTTCGATCTTCCATGCTGTTTTCTTGGTGCGAAATAAGTAGCACAGAACATCATCCGGATGTTAAGTTAATCAATTACACTTTTACGAAATTTACTCTCAATTTGCATTTTAACAATTACAAAAGAGATTACAGGGGACGGAATATCCTAGACTTAACAGATTTGATTAAACTGAACACTTTATATGAAATACGTTAATTCCCATTATGCATTATATACATCAGATCTACAGCGTACTCTGCACTCAAGGGCTAACACCAACAGTTAGAGCCTATTTTAAATACCATATAAATTATGGATAGCACCTTGTCAGTAAGTGCCCAATTTTAGATGGAATCGGACGATGCATGATCAATGAATTTCATAAAGACTCCCTTGCTCACATTCATCTCATCAATGTCTGCCATCTCGGTGATTTAGTGGCCAATGACCCTCTAGAGACTCGCGCGTTAATTATTTCTGTGTAAGTAGGGTCATGCCCGGTTGGAAAAAACCCTCCATACGCAACTGACTAACAATGCGGTCCCGAAAAATGGGTACTCTTAGCATAAATCACGAAACTGGGACATCACTGCAACGTGGGCTGCCTGTCAGCCGATCGGAACAAGGAGGAACGTGTACTTCACGTCGCCGACCTAAGAGTCCACTTGCTCATACTGTACTTAATTGTCGGTTGGTTACGGTAAATGCGCTATTTCACGAAATGTTTAGTAGCATATTGAAACGCATTTTCTACTCGAAGAAATAATTTTAGTTGAGTTGTGATATTGATTATCGTAGAGTCTATTCCAAAGGTGGTCTAGTCACGCTAGGATGCCAGCATTTGAACGAATTTATCCTCTGGCCGCTTGAAAAATAGTTTCCTGTACAGAGGGACATCTTATTCACTGTGAATTTTTCCTATTGATTTTCGATGCTTCCGGAATTTCTAATGCGTTTCACAGAAACTATGCCTAATAATGTTCGTTAATTTACTCCCGTCATATAAAAATACGTCTCTTTTATAATTAGTATCTGAACAACGATTTTAATCAGATCTTAAATTTTTTCTTTAATTCCCTTATAATTCTGAACCTAATAGACCGCCAAATTTGCATTAAGTGCTTCGAGAAGAAATTCAAATATTCGTACACTCTACTAGAAGGATATCATGTAGGGTACACAAAATCGTGCGGTACACATAAAATGTATTGCACGTTCAGAAGCGACTAATAAATGTATATATACGATGTTTTATAATTAGACATTTTACGGTCTTAAAAATTGTCACGACAAAACTTGGTTAAGTCCGAGCCTATTCTTTTTCCAAGCATAGATTTTTACGCGTGACGCAATTTCTCCCCAAAGGCATTAAAAGCTGATATTGTTAGCATGTTCTCTATGAAACACGTTTGAGTTCACAATGCATTAATTATCAGTGAGAACATCTTATACGAAGTAAAAAAGATATTTTTACAGACCCTAGTCTTGCTGGAAAGGAAGCTTCTTCAAAAGCCAGCTTCCTGACCCGGTTTAAATACGGTGGCGCTTTTCTACGAGGTAAATAACTTCAAGTCAGTGCTTGTGTGATCGTTGACAATCGAAAATGTACCTCAAAGCTTCAAGTAGCATGAGCTCAATGGACGTAATTTGAACGTTATCATCAGTTGTACAGGTTCAATGCCCGATTCCACTGAATTGGCCTGAAACACGTTAATCGACATTACTCCTGACGTTTGAATTATCGTTTAATGTGTGTAATCTAAAATCATCTCCGCGATGTTTGCGGGTTTTTTCCATGTTCCTTTTTCTGATCCATAATGTCGTGCTTAACTGAACTGGGTGTTCGAGACGATAATGCTTTAACAGCTTGCTTTCTGTCCATGGCATTTCCAAATGTCATATTGACGCTACCCAAAAATCTTTTTTGGGAAATAAGAGAGGGTATCAGTTATAATATGCACTTATGGGGGGATCCTTTCACCGGTTCTCGTTTTGTACTCGTAAATTGCGCGGCATCACTAGTAGTTTAAACAAATTCTCGTTTGTAGGCTTTATTATCATGTTCAATGACAATAGTACATAGATCTACATGTCTAATTATTTAAAAGTCTTAAACTCTACAGGTTTCTAAAACTAATCTGTTTGTTTACGTCCTGCTTCACTTGATTTACGTGGAGCAAAAAACAATTTTCCAGCGCTATAGGAGCTGCTTTATAAAATTCGCGAGGTACTGCAAGTCCGCTGTTTATGAAAACTATGCTCAAATTGATTTATCCAGTATAGAACGGTTTTTAATATGGAACATTTCGCGAAAATAAGATAACGTAGGGTTTTGATGAAGTCTGTGTGGATCCTACCTAATCCATTTTCAATGAGCCAAATCTGCATGAAAAAGTGTATGTTTCTGAACTGTTTACGCAAATAAACAAGGTGGACAAAGTGTTTTTTACATAAAATTAGCACCTCAGTCTCCGTCTTAACAAAGGATCTGCATTTGTATGGATAACAAACAATTCTGATAAATTTCAATTTTCATTTATGTTTAGTTATATGTGATTGCTAGGGAGGAAACTTTTTTCTGACAATTATCGCCAGATCTCTGATGACGCATATTGCAAAACATATATTGCTTATCAAGTTTGCCGATAAAATTCAACTTCTTTATCATGGACCATTAAATGTGTACAGCATGTTTGCGACATGTTTTGCACGACAGTTTCAGAAAAAATGGTCGGCTGAAACTGAGGTTTTCCTTCATTGCAGATATGTCTTACGAACCCATTAATTTCCTTTTTTGTACAACCTTGCTGTAAGGCTCATAATATATATCTTCTTCGTCATGTAATAATTTCGATACAGTATGATGCTTTGGTTGAATTAATCTCTTTTGTAGCTGAAAGGTTGGTTTTTACATTACTCAAACACTGCTCTAGTTTTTGCACCAATGACTTTTTAGCCACATGGACATGTCTTTATTGTCACTTCGAATAAGCCACTAATTTAGCGCCTGCGCATATGGGTCATCAGCACAAATTATCACTGAATTTACTTGTGATTATTTCTACTTGGCTGACTGTCATTGCTGGCGCCCAATTCAACAGAAGTATTATTACTGATCATACCTCAACGGTAAAACTAATTTAAGTATGAAGTTATTACCGTCTTTAGGATGACTTTGCCCTCAGGCCTGCGTTAATGTATTCACTAAATGAGCAGAATTCTAGCTAGCGCTTTTACCACCCAGGGGTGATTATCCACGGCTGAACGGAACATCTGAAATGTACAATTACCTGAGATCAAAGGGAAGTTGAAAACAAAGCGTAGCTCTTTAAATAATTAACACACATCCAAAATAGTCCATAAAGTCGAAATCGCACATAGCTTTCCGAGTTTAGAAGGTTGCCAGCAATGTCCAAGTTCCGTTTAATAATACTTCTGAATGTTAATAAACTGAAGCAAATGTTTTTGATGACCGCTTTGCTGAAACCGGTAAGATATTGAATTTCGTTCTGATTATTAAATAGAAGAAAAATGCAATAAATATGTTGTCTTGCATGCCTGAATGAAACATGTATACTGCTTGCATTCGCGAACAAAAACCAAATTAAATACTTTGGCTAAGAGAACTGGTTACCTGTACGCAGGAAAAAGTGTTGAGCAAGTATCTGGAAGTAGTTTATTAAATTTATAAAAAATAACGTGCAGAGTAGATGAAAACACCTCCAAAACATTTAAGGAAGATTGCATAAGTCGGAAAAATCAAGACCACAGAGTAAGCGATACTGGTCCCCGGTAAAAATAATGGGGATGTTTGAGATTATCGAATGATTAATAGAAAAAATAACGCAAGAAATAAGTAAAAGGTTTGGTCAACAAAAATACATAAATGCGGAGGTCAACAGAACATTGGACGGAAAATTTAGATAAATCAACATGTTTACATAATTAAGAATGCATATCAGATTGGTAAAATTATCCTGTTATATATGCACATGTATATATAATGGTAGGGGGCGCTCAACGTTGTATATTCCCGATCGAAAACCGACAGGGCAACGGGCTCGTGGCCCGGTGGGTGGAGGCGTGGACATCTAAACCAACAGGTCGCGAGTTCGAGGTTCGGGTGTTCCACAATTCGGGCTTGGGTATGGCTGGCTGACGTCGGCTAATAAGACAGAAATGGTCATTCCAGTCTCCCTTGTCTTTGTCGGTAATACTATTCTGCGTGCGCCCACTGACATAATATATATATATATAGGCAAAAATGCTGATCCCAGGTGTTAATATGGAAGAGGAGGATGAAACGACCTCTGGGGAAGAAGGTTTATTCATCTGACGTTTCGTGTTCATACTCGAGCACATCTTCGGAGATAGGCTGAGCGAGAAATACAGGGATTAAATAGGCCATCTGCACTCTCACCCGATAGGTTCGTCCCGTTCGCTTCTCGTTGGCCCCCCTCTCGCGCGTAGATGGTGCCTGACGGCCTCGTATGGCGCTGGCAAATCGATACTTCGGTTGATAGAGTTCGTGTCTGATTTCCAGGAGTCGATTACTTCCCTCGCCAGTTTGCTTTCGGCTCGGCCGAGCTCCTGGGCGTCGTCAAAGTCGAACTTGTGATTGTTTTCCAGGCAGTGCATGGCGACATGCGATAGTACGTCCTTTCGCCTTACGGCCAAAGTGTGCTCATGCATGCGCGTTCTTAGGCGTTTGTCGGTCATGCCACAGTAGTTGGCTGGACAGTCCAGACATTTGACGCGGTAAATGACGCCTGACGTGTCTGCAGGTGGTAGCCGGTCCTTGGGCTGCATGATTAAGCGGCGGATGGTGGCCTCCGGTCGGTGACCAACGCCCACGCCTAGCGGCCTTAGTATGCGCTCAGTGGCTTCGGAGACGTTACTCACGTAGGGCAAGACACGGAAGATTTCTGGTCTTTGTTTCTTCTCACCGTCCGTCTTCGTGTGCCTTCGGTACAAGCATTTGTTCACAAAACTGCGTGGATATCCATTGGCAAGGAAGAGGCGCCATAGGGTTTTACGCTCCCGCAGCTTCTCGGCTTCTGTGCTGCAGTGTGTGTGGATGCGGCGAAAAAGGGTCCGGACACAACTGCGCTTATGCGACAGGGGGTGATTGCTGTCGTAATGAAGAATTTTCTCCGTGTCTGTCGCCTTTCGAAAGACACCAGTCTGGAGAGTTCCGTCTTCCTGCCTCGATACCTGGACGTCGAGGAAAGGGAGCACTCCGTTATTTTATTCCTCCATGGTAAATTGGATTTGTGGAAAAACTGAGTCCAATTGTCTTTTAAAGTTGTCTTTCGCGTCTCGGTGTAAGATGACAAAGGTGTCGTCTACGTAGCGCATCCAGAATTTCGGCTTGTATGTCTGGAAGACCCGCGTTTCCATTTCCTGCAAGACCGCCTCAGCCAGGTAGCCGGAGATTGGGGACCACATTGGGGCTCCTTGGATTTGCTCGTAAATTTGGCCGTTAAACGTGAAGTACGTGTGTAAACAGTAGTCCAGCAGTTCCATCGCGTGCCTCCTCTTAAAAGGTTTTCCTTCTTCGTCGTACCTTTTCTTCAGTAGGTCATCGACAGCTCTCATGGCCAATTCTTTAGGGATGGAGGTGAATAGAGAGACGACGTCAAAAGATACCATTATTTCGTCGGGGGCTATTGTGACGTCTTTTAGTCTTTCCAGGAAGTGTGTTGACGATACAGCTGTGTGTTCTGAGCCGTCCGTCAGCTTCTGCAAATGCTTGGCAAGGCATTTAGCCAGTCCGTATGTAGGCGTGCCTTTCAGCGCCACAATGGGCCTTAGGGGGACATTTGGCTTGTGGATTTTCGGCAAACCATCAAAGCGCGCTAGGGCAGCATCTTGGGGTTTCATTTGTCTCCAATCCTTTTTTGATATTGCCTTTTCTTTCCTCATCTGGTTCAGGCTCTTGTTGATTTGGCCTACCAGTGCTTTCTTGGGGTCGGAATCGATGACTTTATACGATTGTTCGTCATTTAGTAGCTGCTGCGCTTTGGTAACGTACTCCGACTTGTCTAGCACTACGGTTGCCCGCCGAAAGCAAACTGGCGAGGGAAGTAATCGACTCCTGGAAATCAGACACGAACTCTATCAACCGAAGTATCGATTTGCCAGCGCCATACGAGGCCGTCAGGCACCATCTACGCGCGAGAGGGGGGCCAACGAGAAGCGAACGGGACGAACCTATCGGGTGAGAGTGCAGATGGCCTATTTAAACCCTGTATTTCTCGCTCAGCCTATCTCCGAAGATGTGCTCGAGTATGAACACGAAACGTCAGATGAATAAAACTTCTTCACCAGAGATCGCCTCATCCTCCTCTTCCATATATATATACGTATATATATATATATATAGATAAGATGATACCGACAAAGACAAGGGAGACTGGAATGACCATTCCTGTCTTATTAGCCGTCATCAGCCAGTCATACACATGTTCCGTAATCTGATCGGTGAGCGCCCACTGTCATAGATATATATATATATATATATATACATTTATATATATATATATACTATGAAGACAAGAATTTGTAACGTGTGCATTACTCAGAAGAAAAAAAGAGGTTTTCTAAAAGTACGCTCAACCTAAATCTGATACATTAATACGTAATCGCGTTATCTTCGTCCTTTTTGGCAGATAATGTACGCGGTTGAGTGTACCAGTCAAGGACCAACTTTCGAGCACCAGTCTGGCCATCTTCACCTTGGCTCGACCAATTATCCTGGCTTGCTCAAAGGCAAATTTGTGATTCAGTTCTCGTATATGGCCATAGACCAAAGACAGCTTGTCCTTGCGGTTGATTGCAAGTTGGTGTTCGTGCAATCTTGTACCGAGGTGTTTGCCCGTTTCACCAACATACCTTGCATTGCAATTTAGGCATGGTATGCTATAGACCACCGCCGACTGTTCTGCTGTTTGTAGCGGATCTTTGGGCCTCATGATTAGCTGTCTGATGGTGCATTCTGGTTTATGAGCCACGTCAATCCCAAAAGGTTTCTGGATGCTTGCCGTTAACTCTGATACGTTCTTCACATAGGGTATTGAGAGCCAGAATTTGGGCTTTCCTCCACTCGACCGCTGAAAATGAGGCTTTTTGAGTCAATTGCGTATGAAGGACTTCGGGTAGCCGTTGGCTTTAAAAAGGCCCTGTAAGTAATTCATCTCATTGTCAATTCATCCCATTGTCGTCGCTACAGTGTGTTTGAACACGTTGAAAGAGAGTTCTGACACAACAGGGTGGTTGCTTCGGAAGTGGAGGATGCGCCTGGTATTTGTTGCCTTACGGTAAACCGTTGTCCTTAGCTTCCCGTCTGTCAATCCCGTAACTTGTACTTCCAGGAAGGGCAACTGATTGTTTACTTCCTCTTCCCTAGTAAACTGAATGTCGGGAAAGATTGAGTTCAACAATGCCTTGAAAGCCTTCACCTCGCTCATCTTGATTACAACGAACGTGTCGTCGACGTATCTGTCCCAGAACTTCGGGGGGTACGAGCTGAAGACCTGCTGCTCGAGTCTCTGCAAAACTGCTTCGGCAATTAGTGCAGACAGAGGCGAGCCCATCGGTGTCCCCTTCTTTTGCTCGTAGACTTGGCCGTTAAATTTAAAGAAGGTCTTAAGACACAGTTCTAGGAGCTCGATGATGTGTGCTTTTTTGAGATGTTGGTCGGTCTCTTCATACTTTTCCCGGAGAAAGCCATCAATAGTGTCGATAGCCAGCGCATGTGGGATGGAGGTGAATAATGAGATCACGTCGAATGACACCATCACCTCATCTGCCTCCACCTCGAGATATTTGATGCGCATCAAGAACTCTTAGGCCGACTTCACTGTACACTCCAAATTCTTGGTAAGATAAACAAAGTCGCTGGTACAGCCACTTTGACAGCCCAAAGGTTAGAGTACCATGTAAGGAGACGATGGGTCGTAGCGGCACCCCCTGCTTGTGGACCTTTGGTAGGCCGTAGAAGCGCGGCATCGCGGTATCACTGGCTTTTGCGGCCAACGCTTCCCTTCTCGTAAGAGCTCCCGCCTTCCTCAGCTTGCCCATCGTATTTTTTATGCTGTTTACGCTCTTCTTAATCTCGCTGACGGTCGATGGCGCATAAGCTTCCTTGTCCATCAAGAGGTTGCCTAGTTTAGTGCAGTACTCAGCCTTATCCATGACGATAGTCGAGCACCCCTTGTCGGCGGGCAGGGTGACGATATCCTTCATTTTTCGTATCTTCAGAAGTTCTCGATCTTCTGCTTTAGAAATCTCCATCTGCCGTTTGTGTTCGAGGAGTAAGTTCGATGAACACGCGAAGCTGAATTCTGCTCACCTGTACAGCAGCGACCGATCTTTTCACCGGGTGACGTGGGACGGGGAAGCCGCACTTTGATTTGACCACAATTAAGCCGACCCCAAATGGAACAACGATCACGGAGGCCTGTCAGAGGTCAGCCCGGGTCGGTCTAAGCCAGTCAGCGGCATACAGACAGGTCAGTGTTCGTGCGTCCACACGGCCATAATACGAGGCAAGCGGCAATACTGATCAACTCCAGACCCGCAAGTGCAACAATTACGCTACTCGGATGATGAAAACGAGGAAGTTTCCGAAACGTGAGTTCGAATACAGTATGGTATTTTTTTCGACCTCTCTATGCGTGTCTTCTTCGGGAGATGATGAATGCGATATATATTTATATATTCATTGATATTTTGACAGATTTTGAATAATTCATATTGACCCAACTGTGAAAAAAACTCGGCGCCTAGGTGGGATTCGAACCCACGCAGTAAGGGGAAGGCTTTAGCGCAGCCAACGCTCTAACCACTTGAACTACGAGGCCTCGCCGGACAACACGAGTTTAATCACATTTGGGTCAAGTTACCCGCCCAACCTACTGCAACGTCTGGAATCCACCAAATCTGATACAGAAAGTTGACTGCCCAAGCAGGATTTCCTAAGTAATTCACCTAGAATCCGCCGGATGACTACCCGGCTTGCGTAATTCATTGATATTTTGGCAGATTTTGAATAATTCATATTGACCCAACTGTGAAAACTCGGCGCCTTGGTGGGATTCGAACCCACGCAGTAAGGGGAAGGCTTTAGCGCAGCCAACGCTCTAACCACCTGAGCTACGAGGCCCCATCGGACGACGCGAGTTTGGTGGATTCCAGACGTTGCAGAAGATTGGGCAGGTAACTTGACCCAAATGTGATTAAACTCGTGTCGAACGGCGGGGCCTCGTAGCTCAGGTGGTTAGAGCGTTGGCTGCGCTAAAGCCTTCCCCTTACTGCGTGGGTTCGAATCCCACCGAGGCGCCGAGTTTTTCAAAGTTGGATCAACATGAATATGTATATATGTACAATTGAGATGGAGCCGACAAAGTCAAGGGAGACCGGAATTGCCTTTTCTGGTTTATAAGCCGTCATCAGCCAGTCATACCCAACCCCAAGTGTTGATCTCTTTAAATTCGAACCAGGGATCTTTGGACATGTAGTTTGACGCTTTACCATTGAGCCACGGGCCCGTTGTCTTGTCGGTTGTGATCGGGTTGTGACCGGTCTCCCTTGTCTTTGTCGGCTTTATCTCATCTATGTCTACTACTAGTCGCTGTGCGACTGCCTTCCAGGGTTCTAGTATGAGCCCCAAGGCACAACGGAACGAACGTGTTCCGTAACCTGATCGGTAAGCGCCCACTATCATAAGTAATATTCCCGATCACAACCGACAGGACGAAGGGCACGTAGATCAATGAAAGAGCGTCAAACTCCATGACCAAAGATCCCGGGTTCGAATCTCAAGTGATCCACACTTGGGGATGGGTATGACTGGCTGATGGGGGCTAATAAGCCAGAAAAGGCCATTCCGATCTCCCTTGTCTTTGTCGGCTTTTTGCTCTTGATGCTGCCGATTTATTCACCTTTGTATTTCACGTCGTGTTATAATCGCGCTCAATGCACGGACACTGACCACCCTTTTGCCACTGACTGACATTGACCTAATCAAGGTTAAATTATGTCTTCTTTGAAGTCGACATTTTTGTAGCCAAGTCAGCGTGCCTGTTGGCTTCCCACGGAGTTTGATGTTTTTGTGAGTTTTTTTCAGCCACGCGGATGCACCTGAGGAAAAATGCTATGCATTTGGCGTGAATTCAGACCACCACCTGTCCTCTTTTCGGTGAACCTCAGATTTGGGTTTTGCACAAGCGCCTGACACAGCTGACTTCAAGTTTGCACTTTACGCCTGGTATTCCGGGCGCAGGTCCATAGCTCGGTCGATCTTGGCAATTAAGGATCAATGCCCGAGTACTAGTCTGGCTATCTTTTTGGCCTGGCCGGTCATCTCCACTTTCTATGGTCTACCCGAGGTTCTTAAGCTGGAAGTGTCCTACGTGCTGTTGTCTGTTTTCAGGACATCCCGACTCTTTTGCTGTAGAAATAGCTAAAATGGCGACTTTTTTCCACGTCGAGGATTTGCAGTGAGTATTGAATTCGACATAAAAGAGTGGGTATGCATCCAACATCTCGAAGTAGACGCAAATGAGGTAATAGCTTAATTTGGCGTCATTTTCATATTCATCTCTTTCCTACACGTATCAGTAATCGATGCTGTCGACGGTTTCCTCCGCATAAACTACGAGGAGAACGATCAACAGCACTAGTGAGGGCAAATCCTCGAGCAAGCGTCGAGTGAAAAGACGACGACCTCAAGATAAAAAACCCGAAATCTGGAGGGTTACTCCTTATATTAAGGGAGTATTCGAGGTGTTGGTGGAAACCGGACGGAAACTGTAGACCTGCCTCCATGACAAGCTCTCCGAAACGTCGTCATTGCAATTCTTCCGATCGGCTGTGCACTTCTTTTACCTCGTGGTACATTCTTCATATTCAGCGGCGCAGATGCGGCAAAGCCAGCGTGCTTCTTGACCGTCGCCTCGACCGCCGGCAGATTCATAAATCGTTCTCTCTCGTCCGAGGGCGCGTCGGTGGGACAGTGTGTCGTGCGAACGCGAGAACTCCGGTTTGCGCCGCCTCGCCTATCCGCGTCCTCAAATCATTCAAGTGACGCTGTCTGAACTGCTTGAAACCGTATGCGAAGGGTCCAGAAGGGGTAGGGGTTTCGTCTATTCGTCGGTAAGGCAATTTCGGATATCAACCTGGCTATCTTATCGTTGGCATCGACTGGAAACCCTCACTTTCTCATAGGCGTATCCGTGGTTTTGCAGTTCTGTTGGACAATAGGCCGGAGAGAAATCAGGTTCTCGGTCAAGTTTAAGTTGATTTTCGTGCGTTTCTTGGTCTTTCCTCTACCATACCTTGCGTCATATCTGTGGCACACGGCTTACTGTTCAGACTCTTGAATCCTATGATCTGATTTTCAAGGAGTGATATTGTTTAACGAGTCATAGCATCCCCGAAAATTTTAAGGATTTCTGTCATCGGTCCTGACATCTAGAATCAGAGCTCTGAGGTTCCCTTGCTCTTCGCTCAAAGAGCGGTTTACTGAGTACGAAGGACCTCGAGTGACTGTTGGCTTTTCGCATAGCTTTTTGGTTTTCCACAGCTTGATATACATCAAGCTACTCCACACGAAATACTCGTCTTTCTCTTTGCAGAAAATGATAATCGTATAGAATATATTGTGGACTGGAACTATCGACTCTCATATTATCGGTTAGGTTTGAAACTGATGGTTTACTGAGTTCCAAACATAAGAATTCACGAAATAAATATTTGCAAAGTTCTGGAGAATAACGTGGTAAGTCTGAGGAGACCCAATAGGAATAATTATTACTGGATTACTGTCCTATTCCTATATAATATGCACGGAAGCCTAATTAAATTGAGAAGAATATTTGAAGCATCGCCTCCTTAAACACATTCGGCATAATACATCGAAACTATCCGACCATATAGCCGAAAGAACGTATAAATCAGTGTTGCAAGTTATAAATAACTTTGCTCAAGTTTCCCCCGTAAAGCTTCATACAGACATCTAGATAATCATTTTCGCGTTTGCCACGACAGCTCTCACAAAAGCAACCCGATGCTAGGCAAGAACTCCAAAACCTGAGTAACAAAAACTTCAGGGAGTAAGTAAATTAGCCTGACAGTTTTCTGTGCAGTCAATTACCAAAGCATTATCACGTAACTCCGCCCACTGCAGTGCGTCTCTCTGTGCGGAGCTGTCTCCATGCCTAACGTCAGAGAAATGACTAATCGTCATACGTTCCTTGTCAGAGGAAAATTCAGCCACATGAACCGCCATCATTTATTTACATTGTCCACAGCGGGGTGGGGATTTACGCAAACACACTGGGCAATGCTTGTGTTACAGTCGCATGATCAGTAGGTGTTTTGATTTGTCGGACGTTTCTTACAAAATTCTAATCCGAATTTAGTGGCAAATTACTTACTGGCACCTACGTGCCTCTTTCCTATCCTGAAATATCACAGCAGTTTCCAAAGAAGATAGGTTTTTTTTTAAAAAAAAGCATCAGGCCACATTTTAGCTACTCTCCGGTTGGCACATTGTCTTTCCTGTTGCAGTTGAGGCTGCTCGATAAATCGGTTTTAAAATACCTATTCTGTGTAAAATGGAACAAGGTTTCAAATTTTGCCAACCCGCTAACGTTGGCTAAATCCCGGCAAGCCCGTTGAATAAAAGTAATTAAATATATGAGAGAAGCAATAGGACACTCATCCTCGAAATAGGTTGGAGTACACTGTACCAATGGTATATTCCATTCCTGAGATAATTTAAAATAAAAAAACTTATTTTCCGAATTGGAGGAAATTATAAGCAACTTGCTGTATCAGCTTATCCTACAATCATTCTTTTCTGATCCTCACTGGACTCTAATTTAATATTACTGAGTGGGAGCATGGGCAACGATATCAAAATGAACGTCTAGATGTTATGCATAACACATTCCCAAAATAACCTCAAGGCAATTATTGATTTGAAACTGCATCCAAACCAACGTCTTAGAAACCAGGCGATAATTAATCTCTGCTATAATCTGACATCGGATTCTTGCAAGAGACAGAAATAGCAGATCCGTAGGAATCTACAAGGGACTAAACAACCGGTGCGAGTCTCATTCGCCCTTAAATGATTAGTCACCTAATGCTGGGACGCGGCTTTTTCCTGCTTCACATGACCTGTCTACCTCGTATCTAAACAATTTTAGCAGAAAAACAACCCACAAGGCGCCGATCTGACTGTTTGGCGTGGAAGATATATGCGTTTCTGCCTTCATAGAATTGCATGTATCACATCGGCAATGGCGACTCCGGAGCAGGGCATCAAAAACGTATTTGGGTATACAAGACGTGCATGCTGTAAAAGACCGCTTTTATTAAAAAGTATCCATCTTCGAACGATGACTTTTTGAAACGTGCATGCCTTTGATCTGAAAACACTTCAATGATCGCATAAGCGAGGCAGTTCTGCACGCCACAAACCCAGGCCTATTTCACACGATTTCAAGGCTATAAGTAGTGGCTGCGGCTTTCACAATGACTTATTAATTTGGAGGAGTAATGCTTCATGTGGGCAGTTAAAATATGATGCAGACAATGCTGAAGGAAATGGGTCATTAACCGAATTCTCATGTTCCGGAATGCTGACGTAGACAATACATGATGATTTGTTCGACCCATTTGCGAAATATGTGGCGGTTCAGGTACTTAGGGCGTTGGGTGTATATAAGACTTACCATTTCTGTTCTTCGTTTTCGATTCCACTATGGCCATCTGCTTTTCCATAATTCAGTTAAACGAGCAGCTTAAGTTTACAAGGGGACGGGACATGGACATATGTACCGTGCTTTTAGCATTACGGGTTTTTATAATTTTTTCACGATGTACTACGGTAAATGGCTTTATTAAAAAACAAACGCATTCTTAAAGTAGACAGCAAATTCAGAGAACGAAAATCCGCAATGATCGCTTCCGGCTTGTTGGTCGTCGGCAGTCAGTCATTCGCAAACCTAGATGCAAACAACCCTGGCTCGAACACAAGATCTGCGAGTATTGGATATTAGGTGGTCCAAAGGTCCGCTACCGCAACACGGACCCATTGTCCTGTGGGAAGACATCGGGGATATTAGTTAGACGTATGGTCGTAGATTGGGGTTTTTTGATACCTGTAAGTTATGTGGTAGATTGGGTGATAATCCCAGGTCATACCCTCAGGAAGTTAAGCGTGGCCGAATGTCGACGTCCAGCAGTCCAAGAATGGCCATTCTAATGTCCTTTGATAGTCTGTTCGATCCCTTCTCCACAAACATTACTGCGGCCAGCGGAAGCTCTAGATTGTGTTCAAAGACACGAAGGAACAACCACGTCCATTGAAATCTGAAGCCCTCTTACCAAAGTTATTTCATTATCTACCACATCCGCCCGTTCTAATATCCTGTCGTACATGCTGGTCTGCTGGTCTGCTTGCCAGTCATGAAGCCCACGAACTTCACCTGCTTCTTCGGAGCGGAATACATCCGCCGTACAACGAGAATCCTGGTAGAGAGGATGCGTGAGGATATGCCTGCCTGGCTAAACAGATAGGAGACCCGATCGATTTCGAGTCTATATTCTCGCACATTTAATCGATACGGATCACCGAGTCGATGCCAAGAAAGCAGTTAAGGTTGTTCATCGGACACCAACATGCTTCTCTAAAGGCCTACGCCAACCGATGCTAGCAACGGCCTAGGCAGTGGCTATAGGGCTAGCGAATCCGGTGTTATGCTGTCAGAAAAGTCTGATACATGCGCCCTCTCTGCTATGGTCAAAGCCAACCTCGAATTATGATGGCAAGCCGCCTCAAATCCCTAATTTCAGTGGTGGTACTCCGTGTACTCAATCGAAGAACTTCACTAAAATTCTCTCTTACCCCCCTCACCTAGTTCTAAGGTCCAAAACCCGCCAACCTCGTCATGCGGGCGGCGCGGGAAAGATGAGTGTTAATGACTTCAAAGCGCTTCAAACACTCATAAACACTGCTAATTTCACACATTTTTATTCCTTCATGAAACTTTATTGTCCTGATGAAGAATTACTGAAAACAAATGTTATCCAACTTTACTTTTTAAGTGTAAGATGGGAATATTTGCGAAACTTAATGAGAATAGTTTGCTGACATATGGCTTGATAGAAAAGAGCTCCTATCCTGTGAATTTCCGCAGACCATTTGCTCTAGTTAAGATGCCGTTTTAAAACTTGTGCTGACGAAGAGGTTGGAAGCAACAAGTTCAGTTTTTTTTATTTCGATTGTAGCAAATCCATATTAAGACCCGTTAATGGAAGTGTGCAACAAACCTTACGCTCCTTGGCAATACAACAAAGCAGGACGCCGATGTCTAAAATGCCTGAGAAAATCTGCCTACATGGAGAGGTCACTGAACAAACTGAGTGCACCAAATGTGGCGTCGTCTTTAAAGCAATTTAAAAGACTACACGCTTCGTGCAGTTATTCAGTTAATGAAATAAACAGGCTTGCGTTCTCTGCAAGACATAAAAACCATTTTGAAATGTCAAAACTTCTAAGTTCGATAGCAAAAAAATACTCCAAAAAATATAGATTTTCATGTATTAGTACATATATAGATACTTTTGGAATAGTTAAGCATAAAATAATTTGTGCACGTTTTCAAACGGTCCATGTAGTAAACATCAAAGTCAAAACTGTAGGCGACACGTGCGTGATACTATTTCAAAAATGACTGTCAAATGTTTAAAAAAGGCCACAACTTTCCGAGGAAATAGTTGAAATTTTTCATACGCTTTCCAGTTCTTTTGCTCAGACTCTTATCGCCCTCAGTGTATAATTAACCACCTTTTTAGTCAGCGGGCTGATTTAATGTCCGCTTGCTAATTATAGTTCCCGTTCGCGGTTAATGTTGCAGGTAGTTTTAACAATGACAGATTTACTTTGAAAGGAATATTTTTAATTCTGTAATCTTCAATTCTGCAGCTTTTAAATGCTTGCTGTGCTTTGTACTTTTTACTTTTAAGAGCTAAAAAAGGCAATCAGACTGTGTAAAATTTATCGAATTTCTGAAGTTATTGCTATAGCAGGTTAACGTTAAGTGAATTTATGATCTGAAATTGTCGTCTAAAATGTGTATTAGCTGTACTTCAAATGGCATGACATTTGCGTCCCTTATTTCTTCCCTGGAAAGCTTTTTAGAGCAACCATGCGCAAATTAAAAAACAGATGGACAACATATCAGAGCCTTTTTATTCGTTACCATGGACAATGTGATCTCGACAGCCTCCTTAGCCTCTTAGGTTAGTTGCCAAATTAGTACAAAAAAATCTTGTCTTGTTAGTATTGGTTTTCACCCGGAGGAAGTGTTCCCCGTAATATCTGAAGAATGGCGAAGAAATCAATCATTCTTAAGTCGCATGTCAACAACGCTGAATGCCTTATTAGACTTTTCCAGCCCATCGGAGCAAACATGCGACTAGATTATAAATTATAAACGACATGTTTGTAATTCATTTTACTCCGTTTTTAATGGAAATTATTGTTCTGTAAGGAAAATTATTTATATAAAATTTTAAGCAAAGCCCAAATTTTGGGTTATTTTCAATGCTTTTTTTCTGTACAGCGCGTGCCCGACCTCATGAAATGTTGGTCGAAATTTTGGAGTACGTTTTCCTTTAGGAAGGATTACTTAAGTGGGGTTGTAATATTGACTGACATTCAGCATAATCTATTAGTATTTGGGACTTCTCCGCATGTCCGCTTTTGAAAACAATTCTTTTTGTCCTCCTGAATAAACTAAATTCGCAAAAAATAACTACGTACAGTAGATGTGCTAACTCATGAAATGCCAACCAAAATTTCGAAATGCGTTTTCGTTTTGAAAATATAAATTAAGTGGTGTTGAAAACTAATCATGATGCAGCATAAATCTATAATGATCTAGTTACATCAGGGTGTCTGCTTTTGAAAGAACTTATTTTCGGCTGCGTGCAACATCTATAGTCTGTAAAAATGACTTCTTGTGTGGTATGCAATTTTTGTCATTGATGTTCGATGCCCTTAAAAATTCAAGTATATTTCATAGAAAACATGCATAAAAATGTTCACTCTTTTACCTATTCGGCAGAAAATCTCATCTTTTTCCAAGTACCCACTCAAAAGAAGAGCATAATTCGGTTTCAAAAAAGTTTCTAATTGTAAGATTTTTAAATAGCGTTAAATGGCCGTTCGTGAAACGCCATTTTTCTGCATTTACGAAAGTGGCTTGTAAATCCACTGCTTAATTTTATGAACCTCATATGGTCTCCTCTTAACACCGTAGACAAATGCATGGTTTACCGTACACGGAAAATATACAGCTTGTAGTTTTGAAACCCTGAATGCAAGTGTAACAGCAGATCGGGTTCAAAATTATTCGGGAATTAGAAAAGGTTTCTAAAACCGAATTATATTATTTTTGAGGATGAAATTTGAAGAAAACGTGATTTTCTTCGAAATAAAAAAATGAATATTTTATGCATGTTTTCCATGAAATATAATTGAATTTTCATGGGCATCGACAATCCATTAAACAATTGCATTCTACATAAGCAGTCATTTTTTGCAGAGTATAAATCTTGCATGCAGCCGAAAATACGTTCTTTCGAAAGCCGACACCCTGAGGTAAATGGCTCATTATAGATTTATATTGCATCATGATTAGTTTTGCAACACTACTTAATTTGTCTTTTCGAAAAGAGAACGAATTTCAAAATTTTGGTTGACATTTCATGAGTTAGCACACCTACTGTATATGGCGTGCATTTTCACTATTGATTTGCGAGGATCTTATAAGTCCGAATACGTTTTTTAGAAAACTTGAATAACATGCGCTTTGCTTTAATCCTTCGGTAGAAAAGTTCCTTATCTTCATATGTTATACCCGAGGAAAGTGTATATTTAGGTTTTGTAAAAGTTTTACGATTCCAGAATAACTTTAAGCCTGCTCTGCCGTAGAATTAGCGTGCATGCTCTCCTCGTAAAGGAAATCATATATTTCTCTATTCCTTTAGAAGATACTATAAAGAATTTATGAAATTTTGTAATAAATGCGGACTATGTTGTGCATTTCATGAGGAGCTTTTGTAAACGGACATTCGCAGTACCGTATGCGCAGGGTCTTAAAAATCTCATAATTAGCAACTTTTTTAAAACCTAAATATACACGTCCTTTGGGTACAGAATATGAAGACAATGTGATTTTCAACCAAGGGTGTAAAAGGAAGAATATTTTTGTACATTTAATCTATAAAATGTATTTGAATTTATAAGACCATTCAAAAAATGTGAAAAATGCATGCTGTTTAAGTAGTCATATTTGCCGAGATTGGTTTCCACAGAAGATTGAAAAGCGGTGTATTCCAAGGCTGACGTACTGCGGAGTCCTAAATTTTATAGGATTACGTTACAAGATAACCAGTATTACAACCTTCCTAATCGAAAACGCATTTCAAAATTTCGGCTAGCATTTCATGAGATCGGTCACTCCTTGCATATAAACTCACTTTCAAGGCGGGGAATCTAAATTAAAAATCAGACGCTTAACCGATTCAATCAAATACATTGACTGCAAAACTTAAATCTATAAGAAAACTTTGCTTATAAGACTCGGGGAATTTCTTATATTTAAACAAAAGCTTGTTCAAAAGACTACAAAATTCCACCTTCTCTGATCTTTCTCATCGGTACCTTCCTAAAAGGTGTCGCAAAGCATTCTGATTGGATTTGTAGATTTTTTGCACAGAGGCCTGGACTGTTTACGAATCCATAACATTCGTTGTCAGTCCTAACATTTGACACATTTTTGACATATTTTCCTGCATTTTTACGTTGCAAAATAAACTATGGTCACTGATTACGCGAGTAAAATGAACAGATTTCTCGTCATATGTGCAAGCTGTCTTTTTCCACGCACATAATGTGTAACTTAGAAAGGTTTATTGGATATGCGTTCACCTGGTATGCTTTTATTTTTTAGAGAATCTTTAAAACCTACTTGGTGCTAAATTTCTTCCGATTGTTTTCTGTGGAGATTATGCAAAAATGCACTTCCTTGTCCATTTTTTGAATTTGAGAGATTACCGGCTTAGAGGTTTTTTCGAACTGGCGTCCACGCAGAGGTCAGTATAGATTTTATCTGGTTTGCAAATCTGTGAGGCTTTTTTAAGGATTTCATTGCTTTTTATGGAGATTTTATGCCCTACGACGGACGCGTAAAAAGCCCCATGCCAGCTGCGGTAGGTCATATGTAAGCCAGTACTTGAAAACTATTAAAACACATAAACGCTATTTTTAGTAGAGCATTTTTAGGAATGAAATATAACATTTGTCTCATTTTTGGATTTCGCGAGACATATACGTGCATTAAGGCAAATTTTTGCCTTTAATGAAAGATAACTCTTTAACTTTTCGTTAAAAAATACGCACTTTTGGAAGGCAACCCGTTGTGGGCTGGAGCGCATCGAGTGATTACTATGGAGTGCAGGTCGGCACTCAAAAAGTAAGACAGTTGTTTGAGACAGGAAGCGAAAACTCGAGTCCTAGGACGAATACGAAAACGTTCTGTGTATTTTTTCTGATCTTTCAAACTCCTACAGAAGACCATCGTCAAAGATAGTGGCAACAATGGAACGCGTGAAAATTGTAGAGGTGATAGCCAATCATCGGTGGATAGCGCAAGATTTGAGGTTATCGCGCAGGGGTCCGCAGGCCGGGGCCAGATCGATAAATTGACCGATTGAGCTCTCATTCAGGACACGTGTTGTAATCATTTCTCGGCCTGTTTTGTTTCCGGCGCGGCCGATCACCCTAATGGCTGCAAAACTTAGCTCATGACCCATTTCGTATGTGTGGCCAGTCACTTGTGCTAATTCGTGACCTCATCGTACAGGCAGATTATCTAAGTGATAGGTTTACAATGAGCAGTTATCATCTAAGTAGACAGCATCGAGCACCTATCTTCATTTTTCAGCCGTCAAGCGAAGTAGTCTGTGAAAATCGATGAACCCCCGAGATATTCTGTTATTTCAAAGTAACTGCCAGTTTAAACAAAAAGTGCATTTTGCAGACGCATTTTAAAGGAGGATGGAACAATTACGTCTTCGTCTAAGACAATGTTCACAGTGTATTTCATAGTAAGATGGGCGCAGGTTTTGGTGGCTTGCACGTGAATCTGTTTATAGGGACGGTAGACTTGCCCTGCATCAAGCGCACCCCCACCTCCTCCAACTTCGGGGTCCGGCATCGCGACAGCCTAAAGAAAACTGAGGACGACGTTTGGCGCAAGTGGCGGGCGCGGCGTAAACCCGCACCCCGGTTTGCGACGACACCTCCTAATCCAGACCCAAAGGACCAGGATTTCACGCAAATAAAAAGCGGTCTGATCGGCTGAGACCCCATCTGAACGGGAGTGCTAAAAAGGTACATTAACAAGGAGACTGTGAGCAAATTTTATCAAGTCAACCCCCATTTTTAAAGCAGGAGGCGGAGGACATCAGAATAAGGGGTTTACTTGACACAGAACCCGGAGTTGTCCTCTCAGGCGGCAGTGGCCAATGGCGAAGACATGGCCGGTGTTGACAGCGTCCAGTCATGCCTGAGAGTCCCTGAGATAGTGGTGACAGCCGCTTTTGTAGGCTCGTGAGTCAAGCTCAAGCTGTGGCCACTCAGTGTGTGTTGAGTTTGCCGAGGGGTGTTGTCCCACTGGCTTAGGTTGTGTTTGCAGGGGGGAGGTGCGTTCAAGTGGTCTCAGGGGCAACTGCGGCAGTGCGGAAGCAGGTATTCCCGAGATGTCGGTCGTGCAACTTCAGGTCAACGCGACTGGAATTGCAAAAGGGTGGGTGACCTTCACGCAGCGAGGTCTTGAACAATGACGCCAGACCGGTGATGATGGCTGCCCGCAACAGCTCCAAGCCAGACAAAAACGAAGTGATAATGTCGATCGTGAGTCAGTGGATGAAATGTGTGAGATTATCCAGTGAAAATACAGGTTCGAGAGCGTTTGTCGATGGTGACAGGAGTAGCTCGAATCGCGTACGAAAATGGCGCTGTGACCTGTAAAAAGGTGCATTTTAGGCATCAACCGCGGGTGTGCTGGCGTGATCTCGTCAACGTGTGCCAGTGAGTTGGCATTTTGGTATGAGACGGAACAAAGTTTCAGAGGCAGGGTGTCCCAGTGAGTGCTGAGTCGGATGAGTGCGCCATTGTAATAGGTTCACTGTCATCCAGACAAAACGTCGGGATAGAATGCAGTGTCGAAAGCGTGAAAATGCAGTCCTGCATATATAATAGCATGCTAAGTTTATGAAGGTGACACACGAATGATGATATCTTCATAAGTGGGGGGACAAATGCCTCGAACAAAACAGATGATGTTCAGATGACAACACATTTGTAGGAGTGCTGTACAGAGTTTGATTGAGGTTTGACCTGGACTTGTATGGCTGAGTTTTGTAGATAGCAGCCATCTAGTATCGCGACAGGGTGACGGCAGCCGCGTTTTCCTGTTCGTGGACACGCTGTGTGACACAGGATAAACAGCAAGGCGGAGTTGAGTGGGAATTTTGTGACGGTTGGATTTATCAACGTCTGGAGATTGCGTGTCGCTCACGTCGGGGTCAGCGACTTGTGGCGGTCAAGGACGTGAGATCAACTTAAATCACGCACAATAATTGCGTTTCGTTTAATGTCAGAAGCCAGGCAGTTGTGAGGACAGGTTTATTCTGAACACAGGGCAGGTTGCCGCAAGTTGATTGTTTACTTGCGACTGAAATAAGCGTCCGTTCACGGAGTGCGTCAGTCACGGTGTGTTTTCGCGGGAGTACACGACTGTGTCAGCAGCACGTAGTAACTGGCTGGGTGTTGGTTGTGTGATTAGACAAATTAAGGGGGAGGGGCGGGGGAAGGTCCTCACGGGAATCAGGTCAGAGCGTTCGACGCGTGTGAGGTGAAGAACGTTTGTGAGGTCAGCCGAGAGTCACTGAAGTTGGACCGGAGGTGTACCAGTTCTAGCCGGCGGGGGTGGCCGTGTGTCAACAGCTGTCGCGTCACCGTTAGACAAAACGACCTGGAGAAAAAAGAGGAGCCAAAGCAGCTGCTACAAGGAGAGCGATTTACTCCATGAGATGGTGGCCTCCCAGGCCACTGGCTTTTTCAGTGATAGATTCAAGCATTTCAGACTGTCACAGCGAGAAACAGGTGCTGAGACAGTCGAGCTTACTGTCTGTCTCTTTCCTCTTCCGTGAACCCATTGATTTTCCGAGTCGGTCAATCAACTGATGCTAAGATAGGGCGCAGTAACAGACAAGGTGGTGCAACCCGTCTATACGTGACACATTGTACGACAGAAGTTTACGCATAGTAGGTGGACTAACATTGGCAATGGCCAAAGATCACAACTCACAATTGCATGGAAGATGCTAATTTCGGGCTATTGGTGGGCGATGGGAGATAGTGTCGTTTGTGTGGCGCCCGTGCTGGCTAGAACATATGCGGTGATGGGTTTTGACTAACAGTGCTTTGTTGCTGAATTTCACGGATGCGCATGCGACCGAGTAGGTCGATGGGGCAACTTAAATTGCGAGGGCGGTGTGGACAGCTGAGGCAGGTGTGGTGGGTAAATGTTCGAACCCCAGGCATTGGCTTGTTAGTCTCCGTGCAGTAGATTCTTCTGTGACTGACCGCACCGAAGCCTGGTGTGCATCTGCGGTGGGCATGAAGGGGAAAGTGGTTGGTGAGTCGGTCATAGTGTAAATTCTGATAATGTTTATCGCGTTTGTAGCAGAGAAGTCGGCAGCGCTGGAGATGGGCGAATTTTCAGACGTAAAGGGGGGTGGGGTTAGCGCGTCCCTACTGCGACGGATTCCTCTATCGTGGATATGCATGTGGCCGAATAGGTACATGTGGTAAGCAAATGTGCGGGGGGAGTTCGGAGCGTGAAGATGGATGCGACGAGTGTACGTCAGGTTCCTCGACCCCGGAGGCGCGTGTCTTGCCGTGATTGATTTGCAAGCAACAGACCAGGCTGATGCGGGAGGCGAAAATGCGACCGCAATGGCGACGGCTGGGATCGAGTCTACATTGCTGATGTCGGAAGCGGTGGTATACGGGTAGTGGTAGACGTGACGTTTGGGGTGTTGTTATCGGTGGAGGGGGTTGCAGAGGTGGCGGTGGTCGTCCTCTAGAGGTCGTGTGAATCAACGACGTCGACTGAGCCGTCGGGGCATCAGACGTATGATCAGCGGTGACGATACTGATAATGATCGGGTTGGTGTGGAGGTGCCGATGGTACGTTTTCGAAGGCAGCAGATGATGTTGTCAGGTCTCCGGAGATGACCAACGAGGCTGGTCCGTTCGCACAATGGTCACTGTCAGCATGAGCCTCTAAGGAGGAGGTAGGTATGGGTGTTGTTTGTAGGAGGCGCTTGTAATTTGCAAACCGCCCTTTTAGACGTGACTACAGTGATCCTTTTGGTTTTTTAGATTGCCGCCTCAGTCATTAGTGCTCTTATTCCAGCTAGTCGGCCATGAGGTAGAGCCTTCCAAGCCACCAGATTAATTTTTAAATCTTTACGGGAGGTCCTCAGCTGGTCAGTGTAACGTCGTATTTGTCCGTGTTTTCAGCAAGCACCAGCGCTGACATCGGCGTAGAAGAATTTTCTGTGAGAACGCTCTGCGTCCACACTCACGAGATAGCCGTTCTATCGCAGTTATATTTGCCTCAACATAATATGTGTGTTTTGAAGATTCCAGTCCTATACAAGCCTTCCGCATTTCAGATCCTGTCCTGCTCCTTCGGGTTCAACATTCTCGGGAATCATATAAAGTAGAAGTGGTTGCGTTTCCATGCCCGATTGGCTTAGACAGGTCATGGTTCCGTCGGATATGGTAACATCATTAGGACTATCACCCCGTACGTTCTAAAATTTGAGAAGTCAAGATGGCATACACTTGTTTTTGGTAATCCTCGTCGGACCAATACAGTTACATAAAGGAACGAATTTTTACAAAATTAATAGTATTTATAGGTGTTTCAAGGGTTATTACGTCATTAACACTCATTTTCCTCACGTCTCCAGCATGACGAGGTCGGCTTGGTTTTGGTCCTTAGGACTAGAGGAGAGGGATAAGAGAGTCCGAGTGATATTTTGAGATTGAGTGCACTGAGTACCCATCACTGTAATTAGGGATTTAAGGCGGCATGTCGTCAGCACTTGAGGTTGGCGTTGGCCACGGTAGAGAGAGCGCATGTGTCAGGGTTTTCTGATAGCATGACACCGGATGCTAGTATGTCCACCTCCTTGGCCGTTGTTGGTTTCCGTTGGCGTAGGCCTTTAGAGAAGCTTGTTGGTGTCCGCTTTGCAAACAGAAATGCCTCCTTGGCATCGGTTCAGTGATTCGTATCGATCAAATGTGCAAAAATAGAACTCGGCATCTATTGGGGTTCACATTTGTCTAGTTAAGACGGCACATGTTCACGTGCCCTATTTGTCAGGTATCTCGTTGTACGGCCTATGTATCCAACTCTGAAGGAGCAAGTGAATGAATAGATGCTCTTTGGTGTGGCCTGTCATTACCTCCAAAACGTGGGGGGTGGGGGCAGTTTGTAAAACATGCGTGTTAATTCGGCGCGGGGAATGCCCTGATGATAGCTGTAGCTAAGCGCCGTCTGGCTAGTTCGCTGAGCTCCGGCTTTATAACCATATTTTACCGTGTTTCATATGCCGATCTTGAATGCTTTTGTAAGTTTAAAAACATCTTCCAAATTCATGCACATAAATATTGGTACATCATTAGTAGCGAATAACTTATTCTTTGATTTTTATTCTATATAAAAGGGTACTGTTTAATCCGTAAATCAATGGCCATTTAAATAACGTCAGATTTACAGGTCTTATAATGCCGTAGTCGTTCCTTATAGTTATCTTCACGTACATCTCGGTAGTAACTGTTCTTTGACAGAAATTTCTCAAAGAGCGCTGCATATGAGGATGCATTCGCCTTCTACGTTACCCGTAGTGACTGTTTTTCTAGATCTCATAGGCTGTCAAACAACTAATCTTGATTTCTGACTCCATGAGCCAACTTGGTAAGTATTACCCTGAACATGCTGTCATGCGGGATATGTGTTAATGAACTTTTATTGCTGACGTTTAAGTTGACGTGATATCAAAAACGGGAAGGCACTTTCGCCGGCCTTCTCGAATAAGAAGCATTTGAACATATCAGCCATCGTGAGGAATGAACTTCACAGTCTACGCAGGAAATGGCGTTTAGAATATTTCAGAAAAACCTACAGTGATAAGGTGCCGCTTTAAATATAGGCGCATTTCCTATCTATCTTCGTACGATTGTAAGAAGCACTGAGACCTCGTTGGCCTAAAAAACATGAAAAAGGGCAAGAGCATACTGGTCAGAAAACCTGAACAAAATATAATTGAACTCACGATTTACGGTTGGGATCACGACCTTATCTTTTCTGACTTGGTTTAAATATCACATTGGCGGCTGATATTTCATAGCGGGATCACAACAGTTGACAAAAAAGCCCACTAAAATTAGTGCGTATTTTTAGAAGTCACACCAATCTGCTCTTTATTTTACGAAGTAAAAAACCTAATTTATGATGGAAGTGATAATTAGTTTTCGATCTTCCCATAGAATGTACTAAGATTTAATAGTTGTTGCGAACAAGCAGGATAAATATACGCAAAACAAGCGGCGAATTTCCCCCTGGGCAAAATATGTGCGTCTTTGGAAAAATCATCATTCAGATATCTGGACGCCATTCAGTCAGAATTGATTTTGCTTGCATAGTTCGCTTATTCGTACGGCCCCCTCACCTTCTGCCATCTGTCCGATCTGACGTCTCATCAAAAAATGTCACTTAATCGTTAATGAGTTCGGGCACACATCGCAGATTGCCAAATCGGGTGCCTTCTCGTGGCATAATTAAAGTCCTCACAATCCCATTTTATAAACTGTGACAGTGTACACTGTGTAAGTATTAAGCAACTGAAAAGTCACTTTGCACCATTAAGTGAGCTTTCCTGTTAATTACGATTGCGACAACAATTTCGCCGGTCCGTTAACGATTTTTGGAAAAAAACATTGACCGTTTGCCTTGAACACTGCCTTTAACGGACTAAGGTATGCGGCAATCGCACTGCATGGTCGGGAAGTTTGCACTGCGTGTCCAGGGAAGGTGATAAGATCATTCGAAGCAGAAATGTCAAATAAGGTCGCAACAAAGTACCACGTCCAAAAGAGAATTCTGCAACATCTAAAATGTTAAAGAAAAATTTGAAATGAGGCCTTTCGAGAGGACTGACAATCGAGTGTTGGCTCGTAAATGTAGTTTGAAATGAAGCCCTATCTTATAACATATATAAAAAATTGGCGTTAAAGGACCTGAATCACAAAATATTCAGGTATAGCTGTTTTTGTAAATTATGGCCATCTAAGTTAAGAGCAGATATTTTTAAAAATCAAGATTTGTTCATCGAGTTAGGCAAATAGAAGATAGAAACCAGCACGAAATACGTACAGTAACTGCCATGGTAAGGATGAAAATGACATTTATGAGGGGAGATAGACGACTCATTGCACGCGCTTGACTGGTTAACAGCTTTCGAAGTAGATGCAGCCGCTAGAACCAAAACGTTATCGGTCTGACATTTTGGCTTTATGATGAAATTTATCATCAGTGATATCATCTGTTATGTGTAGAGCGTGCACAATGGTTTGAAGCACTCGGAGGTGCAGTCCCTATACTACGCATACGTCTGAAAAGAAGCCGCTACTTCTTCGAAGACAGTCGGCCTAGTTATGCTATTTGTTTGGTGCCAACATTTGTTGCTTTTTCATCACCTGTGTGGTTCACCCTCATTGCGCTGTCAACAGTGTTCGCCTGCGCCTTCCCCACGTAGCCGATTGTTCTGATCTGGCTATGTCACAGGAATGTGAATGGAAGGCGGTCAGTGCGCTTGTTATTCAAATAGGGCGGCCAATGAACCATCGTTCAAGCAGCTCGCGGCACAAGCGGTTGTCAGCTGTCACGAGCATTTCGGCCGGATACACGTTGTGTGAGTCATGACACGGGAGCTGGCGTCATGGCTCCACACTGCAGCCGCGTGTGCGGGATTCCGCGTCCAGAGCAGTCCTCCAACATCTCGCGCCTGATGGTACCCTCCGGTCTGTGTGCAAGACGAGAAATCGGTTTACGACCACCGAATTCTTTTTTCGCTCAGAGAAAAGCTCGGCAAAATTTGTGATTGTGGTGATCTGACTTTTACTCTCATCTATCTGCGCATCAGAGATCAGGTGATATTCATCTTCTCATTTTCAGGGTGACTTATCAGTCTGAAATGTTAAATTTTAATGTTGAAAAACTGTGAAAAGTATGAGCTTCCAAGGTTATATTTCGGGGATTCTCTTAAGAAAAACTTCTGGGAGCACTATGAACAGAATGTTACAAGGCTTTGAAAAACACATAACCTCCGATGGGCATAGTGATAAATCCCATTTCGAAAAAGAAAGGGATGGATGCCTTCCTAATTCAAACCAAAGCTATGAACTCATTCTCCTGCGCATGCGATTATTGCGTTGTACACATTTGTCCCAAGCCCCTAGGAAAATACCTTACTTTGCTAATTATAGGCCATACGGAGCAAGCAAGCGACCTTATTCTCTAATCAAGCCTTGCGAACGATATACCAAGTTGTAGCAAACATCACCTACTGCACTATCTAGTCTTTTACGCAAAGAACAATTTCGGGTAGCCGTGAAATTGTCATGGCCTCATGGCAGTAGACCAGTCGAGCGGATGCAGTATGCGGCCCACCGACCGGTCCTGAATATCACCCTTATGTCCTTCGGAGGACACTATATGTCTCTGTCTCTCCCGTGCTAGCTTTTATCCCCTACATGCATGCACGATGAGCAAAAGTCGGCGTTTATTAATCACCCGTAGTCGAGTTATACTTTGCATAATTCAAGAGATGATACAGGGCGAGAATTTATCGAACACAGACGCAGAACGCCTCTGACGTCGTCTCGTCTTCTCAACATAATAATTTGGTTTATTTTCGTGGTCTATCACGAAAATTACTTGTTTGCATTGCTCTGCATCCGCTTACCTCCGAACACAATATATTCCATTGTAACTGCTAGTGTAGTGCCTGCATTTACCTCATGTTTTCCCCTTTAAATAACCCTTCATGACAGTCATATAGACAGTGGCTGTTTGCATCGGGCGTTCTTATCAATACGCTCTATGTAGGAAATGTGTGAAAAACCTCTTTACCATAACGTTGTTTATTGGCGTTTGACTGGCGTATCGCCGTGGGCAAGCAGCTTAAATGGCTGCTACTCTCTGGTTGTTCATTTATTAACAATGATAATTATCTCCAGACGCACCGCTGCCGGTGGATGCTGCAATACACGAATATATATCGTCTCCTTTGATGCCGTATGCGATTGTAAATTTCGTATTGGAAATACTTGTGTTTAAATCTGTTTTTTCTTTCGAATATCATAAAAACAATAGTAAAACAATTTTTCGGAAAACGTTTTTGAGCATTGTGCGGTGAAAATTAAGGAGCCAGTCATTAAGCTCAGTCTCACTGGCTTGTCGCTCAAGGACATTACTTCCAAGTTGTAAATAACTTGTACCATCTCCAATCGTTATAAGAAATTCGGCCGCATCAACCGGAAGCCTGGTAGTGGAAAAACAACAAAATTCAAGCCCCTCGTCTCATAATGATTGCCGGGATTGTATTCGTTGTCATATAGTCTGAAGCATGCGGAAGATGGCTTTGAAGATTGAGGTATTGGAGAACACGGTCAGAAATGCCGTCAAAAAAGAACTAAAGTAACCTTAAGGCCGAGGATCAATAAGGGGAAGAGAAGAGCCTAGAAATAAATACGAGAATCTAAGACTTCCTCAAGAGAAAACCATATACGGTAGTCTACTCCGATGAAGACCTCTTCACGGTCTGTTAAGTGTCGCACAATCCAGCAGATCTCTATATAGCCCCCATGAAGTTCAACGAGGTACTCGTGATTGTTTACATCAAGTTTCCGGTTTTTGACAAGATAATGGAAAAACCGACACCCAGAAGACTCGTGGTCGTACCGAATTATTGGCCGTATTCCAGGCCTGGCAGTTGCAAGTGTGCGTGGACAGAGTTTTAATCAGTGCTCGTAGGTTTGCTGATAATAGTAAATCAAGAGGCTCTGCTTTATTTTCACATAAGATTGTACCTGAGTATTCGTTGCATTAGCGCTTAGTGATTACACTCTACAAGGTGCATTCGTTCCGCGTAAAGAAAATCCCATATTTTTCTATGTCATTAAATAGATATCATACAGGGTCCATAAATGTTTGAAATGGATGCGGACCATGTACATTTCATGAGGAGCAGTTGTAAACGGCCAGGTACGATGCTATGTGAATGGACATATGGCGGTCTTAAAAAGTCTCATAATTATAAACTTTTTAAAACCTAATTATACTCCTTCCTTAAGTATAAAATATAAAGAAGACTTGATTCTCTATTGATTGACTAAAAGAAAGTATATTTTTGTTTGTGGTTTATATAAAATACATTTGAATTTCCAAGACCATCGAAAATCAATTGGAAAAATACATGCTAACTAAGAAGTCATTTGTTACCGAGCACGCTTTCTACAGGAGATTGAAAAAAATTTCTTTTCAAAGCCGACATCCTGCCGATTCCGAAATGTTATAAGAGTATGTCACAAGTTAAGCAGTATTACAACCGCGACCAAGTAATCCTTCCCAATCGAAAACGCATTTCAGAACTTCAGCCAACATTTCATGAGATTGGCCACGCACTGTAAGATTGTACCTTTTCCCCGTCCCCCTTTTGTGCGATGCTTCGGGGGATGGTGAGGACAGGTCGCGGTTGTGCACATATAGATGGTCTGTTAGAAGTTCTGTTCGTCACTGCGCTCCATCTCAACATCCGTTGATGGACTGACTGTGACCTTCGATTTGCGCATAGGAGGTCGAAAAGAGTGTAAGGTCGACTCATTGCATATAGTGAAACAATGAAAAAATAGTGAAGAGTAAAGATGTTAGAAAGTCAGTAGATACAACTGTCTACAGCGGACAGGGATCGAGAAGACGGAGGGGATTAATGTATGTACAGATATGAACGGTTGCAGGTAGGTAGAAAATATGGAATGCTGGACTTATCGGGTTGTCTCTCGTCTGTGGGCGGTTTGCACGTGTTCCGGCGTCACGAACGACCCACAAAAACGTGATCAACGATTAAAACAAGGGGGTTTTGTCTGTCAGGTCTGTCTCAGTAAACCTCTCACGCATGTGCTATACCACTCCCCTTTAACTTTGTGCAAAATCCTGGTATACTGTCCGGGAAGTCGTATTGTGGATGTGGCACTCGCAGGCGAGTCGTTTTGTCTCTATCAACCACTTCACCGACCCTCAAAACCAGCTGACTGATGGTGTTTGCGCGGATATTTCACAGTAAGAACAATCCACCGATGTTGGATTCATTACTGTACGCTGAAAGCCGTCTGAAAAGCGGACCAGCCTTGCACCATGCCTTTCCACGCACTACTTTAAATTGACGGCCTTTCATTTGACATATTTCACATAAATTGTAAATTAGTGGACAGAGTTGAGGTCTATGATTATCGTTTCAGTCAGCGGGATTCTAATGGAAATTGACGTCACTAGTTCACAGACGATAATTTTAAAGGTCAATTTGGTAAACACTTGTTTTTGTTAACTCGTCATCAGGCCAAATCAGTGATATAAAAGTTGAAATTATGCGAAGTAAAAGGGTTTACAAGTGATTCAGGGGCTAGTAACACTCATCGTTCCCACGCATAGGAAGGAAGAGTTCGTGAAACATGCACGTAAATTCGCCGCGGGAAAAGCGCTAGTGATCGCTGAAGACAGCACACTGCAAAGCCCACCATGGCAACTGCAGAAAAGAAAGACTTATTTATAAGACTGTCTTTTCAAGGGGACGCAGAAAGTGACCTAATAAGAAGACGTCTGAAGACAGCGATCACTGGCGATTTCCCCGAGGCTTGGGAGGTAAAGACCGACTACCGTTGCAGGCCACATCAATGTTTATTTATTCATTCACTTGCTCTTATGGTGCGGGATACATTGGCCGTACAACGAGGCGCTTGGAAAAGAGAGTACGTGAACACATACCGGCCTGGCTAGGCAAAGGTGAGAAGAAATCGATCTCGAGTTCTATTCTCGCACTTCTTGTCAATACGAATCACCGAGTCGATGCCAAAGAAGCCTTTCAGGTTGTCTACCGGACACCAGCAAGCTTCTCCAGAGGCCTACGCCAACGGGTGCTAGCTACAGCCGAGGCAGTGGCTATACGGCTAGCCAATCCAGTGCCATGCTGTCAGAAGACTCTGACACAGGCGCTCTGTCTTCCATGGCCAACGCCGACCCCAACGTCGCCCAACCTCCTGATGGCAGGATGTGTGCACAACGTACCCGACGTACAAACATTACTTACAGCCTATGTCCCCCCTCCCGTTCGCCTCCTTGGCTGAATGACCACGACACGCCGACCACGCCATAGCACGCTTCGCCATGCGAATGGCATGGAAACGATGAGTGGCGTGGGAACTATGAGTGTTAATAGCCCCCTAAGCCCAGTAAATTTGCATAATTTAAACTTCTGTGTAACCGGTTTGGCCTGATGGAGAGTTACCGAAAACACGCATATGCAAAATTGACTTTTCAATTTTAACATGGAAATATTCGCTGAACTTAGATAATTTTAAATTTGGTTCTGAACTACCCTACTGTTAGTGAGTGTCAACATGCAGTTAAATGAGTACCGTGAGAGCGGATATGCATGCAATTCAGTTATGTGCATTTTTGAGCCGTTGTTTAAACGCAAACTGTCTCATCGATTTACAATGGTGACGTTTGAGTTATTTTCTCTATAGTATTCTAACATCGCAAAGTGCATTGTCCAGAATGAGTGGGAATTTTAACATGCTTTATATCAATGAGGCCCTGCTTCTGATGCATTTTAGACTACCGACTCTAGTATCTATAGAATGTTTAATATTTGTTTAATTTTTCTGCGAAAAATTGTGTATTATGTTTTAACAACCTCGGTCCTGACTCCTTCAGACTTTTAAAACATAATGATTTTCGGCAAGGAAAACACTCGTTTTCCCTCCTGTCCGCATTTTTAGTAAAGATATTTGTTTCGGACGTCGTTTCGAATGTCTGAGCCGATGAACTTTTATAAGCAGTCTGCGATTTACTGGAGTTCACCTTAAATGTGAACATAATAGTTAGTGACCGTCTCGGCCAAATGCACTTTCTTTTCACCAAGCTTGATTATAGTCAAACGTTGAAAATATATAAACACTACGGACCGGGCTTCTACCTCAAATATGACAGCGGCTCGATGAGTGCATCACAGTTTTAAACACGGAAATATGTGTAAATTGTCTAACCACTCAAATCGCGGCTGTTTGTTATACTCATGAGCGAATGGTTGCAAATCCGTCAGAAAGTTGGTTTGTGCTTTGATTAAGTCAGAATTTCGGAGACGTTTCGCCGTTAAAATTCGGTCTGCTTGAATGTTGCCACCCAGCTCATAAAATCTAACTTCGATGTTTTCTTTTAGACTGGTTTGTCTACATCAACCGAGTATCTGGGCAGATTGCGATAGTGTCAATCAACTACGGGCATTGCGGTCTCCAGACGATGTTCTGCACGCCTTGGTCTGATTGCGCTGTAGATAGTTCAACTTTCCTGACGCAGTTCATTTCATTTTATGTATGTGGTTCATTCTTGAGAAGGCTTTCAATTGAAGTGCTTTAAGGGAATGTGAAAAATTATCGATTAGTACCCACTTTTGCTAAAGGAGGGACCATTTATTCATTTTGGAGAAAAAAGTTTTTCCTCTAAGAGTTTTCAAAATATGGCTTGTTATAACAAATGGCAAGTCTGGTGAGCAAACAGTTGCATAAAGTAACCAGGAATCTGCCTCAATTGCACTTCTCAAGGGGCATTTTGTGCGTATAGGGAATTCCTGCTTTTCAGCAAAGAAGAGTGAACGTTTAGTTGTTGCTGTGGCGCGATTTCCCCAGTTTCGTTAGATTCGCAGGACACAAACACCCCATTCCCAATCGTCTTTATATTATTCGCGCCACATCAGGACTGAAAACGTATACATACGGAAGCTGATTATACCAACCAGTGGTTACTGCATAAATTAGATTCACATTCTAACCAAAGAAATGACAGTATCACCTAATTTTACAGTGAGTAACCTATCTCATGAAATTCTGAAGTGCGTTTTCGATTAGGAAGGATTACTTGGTCGCGGTTATAAGATTAATTATCTCGCGGCCTAATGCTATCAGATTTCGGACTCCGCAGGATGTCGGCTTTTAAATGCACTTCTTTTTAATCTCCTGTAGAAAGCGTACTCGGTAAAAAATGACTGCTAAAATAGCATGGATTTTTCCCATTGATTTTCGATGGTCTTGCAAATTCTAATATATTTTATAGAAACCATAAATAAAAATATGCTTTCTTTTAGTCAATCAATAGAAAATCACGCCTTCTTTATATTTTATACTCAAGGCAGGAGTATAATTAGGTTTTAAAAGTGTTTCGAATTATGAGACTTTTTATGACCGCGAAATGTCAATTCCCATAGCATCGTACCTGGCCGTTTACCACTGCTTTTCATGAATAGAACAACATGGTCCGCATCCATTGCAAAATTTTATGGACTCTGTATGATATCTATTTAATGGCATAGAAAAATATGTGATTTTCTTTACGCGGAACGCATGCACCTTGCAGACTGAAATTACTAAGCGCTAAGGCAACAAATGATCAGGCTTCAAATTATCCGGCAAATAAAAAACTTTTTAAAACCTAATCATACTCCTTCCTTAAGTATAAAATATAAAGAAGATGTAATTCTCTATTGATTGACTAAAAGACAGCATATTTTTGTTTGTGGTTTCTATAAAATATCTTTGAATTTGCAAGACCATCGAAAATCAATGGGAAAAATGGATTCTGCTTAAGAAGTCCTTTTCTACTGAGCATGCTTTGTATGGCAGATTAAAAAGAAGTGCATTTAAAAGCCGACATCCTGCCGAATCCGAAATGCTATATGGCTATGCCGCAAAATAGTCAGTATTACAACCGTGACCAAGTAATTCTTCATAATCGAATACGCATTTCAGAATTTCAGCAAACATTTCATGAGTAAGGTAACTCACTGTACTTCACGTTCCAAGTCAACAGCACAAATTCTCTGCGTCAGGACGTGCAGTAGCCCGCTCCGTCATTTGACGCCTGCCTAGAAATCCGACTATAATTTATCTCCCTGCGAGCTGCCTCAATTTATTATTAGTTATCAACACAGGTACGAACATAAAGGATAACCACCCTGAATTCATAAATGTCAACGCGCATTGTCGAGGTGGTTTTCCAGCTTCTCACAAGAATGCTTTTTGATGAGATGGAAGCCTCATTTGACTTTGTTACACCTTTGTCACCAACAGTTGCCTTAGGCATTTATACACCATTAAGAGCAGCTGAGATCATTTGTCTCTGAGCCGCAGCTCAGTATATGAAAAGACCATTATCACTCCCATGGCAGTCGGAAACAGCTATCGGATGAAAAGCAATAAGAACTATAGACCTGTTGCCGTGAATGGTGTAATTTAGGCTCAAATAACCATTTTCAGACAGGCCAGAAGATTACTCTGGACAAGGATTGTCGAAAAAGTCGAAAAGGTGAGAAAGGAATACGCAAACTGCCAAACGGTGCCTAGTTTCTTAAAGCAGAGGTATAATGGAACAGAATGGGGAGACTGATTTTCGCGCAAGAGTTGAAAACCACGTACGCCAGAAGCCACTCCAGCCACATTTATTTGAACCCAGTCAATTATCAAGCGCAGTGTACTTCCCAATCCCCATGCCTGGTTCTCATAATTGGCGCAGGTAGAGCATAGCGTCTGCTAACAGTGCCTCGAGGGAGAAACATTAACAAGTCTCGTAGAGCATCCGAACACTGCCTATGAGGTCAGGCCGGCTTATATCGCCGCCTAAGTAGGACAGGAGCCGCCTGAAATGCGGGTGGATTTGAGCCAACTTCCAGTAAAATAACAGTCACGGACTGTTTTCATGAAGTAAAAGCCACAATTCTGAAGTTCGTTTTTGATCGGAAATGACTACGTGGGTACGGTTGTAACTTAGATTATCATGCAGCCTATTTTTATGACATTTTGGACTTGTCAGGAAGTTTGCTTTTGAATGCCCGTCTTTCCGACCTCCTGTAAAAATTGCGCCTGGCAAAAATAAATACTTAAATAGTATGCATTTTTTGCACCAATTGCCGATGGCCTTCTTAAAGATCCTGCATACGGAGTCCAGCTCATTCTCTTCCAGACTGATGTCAATGATGCTTGATTGGCAAGGATTTGTGTTCTGTTGCTGCTTCTGGTTCCGACGATGGACTCCTGTGAGAGTTTGAAACTCCCGCTTGGTGAAATCGTTTTCGTCGGTTGATCAGAAGATTTTTTTCACGTCTACTTACACATCTTAAATTTGAACATTCGCCTCAACTCGTGAATGGATGGATAATTACCATACCTATGAAGTCAAGTTCGGCAAACATAAGCTTTTGATTATTCATCAGCATGCGAATACAGTAATATAAGGGCAGAATACCAAATTAAACATCAAATATCCGTCAATAAGAGGGAGAGGATTGACATACCTCCTGATCTCAATTGTCAGATTCTGGTCTTTTCTGGGTTTTAGGGAGGGGGAGCGTGTCATCGCTGTATTATCATATGTATAACTGGCGTTTTCAAAAACGCTACCGCAATCTTTGACTTGAATGCAGTATGACAAGCAGTTATCGCAGCGGATTCAGTCTTCTGCAGTCCGCGCCAGAATTACGTGTATTTTCTGACGTTTAATCAAGTAACAAGTAAATTATTCACCTATTATAGTATTTGAATGTGCTACCCTTATTCACTTCCGCCCTCAACGATGTTCTCCTGTGTGAATTCGAAATACTGTCCGTACAACATCCTCCTTTTCTAGCAATGAACTTTCTATTTTATCACATAGTTCAGGGCTCTTAAGTCAGGCGAGGTCATAAAAAGACCCTACTTTCAGTCCGGAGATGATTTCCTCCAAGCCGGGTGCACCTTCATTGTGGGCAGTCAAGTTGCCAAAACCGGCCAGCAGACGTCACCTCAAGATTCAAGAAGTTTGGCTGGTCGGCCGGTGGCCAGAAAGAAAGCAAGGGGTTGCTACCCAGGTCGGTGTGCTAGGTGCATAATGTTTGAATGCCAGTCGTTAAATAAATTAACCTGCGTCCTACCCGGTTTTACGAACCCGTGAAGCCTGCTGGATGGCAGCAAATTTCAGCAAGATCGATGAAGCATTAGTTTTGTTCGTAAATACAGTTTTCTCCGGGGAAGTGTTTACGAGTCAAAACCAGTCGCGAAGGCAAAAAACGCGTCACAAACGAAATTTGCTCTGACGACTATGCGTGGAACAACGTAATGTAAATTATATCATTAAGTCTGAAGACGGAATAGACTCACACCCTACGAAGTAAAAGAATTTACTCACTTACAGCAGGCAATAAGCGGCATGCATTATTAATCGAAGTCCAGAAATGCAGATATGAGTTAACATGAATTATTCAAAGGCTGTCAAAATGTCTATGAATTGCGTGGTCCTGTTACTCAGCTGGTGGATTGTAGTTTGGTTACTTAGAATATTCTAATTCGAGAGTCAGCCTACTGTATCACATTTGGTGGAATTCAGACACTGCAGTAGGTTGGACGGGGGAATTAATTACAGTGTGATTATACTTACATACTGGGTGAGACATCGTTGTTTAGGAGGTTGCACCAAAAGCTTCGCCTTGCTGTTCTAGGTTAAAGTCCCACGGTGGCGCGGATTTTTTCACAGTTAACCCGTATGAATTATTCAAATCAGCCAAAACATTTACGAAAACATCAATAGCGATATTTATTCTTGCACTCAATGTTTGTAAAATCAATCAATTTCAAAGTTCCCATTCAAAGATCATGTATCTTTCTGCCTTAAATTGACCCTTACCTCGAAATTACCCTAAAACGATCGCCATTACACTGGCCAATGGGACACGCACTCTACAGCCTACATATCGTCCATGTAAGCTAAATCATATTTCGTCAAACAATTAAGAAGAAAACGCTTAGAATTCACGTAATGTTTTAGATAATCTTTCGCTGTATTACAATCTTCAAAAGAAGCCATTATAAACGGAAAGACACAATACTATTGGAATTATTATACCATCTGTTTATTTTCATAAAACCCCTATGAGGGAAATCCCTTTTGTTTTTGAATACAAGGACGCAACTTGAAACATTAGTTTTATTTAATGCGTAACAGAATTGCCTTACATACTAGACAAAGCCCAAATTAAATGCAATCAGGTATATATATTTTTGCGACACAAACGCATCATACTGGCTTACTCGATCTCTCATTCTTTTGCCATTTCATTTAGAACACATTTAGGTAACCGATCAACTGCTTGTTAACCTGCTGTGCCGATTTGTACGCAGTGTTGATTTTCCATTTCTTTTCTGCTAATCTGCATATTTCATTTTTTATTACAGCTGCAACTTTCGGCCCTGGTTCTGTCGAAGACTTTGCCTTTCAGTGGTAAAATGCATTATGATAATCGAATCTGTCAACAATTTAATTTGTAACAATAAACTGTGTTTCTTTGGATGAACTGCCGTTACTGTCGTCTGGCGAAAATGCGGCAAAATTAAATAGGCGGAATAAAATAGATTGTACGCAAACTTGCTCGTAATAGAAGCATATTTGCGTACGTTTGCATTTGGTCGTTAGGAAAACACTTCCCAAATGCCGAAACATATTTAAGCGGACCGCATTATTACGCATATACTTTTTTTTAAATTTCCACGACGATGTTTGCAGCATGGCTTGTGGAGTCTCAAAGAGACATTCACGAACTGTTTTGACAGATCCTGCATAATTCATATTGAAGCAACTGCGGCAAAATCAACGGACCGGTGGTATTCGAAACCATCACAGCCAGGAACAGATTTTAGTACATCCAACACTCTAGCCACCGGAGATACCAGGTCTCACCGGAAGAAGTGCAGTTAATTACATTTGAGTCAGGTAGCTTGCACAGCCCACTGCAACATTTGAACTGCACCAAATCTGATACAGGTTGGCCTCATTTAGTCAACATGAATTGTTTGAAAATGGCCAAAATATCAATATCAAGCGATGACAGCATGCTAACTCAAATCCCCAAGTAGATTGATGAGTACTCCATCAACTCAACCTAACAACATCACTCTGAGAGTCGCGTACACCCGCTTCCCAGCTCTGATGAGCAAAACCCGCCGAACGCATCATGTGGGTTGGCGTAAGAAAGATAAGTGTGAAGGACTTAGTAGCCCTTGAGACACTTATAAACACCGTCATTTTTCCATATTTTCATTCCTCGATGTGGCTGTACTGGCCTGACGAAGAATAACAGAAAACACTTGACTTTTCAAGTGTATCAGATCTGGTGGATCTCAGTCTGTGCAGTAGGCTGGCCGGGTAACCTGACCAAATTGTATTTAAACTCGCGTCATCCGGTAGGGCCTCGTAGCTCAGGTGGCTAGAGGAATGTCAATACTGCCGTGGGTTCGAATCTCACCGTGTTGCCGAGTTTTTCACGGTTGGATCAATATAAAATTAACGAGAAATGTCTGAAAAACAAAGTTGGATGATTCTAGGCCATATTTGATCATTAAGATCCGAGTAAGTAGCATACGCGCATGAATTAGAAAGTGTTTAGTAATCATGAAATGCCTAAAATAAATGCATTACCTTCAATATTGTTTGCAAAGGTTTTCAGTTTGTGCACTAATAGCAGTATAAAATAAAAAAACAAATTTTCAATAATTCCACTCAGCGTTTGTAGGAATATAATTGTTGGCAGTCCATCATGTTTTGTGGCTGTTTCCAGTAGGAAATCAACGGATATGTTTGTAAGTTAATTATGTGTCAAACGTTAATGAACCTAAAGGTACGATCTCTGCAACATATTTTGGCGTTCTGAGGTTTTGGATAATAGTCTACTTGATCATTCTTCACTTAAACTGTAGTTTCCCTTGATTAGCAATTATTCGGCGCAGCAGGTCTAAATGCTTTTTGTGATCCCGCGCCTTACCATAAAGAGTAAGGACTTCATCTCATTTGGTACCAATTATTCCATCTATATATTTGACAAAGATTGCCTCGCCAATCCCCGATTGGATAAAACCTGCCACACTTGCCAAAAATGAATTATTATATGCCTGAAAACTAGGAGTTGGCTTGATGATTTTCACTTTTTGTCAAGTCTTATTGCATGTAAGTTAAGTTTCTTCAAGGGTTGAACAGGCATCTGACTGCAGGCCATATTGTGCCCTCAGAACTGACAAAATTGTCTTCCTCTAACAACACTTAGTGCGGCGCATAAGATGCCGTGTCCATTTGCTATGCTACTAGGGACATCAGGGGCGGAAAATCCCGTCAATTTGTTTATAAACGGTCTTCATCTACTGACATTAGATTTTTATGCCTATGTCAAAATAGTTGGCATTTCAAGAGAGAAGAAAGTGCAGTCACAGCCATAATTAGGCGATGACAGGCACTTTACGGTCTTTGGACGTTAGGCGATTTCACTTTTTAAAATTGATCACTTAATAACACTTGAAACGAATTTTCCCAGCTGCAGAATATTCGGTAGTCTCGCATCTTTTAAAATGAGGACGAGCACATTTTAAGTCCTCGCAGTCGTCTCTGTTAACTTTTGCCTCATAAAAGATAAAAATATTTCGGTGGGTAAGGGCACCATTAAGCAAATCAGAAACGGAGATTGCTGCTAGTGGATATTTAAGCAATCATAAATTTACAAATTTCGAAAGAACGGGATTTACTGGCAACAGAAGATGTTGCAACTGCTTTTTTTCACCTTAGTTCACACGGAACGTCCAATAGATACACATCGGTTTGTATTTCTCAAGAATCCGTTAGAAACTTCAAGGTCAGCATGCAGGCCTTGTTGTCCAGCTATGCAATATTCGTCTTAAATAATATAGAGGAAAAAAAAGATGGAAAGGTAAAACCGGTGTACAATTCAATGACTGTTCAATTTCTGTCCCGATTTTGAGCGCCTTCAGTCCATTTACCTGAACCAGATTTTCCATTTATATTCATATTCTTTTTTAAATGCCACAGGCGTTTGACCGTTTATACGGTAACGATCTGACAAGACCGCTTTGGCGAGATCAAACTTTGTAGTATGTAGCATTTGATTTGTGCAGGAAAATGTGGACCTGCGTGGCCTATTTTGACACACTTACACCAATCTAATCGAAAAATATGCTCCATCATAATTCTTCTGGGATAAGACGTGAAGGGATGCATTCGTCTTTGCCTCTCAACCGTGCATATGTGTGCACGTTGATCAGAATTTGAGCGAACGTATCAGTCTCTCCTTTCGCATGAAGTGGTAGGTGATTGTTAGAAAAAGACAGGCCGTTTGGAAGTAGTAAACCTTAGTCTAACAGATTATCGGGACCCCATACTCAGGCAAAACTTGTCCCTTCTGCTCACGATCAATGCATGGCGGCTAAGAGGAGCTCTCTGAAAGAACAGGTTTGACAGTGGCAGAAAAGCCAGTTGTAACATAGAAGCAGCAGCTCGGGAAGCCTAGATTCAACTCAAAAACTATGAGACAACATTGGAAGTCGGATTCATAAAAGAAACTTTTAAGTGGTAGATGGGCGCTCACCAATCGTTTTTACAGACCTCGCTCGTTCCGTTGTGTCTTATGGACCCTCTTTCTCTGGAGCTCAACCATCAGAAGCATAGCGGCGCATGATATAGGCAGTATGTTATTACCAACATAGACAAGGGGACTGGAATTGCCATTTCTGGCATAGGAGCCGTCGTCAGCAAGTCACACCCAACCCTGAACTGTGGAACACCCGAGGCTCGAACTCGTGACCTATTAGTAGGAAGTCCAACGCCTCTAACCACTGGGCCACGATCTGCAGAAACGCAAGTATAAGTGACAGCAGTGAAAAGGTGGCCAGTTCGTATGCTGGCATTCATTAGTCGTGTTTTCTCCCATTCTATAGTGTATGCTCGGGAATAATAAATAATATTTTTTTCAAAGAAAAATGACTGTAGCCCTCTGACTAGGGTTGAAAATGGATAGGAACGAGGCGTTAAGATCGATGTCTCTTAAACCGGATGTTCAAACGCGGCTTCCATTTTGTTCAGCTATAACTTCCTAGTTACTTAATATTTCAGAGTAAGCAGTATAGATAATTTTAAAATTCACCCGCAATCAGTAGGTTTACTGTTTCGGTTGCCAAAATAGGGATTTCGAATTAAAGCAATGATTTTGCAGTGACTAATTACTTTAGACTGTCCTAAACTCAACCGAATAAATTTCGATGCACTAAACTTGCCAATGAAGGCAAAAACACTGCATATTTTCTGCCGTCGCTGATACCTGCAGCTTTCAATTCTCATATGTGTCAGAAATTGTTAAAGCTCTATTATTACCTGAAATATAAAATCTTGGATATAAGGAGTAATTGTGGAGAAAAATAATATTTCCAGTACAGCAAGTGGCGATATAAAACTAGAATGCTAGTCGATTTGTTAACATCTAATTTATATATGTGAGCCAACTTTTTGGTTCGGCAAAAAATAACGAATTTAAATTTTGCTTAAAACAGCTTATTGTTAATTAACGCAGAACGCTCCTTTATAAGCACACCCTCAACTGCGTCCCTTATTACAACTTCAATACAAACATGATGCAAATTTATTTAGATTGAACAATTTAAAACTCATATGGTTTAGTCATTAATCATCAGACATTTTCTGTATTATCGGAAAAGCTCAAGAGTTGAAGCGGAAACAGATCATCTGACGAAAGGCCACGAAAACACATTGGACACTGAACGACCTCTCAGCTCCTTAATATGAACCGCGTCACATGTTCTCAGTTTATTTTCCTCAGTGGACTTGCCTCCCAATTGTTTAATGATTTTAGTCGATATGGGCTAATTTTTTTATGTACCTGCTTCTTTTTGACCAAATGGTTTCCGGGAATTTTTTTTTGTCCGACAATCCATGTTAATTGGAAAATTTTAGATAGAAAAGCACACAAGCGGACCACTTGTTTCTTTTGCAAATCGGATCTTGACGTGCATTTTTGTGTCGTTCAACGATCGAACCATAGTCCCTTCATTTCCTTATTATGTAACGTATATGCGTGCCTTAAAAAATGTGATGAGACGTCATAATATCGAAACAACACTTTGAGGTTCAAATACGTTATATTATAGGATGAGTTTTAGTCATTGCTAAATAAAGATTTTAAAATATCTTTAAAGCAGTTTAGTAAATCAAGGTACATTGAAATGAGTCCCACCGGACATTTGTCCAGGGGAATTTCGAAATGTATGAGATATGTTTATTCATGGCCATTAGTCTACGATAATTCGTCTCTTTTCCATTCCAGCGGATAATGTCCCAGAACCGGTTATCTGTGCTGTCGCACGAATTGCATATTGGCTCGTTTTACCCTTAGGCTATTGTAAATGCCCATTAACAACTACGGTATAAGTAACCAATTCACCCCCAAACAACTCATGTTTTGGTGTGCCGTTTTATTTAAATTTTTTAAATGTGCTTACGTCTAAGGATCTAACGTAATAGAACCGAGCATGAGAGAGATGGATTTCATTTACTTCAAAAAATTAATACGAAATGTTTACCAGAAAATTAATAAGTAATAAGCCTGTTGTTTGATAAAACATGTTCGGTCACAAGGCAAATTGAGACAAAACCGAACTTTACCTGTTTGTCCGCAGTTAACCTTTTACTAACCGACCTTAACTTAGGATTTAATTGTAATATGAAACGTCAGGATATGATAATCTTTCAAATGGTATAGCAAGAGAACTAAATATACAGTTCCGAACAATTGTGCATTAATAATAGTCTTTTGCCGACAAAACACAGTTTTTAAATTGAGTGCAGATAAGAGGTAATTAGACGGACCAAGGCTGCGTATGGTTACGATCGAGGACGATAAGTATAACGTTTGTAAAAATTTAGTTACTGTAAAGATCTGAGAAAAATAAGCGCTCACCGGATCGCGGCCTTGTTTGGCTGACGTTTTGAACAGCCGAAGCGACTCTCCATTATCAAAGCGTCTAGTGGAAAAAATCAATCAGAATTTTGAGTGGACAGCCGAATTAGTTTGCTTTGGGCTGGTCGAATTTTTCTCGTTTTTCGCTGCCTTGGTCTACTAGTCGTCGCCTGTGAGTGTTAGCAGCCTCCTGTATTGTGTGTCATCACCTTAACTTGGGTTGGTTGCGTTTGCGTTTCCCTTTTGGGTGAATTGGTCGACGGCCCGTGTTTGCTTGATAGTCTAAGGCTCCGTATGACCGACTTGTTTTCGACATGGCGTACGTAGTAACGTTGGATCTCCTATGCCGAAGCAAGGTCTAGATGCCTGTTGATAGAGTTGGCATCTGAGTACCAAGTTTCATGTGTAGGACGCTCAGTCCTTGAGGTGTCCCTGCCTAAGACTGATGCTTCTTGAAAATCAAAACTGTGACCAGTTTCCCCGATTTGAGCTGCAAGCTGTGAGTTTGGGTCTAGTCTCCCAGTTGCCAGTTTGTGCTCATGTCGGCGAGTCTGCAATTGCCGTCCGGTTTCCCCAACGTAGTTGCAGTCTCCATTGTTGACGTGTACTTGCTAGACAACTGCTGAGGTTTCAGTAGACGGCAGTATGTCTTTGGGTTGCATCAAACGACGACGACCTGTTGCCCGGGGTCGATAAGCATTGTCTATCCTGGCGGGTTGTAGCAGTCGTGAAACCGCCTCGGAGACTCCTTTAATGTAAGGAATAGCCCTCAAGAGTTCGGGTTGTTCTTTGTGTGGCCGTTGTCTGTACATTCGGCGCTTGCTTTGCCTGATGAGGTAGCTGGGCTATCCGTTGGTCAGAAATAGATCATGAAGTTATTGTCGTTCAACCCTTTTGTCGGCTGGTGTGCTGCAGTGTGTTTCAACTTAAATTGCTTTATCTTTGCCTTTTTCCCTAAATTATAAAGAATGACACTTTCAAAGTAAAGTTATTTTTTTAGATGGCTGGTTTGTAAGCTTTTGCATAAATTAGTGTCAGAACAGTACATGTATATGTAAACGGCTTCAAGCTAAACATGACAGTGATTTTGGAAGTAGATAAGTATCTCTCCTAATAGGGAGGCAGAATGTAAGTATATAATGAGAGCGGTAAGAGGCAACGCCAGGTGCGGGCGAAGAGGAGATAGACGCGGAGAGTTGCATGTGGTGATTCGAACCTTGACAGCCGTAAGCGCAGAGCCTGAACAAGATCTATTTGCTGGAATTCTATGCACTGAATACTACCATGAACGGTTTTATTACTTTAAAAAATGCGTGTGAGTCCCAATAGAAGAACGGCAACGTTCCAGGACATGCTTAATTAACAGCAAAAAAATTATTTATGAAAAGAATTTTGCACTGTATGTACTCCTGAATGAAATTCTGATAGGCTAGTATGTGCCCCCATTTAACGAAAAGTACTTTCATTACTAATAATCCTAGACTGAATATCATGTGATTGATTTTTTGTGACGGGATTAAGTTAGTGGTCAACCTATTAAAATATGGGAATTGCAGAGCATCACTTAATGATATACAAACGTTTCAGCAGCGGGGTAGCGAAGTGCACGTTGGGAAAGATTGGGTTAATTTCGCCTCGATTTCGAGCGTCCACTTTTATCAGGATATCGCTGATAGAAAAAACATGGGAGACAAAAGTCAATAAGTTTACTCAGAAAAAAATTGCGCGACCAGTGGTTGGTAGAAAAGTGATTTTAGATCCTTCCTACGCGGTCAAAAAGCCGATGGCAGTTAATAAAAAAATAAAGGAAAAGAGCCGACCAAAGTTTTTATGGGCTTAATCATGAGAACTAGGAATTTAATTCATTCCCATTCTAGTCTTGCAAAAGTATTTAAAAGACAAATTCTTTCAGACGATCTATCTTATATTTCACTAGCCTGGTAACTTAGTCCGCGGCAAATTGCTGCTCAATGAATCTAGACCGTAGTCGAGGAGAGTAAGAGATTTAAAATGGTTCAAGGCATTAAACTTGTACTGACTAGTTTGAGCAAATTGTCCATCTTTTTTATTATATTTAAATTTCTCCATAGAAAATGTTATCTCTAGCAAAATAAAACGCTTGCCCATTGTTATTTCTATGAATCCATGTGCATCCCCATGGCGCAATCACAAAATGTGTCGTTCTCAAATGAGGACAAGCGTCTCCAATAAGCAAATCATTTGATTTATGTCAACTAATAAAGAAGTCTGACAATTTGGTGATATCACATCCGGTCTTTGATACTTAATATTTGCTTAGGAAATGATAGTCTATCAGGAATGCTGTGTCATATGTAGCGTTTGATGAAGTTTTTACAGGACGGTTTTGTTGTGATAACCTTCTTGAATTTGCACGCTTTGTCTCTCATGTGTGTATGCAGCTATCTAGTTTTGCTCTGTAATTTGTGTACGTCAGATAACATACTCTAAAAAACAGGCTGAAATGATGGTAGAAACATGTTCACAAATCAGATTACAAAACATGCCTAAAGTATTGCGTTGCACCATGAGCCGTTGCATACTTGTCAGTAGTGTTTGCCAAAAAGACACGAAGCAAAAGCTGTGGATACCACAATGACTATTTCTGGCTTATTACATGTCGAAAATTATTTTAGCCAAATTCCCACTCTAAAGATCCTGAAATTTAAATCAGTACATCGAGCGTCAAGTAGTGGAACATTTTGCCACCAACTCTTGAGTTGGAGTCGATAATATCGGCTGAAGCGATGGCGTTCACGGATAAGGCTGCAGATCATGTTTGTTCTATGTTTCCTGGAACTCTGAGAACTGACTAGTGAGTTCCAGTAAACAAATGATATTTCGTAAGCATTCAAAAATGAATATAACGCATACTGTTGACTGAATGACATTACTGACAAAGACAAGGGAGACTAGGATGCCCATTTCTGGCTTATTAGACGTCGTCAACCATTCATACCCAATCCCGAAGTGTGGAACACCCGGCGCTCGACTTGGCAATTTGTAAGTTAGAAATCAAAGGACTCATTGGCTTGTAAGTTGCGATCGGAAATATACAACAACAGGGGCACTCACTGATTATGTCCACGTTTGACACTCGTCCCGTTGTACCGTACGAGCTGTCTCTCGAGCCGAACTGGCGGCCGCACATCTGTAGTAATGCCATTCTGTCAGTATCCTGCGTCGTTGTGCGACTGCTGGTTGGGGTCGAGAGAGAGCCCGTAAGATACAACGGGTAGCGTAACGCCCTTATAAACGGTCACTGAGTGCCGCTGTACCATAATGCATACTGTCTTTGCATTTTAATGTGATTTCAATGGGATAGTTAGACGTTAAGGGGGGTGCTGAAATTACGGGCTGCCATGTTGCAACAAATTATTTTGGTTTTCCAGCTCTTTACCAAACGAATGCAAAGCCTATTGTATTCTAACAACGACATTACTAAAAACATCGGCATTCGTTCTGCCTTGTTTTAAGTAACGTAGTAAAATTTCACAGAATGTAAACAACAAGTAAAAAAATGAACGTTCTTTATATATTTTCAATTAAATTATTCAGTGGATTAATCCTAAACACAGCTGTTTATTTGATTGCTGCATTATAAAAATGATTAAGTTAGTTCCTTTTTTTGTGAAAACAATGAAGACTGATTTAAGTCTTCCTTGTCATCAAGGGGAGAATAATATCAACTGCTGCGTATGGTTACGATCGATGACGCCAAGTTTTGCGTTTGTTAAAATTTGGTCGATGTTATGATCTGAGGAAAATGAAGCGCTCACCGGAGCGCGGACTGGTTTGGCTGACGTTTTAAACAGCCAAAGCGACTCTCCATTATCAAAGCGTCTAGTGGAAAAATCAATCAGAATTTTGAATAGACAGCCGAATTAGTTTGCATTGGGCTGGTCGAATTTTTCTCTTTTTTCGCTGCCTTGGTCTACTAGTCGTCGCCTGTGAGTTTTGGTGGCCTCCTGTATTGTGTGTCATCACCTTAACTTGGGTAAGTTGCGTTTGCGTTTCCCTTTTGGGTGAACTGGTCAACAGCCCGTGTTTGCTCGATAGTCTAAGGCTCCGTATGACCGACTTGTTTTCGATACGGCGTACGTAGTAACGTAGGATCTTCTATGCCGAGGCAAGGTCTAGATGCCTGTTGATAAAGTTGGCATCTGAGTACCAAGCCTCATGTGTGAGACGCCCAGTCCTTGAGATATCCCTGCCTAAGACTGCTGCTTCTTGAAAATCAAAACTGTGACCAGTTTCCCCGATGTGAGCTGCAAGCTGTGAGTTTGGGTCTAGTCTCCAAGTTAACAGTTTGTGCTCATGTAGGCGGGCCTGCAACTTCCGTTCGGTTTCCTCAACGTAGTTACAGTCTTCATCGTTATAGCGTACTTGGTAGTCAACGGCTGAGGTTTCAGTTGATAGCAGTATGTCTCTGGGTTGATAAGCAATGCCTAACCTGGCGGGTTGTAACAGTCGTAAAACCGCCTCGGAGACTCCTTTGATGTAAGGAAAAGCCCTCCAGACTTCAGGTTGTTCTTCTTGTTGTCTGTACACTCGGCGCTTGCTTTGCCTGATGAGGTAGCTGGGCTATCCATTAGTAAGAAAGAGGTCATGAAGTTATTGTCGTTCAAATCTTTTGTCGGCTGGTGTGCTGCAGTGTGTTTCAACTTAAATTGCTCTATCTTTGCCTTTTTCCCTAAATTATGCAGGATGACACTTCCAAAGTAAAATTATTTTTTTTATATGGCTGGTTTGCAAGCTTTTGCATAAATTAGTGTCAGAACAGTATACGTATATATAAACGGCTTCAAACTAAACATGTCAGTGATTCTGGAAGTAGATTAGTATCTCTTCTAAAAGGGAGACAGAATGTAAGTATATGATGCGAGCGGTAAGAGGCAATGCCATGTGCGGAGGAAAAGCAGATTGACGCGGAGAGTTGCATGTAAGGATTCGAACCTTGACAGCCGTAAGCGCAGAGCCTGAACAAGGTTTATTTGCTGGAATTCTATGCACTGAATACTACCATGAACGGTTTTACAACTTTAAAAAAATACGTGCGAGTCCCAATATACCAACGAGAACGTCCCAGGGCATGCCTAAGTAACAGCAAAAAATTATTTATGAAAAGAATTTTGCACTGCTCTGTACTACTGAATGAAAGTCTGATAGGCTAGTATGTGCCCTATTTAACGAAACGTACATTCATTACTAATAATCCAAGACTGAATATCTTGTGAATGATTTTTTGTGACGGGATTAAGTTAGTGGTCAACCTATTGAGATATGGGCATGCAGAGCATCACTTAATGATATACAGACGTTTCAGCAGCGGTGCAGCGAAGTGCTCGTTGGGAACGATCAGGTTAATTTCGCCTCGATTTCGAGCGTCCACTTTTATCAGTTTATCACTGATAGAAAATACGGAGACTAAAGTCAAAAAGTTTAATCAGAAAAACACTCGTGCGACCAGGGGTTAGTCGAAAGGTGATTTGAGATCCTTCCTACGCGGTCAAAAAGCCGATGGCAGTTAATAAAAAAATAAAGGAAAAGAGCCGACCAAAGCTTTTATGGGCTTAATCGTGAGAACTAGGAATTTAATTCATTCCCATTCTAGTCTTGCAGAAGTATTAAAAAGACAAATTCGTTCAGAAAATCTACCTATATTTCACTAGCCTGGTAACTTAGTCGGCGGCAAATTGCTGCCCAATGAATCTACACCGTAGTCGAGGAAAGTACGAGATTTAAAATGGTTCAGGGCATTAAACTTGTACTGTCTAGTCTGAGCAAACTGTCGCTCTTTTTTCTTGTATTTAACTTTTTCCATAGAAAATGATATTTCAAGCAAAATAAAAGGCTTGCCCATTGCTATTTTTATGAATCCCTGGGCATCCCCATGGCGCAACCACAAAATGTGTCGTTCTCAAATGAGGAAACGCGTCTCCAATAAGCAAATCATTTGGTTTATGCCAACTAATAAATAAGTCTGACAATTTGGTGATATCACATCCGGTTTTTTATATTTAATATTTGCTGAGGAAATGACAGTCTGTCAGAAATACTGTATCATATCAAGCGGTTGATAAAGTTTTTACAGGACGGTTTTGTTGTGATAACCTTCTTGAATTTGCACGCTTTGTCTCTCATGTGTGTATGCAGCCATCTTTTTTTGGTATGTAATTTTTGTACGTCAGATAACATACTCTAAAAACCGGCTGAAATGATGTTAGAAGCATGTTCACAAATCAGATTACAAAGCATGCCTCAAGTATTGCGTTGCACCATGAGCCGTTGCATACTTGTCAGTGATGTTTGGCTAAAAGACACGAGACAAATGCTGTGTAGACCACAACGACCATTTCGGGCTTATTACTTGTCGAAATTTATTTTAGCCAAGTTTCCACTCTAAAGATCCAGAATTTTAAATCAGCACATCGAGCGTCAAGTAGTGGAACATTTTGCCACCAACTCTTGGGTTGGGGTCGATAATATCGGCTGGAGCGATTGCATTCACGGATAAGGATACAGATCATGTTTGTTCTATGTTTCCTGGAACTCTGAGAACTGACTAGTGAGTTCCGTAAACAAATGATATTCTGTAAGCATTCAAAAATGAATGTAACGCATACTGTTGGCTAAATGACATTAATGACAAAGACAAGGGAAACTAGGATGGCCATTTCTGGCTAATTAGGCGTCGTCAGCCAGTCATATCCAAGCCCGAAGTGTGGAACGCCTGGCGCTCGAGTTCGCAATTTGTTAAGTAGAAATCAAACGACTCATTGGCTTGTCAGTTGCGGTCGGAAATATACAACAACAGGGGCGCTCACTAATTATTTCTACATCCGACACTCGTTCCGTTGTACCTTACGGGCTCTCTCTCGAGCCCAACCGGCGGCCGCACATCGGGGGTAATGCCATTCTGTCAGTATCCTGCGTCGTTGTGCGACTGCCGGTTGGGCTCGAGAGAGAGCCCGTAAGGTACAACGGGTAGCGTAAGGCCCGTATAAACGGTCATTGAGTGCCGATTTGCCATAATGCATACTGTCTTTGAATTTTAATGTGATTTTAATGGGATAGTTAGACTTTAACGGGCGTGCTGAAATTACGGGCTGCCATGTTGCAACAAATTATTTTGATTTTCCAGCTCTTTATCAAACGAATGCAAAGCCTATTGTATTTTAACAGCGACATTACCAAAAACATCAGCATTCCTTCTGCCTTGTTTTAAGTAACGTAGTCAAATTTCACAGAATGTAAACAAAAAGAAACAATATGCACGTTCTTTATATGCTTTCAATTAAATTATTCATTGGATTAATCCTTAATACAGCTGTTTATTCGATTGCTGCATTATAAAATGATTACGTTAGTTCCTTTTTTGTGAAATTAATAAAGATTGATTTTAGTTTGTCTTGTCATCAAGGGGAGAAAAATATCAACTGCTAATAGAAATCGTCACACTAAACAACTATTCCAAAATAAGGGTTAGGGATTACGAAAGAGCAAAGCATTTGTAAACAGAATGGATTATTGCGTTCTGACTTGCGCTGGACGTCGAAATATCTCCTCGCGAATCCCTGCTAACTTTAGACAGAACATCTGTAAACTTCAGCTATTCCAATATATTATTTAGCATTTACGTAGTTTACACTACTAAGATAAAAATGCGACTGACTAATTGAGACCGTAAAAATTAACATTGTCAGAATTCGATTACTAGCTGGGGTTAAGCGAAGGCGATTTTTTTCCACAACTAATCTAAAAAATCTTTTATCCTCTATCCAGCCTTAAGGACTGCGTAATGCATTTTAAGAACATAATAGAAATTTTGAAAAACAGCGGAGGCCTCAAGAATGAGCATTTAATCAATAATTTTAAAATACTTATAGGTCTCAATGCAGGACACGAAAATTCAATGAGGTTAACCAAATTTTTGTTATTTGGGCAGAAAACTCGATATTAAAGAAATAAAACCAAAAGCTCACCCCTTCACGCAAACCATGAGCAGCTCGACATTAGAAATGACCCGCCGGCATAATGGTAAGATGCTAAGTTAATCCATATGTTTTAAGCAGAAATGTTTTTCAAATTTCCTATGAAAACTAATTATGAGAAAGTGTAAAAGTGTAGGTTTTTATACCGTTAATGTCGAGTAATGAAGGCAACGTTCCGAGAAATTCAGTTAAAAGCTAATCACAAGTGCGCATTTGCTGTGAGGAAGGATGATTAACAAACAGTCGAGGTTACATGCAACGTTTAGTTTGGAGAAAGGACTATGCAAGCAATAAGATTTATGTTCCAGTCCAAGTTTCGCAGCAAGGAAAACTCTTTCTCTTGTATTTTGCATGTCATGTCTCCTTTAAAAATCTTATCATCAAGGGCTATTTGTGATATTTTTGTACAAGATGGCATTTGCATTATTATGTACGCTTTCCTTTTTAGTACCGCCTGATGATTTCACAAACATTTAGTAACTTAAATGGCAAGAACTCTATTCCTCGATTATATCTCACAGGTTGGCTGAGAAATAGGACTTTCGTCTTACGCATAAATAGTTAACTTATCACTTCATATTGAATCAGACCAACTCTTGCCCTCAGTCAAAATCTGCAGGATATCATATTAATATATATCAACATTTACGGAGGACTTCCTCCCAAAGAAGCTGCCAGGAGGAAGCAAACGGCAAAACAAATATCGCAATCACCTACTTGATGAGCATTTGGAAAAAAATTCAAATCTCATTTTGTACCTCTTAATTTACCTCTACTATTTTGTTTCTACTTGCCTTTATGCTGGCGGAGGGTCAGACGGATAGTAAACAGAGAGCATTTCGATTAAATTTTAGACCATAAATAATAATTTTAGTTTTCCTTCTGACTGCCAGTGAGTTGTGCACTGCGGAACCATTGCAAAGTTTTGTTTTCATTCTGTGATTTAGGTTAGGCAACTGCGTTGACGACATGCCGGGGAAAACATCCTGTCAAAAGTCATTGTCCACTTATTCATTGAAGTGCATAAGACGATGCATGGCAGTCCAGAAATGCATTAAACACCATTTTCAAAAATGTGACCTATCCCTATGGGAGCAATAAGATCACTTTAAATGATTTATGTGCATATTCCTCCTAATGTAAGAGTGTTTAGAGACAGCAATCTTCGGTTGGCACAACCGTGGTTTTGTCGGAGTGCAGACGACATCTAGAGGGTTCATTTCTTTGGTCACCTTTCAAAGTAAATAACCTGCGTTTTCTTTCCTTGTTTTTTCTTCCTTTTGGAAGTTTAGTTTCAAAAAAGTTACTTATTGGAAAATGCGTACATCATAAATCTTTTATGTCTTCGTCCATCTCTTCCTGCTTTTCAAGGCCAGACTTACGCCAAAGCAAAACTCGGTTGCTTAGACTCTGTGAAATTTGTTAAAATAATTGCAATTTCAGACAACAATCTTAAGGGTGATTCTTTGGGTGTGTAATGCACACCACACTCGACATGCCTATTCATCCTCCCATGCCCAAAAATAGCATGGAACTGTCGGATGTAGATATGCGTCCTTCATCAACTTTAATTTAATCAGTTTCCCAGACATGTAAATTTAAAAAATAATCTTAAAAATTTCGATTATGGGAGTGTGTGTAATAGCATCTGTGGGCAGCCCAAACTAACAAAGCCGGTGGCCACTGAATATAACAATTTTAGGTTTACATTTACCGGCGGATACCTGTCATGCCTAAAAGATGCGCAAACGTTTTGCATGACACTGTCCTTTTAGTGAACATTCTGCGAAAAACATAGCCAAATTGGCCTTCGAGCCCTAACCTGCTCGAAAAACCCAGTACGCGAACCGACATCAGCATTTCCACTGGCAGGTTCGCCAACCACACACTCCTTCATATTTGATGATGCCATTGTTAAAGTGAGTATAATTCACGTTTTTCCATTTCTAGTACAGGGGATGAATTAAATAAAGAAAGTATAATGATCAGAATACTGAGTTGGTCTCCGGGAGTTGGCGTAAAATTTTGCTTCCACATACTGATGAGCACCACCCCAGAATATTGCATTTGACCATGCAGTATATAACCTCTGTGAATTTTATCATAGATTGAAATTTAAAAAGGTCTGTCTGGCAAAAGTACGCTTCGACTAACTATCATTAGACCTGTGCAGCCATATTGGGGGGAATAAAGCAGAAAATGTTAAACAGTCAGAAGTTTGCAATCCTACGCCGCCGTATATTTTAACGCATAGGATTGACGATGAATAATTGAAAGTGTAAGTTTGCCAGGCTTGAAATTTAAATGTTTACATTGCTAAACCTAAAGATCAAAGCTGGTAAAATTGTAACGACTGTTTGAGACAAGATCTTGCAGCAATGCAGGCATTCGGAGTAGAGTAGGCTAGCTAAGGAAAGATTTTTAAATCATAATTTGACTGCATATAAGTCAGTGTTATTGAAGGTAAACAGATGCATTCATGTCAGAAGATCTATCCAAAAACCGAGTTTGCAAACATGCGCAATTATATGCCGCCAACCTATATTACAACCTCAAAACAGACTTTTGCTTTGTAAAACTCTCACTTTCCAGATATTTTCCAAATATGTAGCATGCAAGGACAAAATACGTCCACTACTGTGGTTACGTTTTAGACTGACATACTTTATGACTGTTTTATTACCTACGAATATATAATTTGTAAATGGACCGGAGAGAGTGGTAATATTTTGACTTTCGTATTTAATATTTTTTGTTTTTATGGAGCAAAGCGATTTTTTAAACATGGTTGTAGACGCTCATCATATGGTTTAGCGTATAAAATAACAGGCCTTGGCCGAAACGGATGAAAGCACAGAAATAAACTGAATCATAAATAAAGCATGTTCCAAGAGAGAAATCCTGCTTTAAAATAACAAAGTGGAAGTCAAGCAAAGGCAGCTTCAGAAAATCGTCCACCAAAAGCGGGTAACATACTAACAGAAGTGGCTGATCTACTACAGTCCAATTATTCATCCATAAAAATTTGGATCCGTACCTATATAACTAGAATATAATGATTTACTCCAAGTTCACAATTTACGAATTTAAAAAGCAACGATTTCTTCATTGGAGGGTCTGCAAAAAGGCCGACGGGGAGTGCTGGAGGATTCACCGACGGGCCGAACCCCTCGTACTTGTAACATGCAGCGGAAGTTGATCGGGAAACAAGCTTTAATAGGCTTTCGGCTAGTATCTGTGCTGTTTGTATGCTATCAACTTATCCCAAAGTATGTTATTCACTGTCCGTTGGCAATTAATTAATTTTACGCAGTTACCTGCCGTGGCTGATAGACTTTGGCCCAATTTATAAATGAATAAATGTCGGTTTGAGGGTGTGTACGTAGAATATACTGATGTACTCCAGTCTTAAAGTTAATTTCTCGAGGAATGAAGACGCGCAAGCGTGTAAAGTCTCGTATAATTTTCATTTGACAAAGGAATGAATAGTTGTTTGTATTTTTTATCTAAAAACCTTTTTTGGTATGTTTGTAGACATTTAAATTGGTGCGTATTATATTGCGTCCCTTTCGGTGCATAAACCTGCTCATTGGCTCCAGATCCTCGAATGACTGGTATATTTACTGGTTTTTTCTGTAAAAATGATTACTTTCGTCTAAGTATCTAAATATATACATTCTGTTATTAAAGTTGCTCTCGTGAAATTTGGCGTCATCGATAATTGGGATATCTTGGAATCACAAAGAGTTAATAGACAATCTAATACAAGCGTTGCAGTCTGAATGCAGTCAGAAGCGCATAAGGTTTACACTTTACGTCAAAAACAAACGAATATAAGCTTTACGTTAGTCGCACACACTTTAAATGACGACAGCAGGTGACGCCCTCCGGCAATTATTCTGATTCTATGCAAGACCAGTAGGGAGTTGTGTGGATTGTTGTTGTTTTACATAAACAATGTCCTACAGACCCAGGCATTGCGGAATGTTCTTTTGTTTGTGTGATATGCGTACAAGTTTGTAGCACTTAACCAAGCCCTAGCACGTTCTCATTGCCATCTTTTATCCTTAAGTTCTGTCTGTTATACCCACGCCCGTTATGTAGTGGGACACGTAATAAAGTCGCATTTTCAATACTGCCAAACCAAGCTAAATTACCTATTCCCAGTTAATAAATATTAGGCATAATTTGGCGAGGGTAGGTTGTGTGAGCCCTATGTACTTAGTACGCATCAGTAAATAATACATTTCTTTGAAGAGGCCTTCTTCTTTTTATCAATCCATTGCTACATAACTGATGTTTTTCGTTGTGTGTTATCCAACACTTTAACATGGATGCATGAATAAAGTTTGCACAGTATAACTTTAGTGCTAACTTATGAAATGTCAACCAAAATTTCGAAATGCCTTCTCGTTTCGAAAAGATAAATTAAGTTGTGTTGTTAAACTAATCATGATTCAGCATAAATCTATAATAATTCAATTATGTCAGGGGGTCGGCTTTCGAAAAAACTTATTTTTGGCTGAATGAATGTTCCAAACTCTGCAATAAATGACTACTTAATTAGCATGCAATTTTCAAATTGATTTTCGATGCCCTTAAAAATTCATTTATGTTTCATGGAAAACATGTATAAAAATATTCATTCGTTTAATTAATGGTAAAAAAATCACATTTTCTTTCGAATTTCATACTCAAAAAAGAGTATAATTCGGTTTTAAACATTTTTGTAATTCCCAAATAATTTTGAACCCGATCTGCTGTAACACTGGCATTCAGGGTTTTAAAACTACAAGCCGTATGTTTTCCGTGTACGGAAAACCATGCATTTCTCTACGGTGTTAAGAGGAGACCATATGAGGTTCATAAAATTTACCAGTGGATTTGATCAATATTGCTAACTTTACAAGCCACATTCTTAAATGCAGATACATGACGTTTCATGAACGGCCATTTAACAGTATTATAAAATCTCACAATTAGAAAATTTTTTTAAAACCAAATAATAATCCTCTTTAAGTATGAAATTGGAAAAAGACGTGATTTTCTATCGAATAATTAAAAGAATGAATATTTTTGTGCATGCTGATCATTAAATATAATTGAATTTTCAACGGCATCGAACATCAATGAGAAAATTGCACACCACTTAAGTAGTCATTTTTTGCAAAACGTAGATCTTGTATGCAGCCGAAAATTAATTCTGTCGAAAGCCGACACCCTTAGATAACTGGCTCATTATTGACGTATGATGCACCATGAGTAGGGTTACAACACTACTTATTTTTTTCTTTTTGAAACAAGAACGCATTTCGAAATTTTGTTTGACATTTCATGAGTTAGCACATCTACTGTATGTTCTCACTGCCCTTCACTGTGATCCCATTTGCTTGTCTTGATTTCCTAGTTACCCCAGTCTACTTGCATTACCCTTCGTTTTCGATTGCTTAAGTCGTGACTTACCTAATTTTTTCGGAAGAGTAATTAAAACTTTTTGTACACTATTGGTGCTCACAAAACTGTGCGTGATGCAAGGATCACTGGGTTCCTTCTGGTTTCCTGTGCCTACGAATGGACACAAACGCTCTGTTTCCTCAATTTTTAAGAACAACCTCTGTTGTCGAACGCCGACGCCTGATTTATTTCTTTTATAGTACACGTTTGTGGTCCCTTTTGTAAACACTATCAAGACACAGATCATTTGGTAGATTTTAATTGATTCATATTGAGTCAACTCGGTGGGATTCGAACCCAAGCAGTGAGGGGAAGGCTTTAGCACAATGAGGTAACACAATCTGTCATTGCCGCAAAATTTAACAATGCCTCCGTCTGAATGTTAAGTGGTTGCCCGTCAGACCGAAATACTTCTGAGACTTCGGCGTATGAGTGACTTCACAACGCGTTTCCACATATGTTATTACTTTCGTCATCTGATATACCTAGTACATCAAAATGTGTCCCTGCGGAAATTTGTCGAGCACAAGAACGAACTGTTGATCAGCAATTCGTTTTCAACGACAGACCATCGTGTCAAAGGGAGCGCGGTAACGCTGTGCAGTGTCAGGTTATTACACGATCTGGAATTTCCGCAACATAAGATACGCAAGTGCTTTGGACTCCGTGTAGCCATTTTAGTGTCGTCAATATTAACTATAAAACACGGATAGTTTATGCTAATTTACATGTACTTGTGGCTTTATGTGACCTAACGTTATCCACATAATTTTCAACGTATTGGTTTTTTTTAAATGAAGTGCCGGTTGTATATTTAAGTAACAGCCACTTTCAAAAAGTTGATTTCGTTTGCAGTATAAAACTTAAAAATCATGGATGCAGACTTCGTTTGGGTAAGTGTATGGGAGACGATTGCTTTATTCAGAAGAAAGGGTGACGAGCGAACGTTGCTTTCGATAATTTTTCGTCGGGCCAGTACAGTTATATGGGAAGGAGTATAGTGCATGAAAAAAATCGATAAAGTTCGTTTTAAAATACAGGTCAGGCAAGAGCGGAGGGGCGCAGAGAGTCATGTAGGTAGTAAAAAATTGACCACCGTAAGCGCGGGGCCTGAAAGAGGTTCGTCTGTGCGCACAACATTGGTTTTCATAATGTGATGGCGGCCGTTTCTGCTGTTTTAAACAGGCGCTGGCCCAGTAGCTTAGAATAGCTTGAGTGGACCTCATAAGTCCCCATCAGTTCTTCAGCGGGTCTCATACGATGTCCTGAATCCACTGCGTGCGCACGAATGGTGCCAGTTCCCCTTTTGCCAACAATGCGAGAAAGTGTTCTCGTATTCTTTTGGAAAGGCGTCGACTCGTGCGACACATATAATCTGCGGCACCCGGTCAATGATTCATAAACATATCGGACGTAAAATGACTTATAGCAAAACCAATATACCATCCTTATATTCACTTACTAAAGTAAGTGGGACGTAAAAGCACTCATCAGACGCCGTCTTTAATTCGAACTCGCATTTTTATAAAAAACCAGAAAACCTTTCCTACAAAAAACCACACTGTCCGTGTATCCACATATCCGTCCATGCACACAACTGCCGCAGGCAGAAACCGTAAATTTTTGCACTAAAAGACACAAACAGCATCGCAAAAGTTATTTTACTTACCCCTATACCTGCGTAATTCGAATTGATTTTAAAAATTGGCAGGTTTTGTAAGGTTTAAATAAAACACGCATCCGAAATGCGCGCCTCAAAATGCTAACACCTTCTCCGGTTCCCTTACAAATTACATGAAATAAACGATAAAATGGACGAGATGTATCTCAGTATATTCTGAAAATTGGATATGCAACGGATGAATTTCATTCTGCCTACCTGTTGAATATTTGGAATAGAGCGTGATAGTAGGTTTGTGATGAAGAAAAAAGCTATCACTAGGCTTAGAATATTGTTTTAGGCATATATTAGTCCGCATCTAAAAATTAAATATTGTTCACAATCAAAGTTTTCGTTTATTGTAAGCATCGCGGACTTACATGCAGGCTAAATTTTATCTGAAAAACATTTTCTTTTTCATCAACGTTTTTAGCCAAAATCACAGTACCACAGTTTATATTCGGCCTCAAAATATTGCCTGGGTGCAAGATTTTGGTCTTATCTTCGATCTTTACCCTTTTTACCTGACAAAATACACAAGAAAAATGTAAACCTTTGAAGTGCGCTTCATTAATATTAGATATCAAATTTGTGAACTCTCTATAGATATACTCTGCATTCCGATCATTAACTCTCATTATTCATGTCATTTTCTGTATAAGGACTCTAGAATATTAAAATATAATCAGTTTAAAAGAAACATTATTAGATTTGCGGAATCTGTTATGAGTTCGTGTGCATCGATGAAAACGCTGGATTTGTCTTGCTAATCGGTTTTTGCGAACAGGTTATCTTTACTAGGCCAATTTCCTAGTAGAATGTTCACTAGAATGACCATGTCGCAGAAAACCCCTGCGCATTATACTTAAGTACAATACGTGACCTACGTAAGGAAATTTAAGAGATTTTGGCTGGCGTAGACGTTGCGCACTTTGCCCGCTCATCTAGTTCCTTTAAGAAAATATGCAGAAAGTGTGCTTAGATAATTTTACTGAGCAAAATGCTCATATTTGTGAGCAAAAAATGAGCGTGTCTTAAAAGTTGGACTATTTAGTATACTCACGTTTGTCCTAGGCTTCACTGGCGCATCCAAACGTGTTTCTCCTTGTAAAAAGACTAGTTTAAACTCAGGTGTTTTACTGAACAAAGCTTACCGCATTTGAAAATTGATTTTTCTTCTGATGGTAACCCTGAGAATTGAGTTGTTAACACAAGGTTTTTTGTAAGAGAACCAGATGTTCTATCGACTTTTTAGAGATCATATTAGCATGATCTGAAGTTCCGTAATAGATCACACAATCAATCCTTCGTTTAAATAGTCTGAAACTTTTTGGTGTTTGGAAAATTCTACTTGTTTTCATAGAAATGACCACCACCAGTTTTAAACATACTAACGCCGGCGCATTGCCCGTAAACCCATTCCGTATCAATGACCAGCCACCCGTATTCCCACTTGTCTGCAATTCGTGAGATACGGCTATGTAGCCCTACCTAACTGACACAACAATGCTGGGGTTCGGGTTAAAGGCTATGCTTAGGGGTTAGGGTTAGGGAGTAGGGCCAGGCGTTTGGGAAATGGGTTAGGGTTATGGGTCAGAGTTGGAGTTGGGAGTTAGTGAACCTATTTGTTAAACATTTAAAGTGCAATCGCGCACTCCCAATAACTTTTTGCATACAACTGGTGGACCTCGTCGCCTGTTTTTTCCCCGGCGCCACCTGAAAAACCCCAATCACCACAGGTCTTGTATTACATGTGTCTGGGGTTTGTTTACTTCAGGCGGGGCTACATTAGCACATCTGACACGCAATCCTCCCCGCTCCTTCTCAACCTCCAACACGGGGAGCCCTAGCGGTTTTCCCTTCACTTCCCCAATCCAAAAGCTTAACATAACTCGGTGCACACCCCTCTCAGGCATCAGCTGTCTGTTTGTCATTGTCTGTCCTATTGCGCTAGCCAGCCTAGTCTGCCGAACTCACTTTTTTCTCTGGTCATTTCGTATGCCGGCGATTCGATGTCACCGAATTGAAAATTTACGAATACGACCCGATTTTCTGAAGAGCCTTTTCCTTTTCATACGACACATTACCTATCGCGCAGGCTAGCATCTACAGATACATAATTCAGAGCAAAGCATTAACAATTTCAACAAAATATCAGTATTTATATGCCACTCCGTCCTGAATTAATAATCGTAGAACGGCGCTTCAAAACGACACAAATAGTGCACATGTCCACAGAATAAAGAGAATGGAAAACTATTTTACCTGAGGGGTGAAAAAATATTAGTATTGTTTGAGATTACGAAAGAAACGAATAAAAGTGTTGAGTCTTTCCTAGCCTCACCGGGCACAAATGGAATTTACGCGGAGATCCGTCAATGGAGTGCAGTATTAAAACACTCCTTTAAGAGGTAACTTATTAAGGAATGTACATCAAATCTCCAAACGCATATAAGTTGCTGACGCTTGTTGTGGACAGCTGTTTTATGCAACGATGAAGTTTCATGCTTGAGTAAGTAACACAAACGATGTTCTACATGAAAAAGGACAACCAAAAATTCGTTACTATGATAAATGCCTTTAATAAGCAGTCCATTTTAAAGTTTTAGCAGATGTATGATACAGAATCTGCTTTGTGTGCGGACGGGGGAAACGCTAAAACTCGTACAGTATTTGACGACATTTCAAGGCAGATCTGAAACAAAACGCAACCAAGGGAAAAGCGAAAAGTACGAATTAATCTAAAGGAAGACATACCCTATTTACAAACACGAAATTTGGTGTTTACAAGTTCGCGTTTCAATTCCACATAACTTTTTAAGTTACCGATGGGCCTGGCAGCACATGACCTTACAAAATCTTTTGTTGCTCTGTCGTCCAATTGGCGAAATCAGGCAATATTCCATTCCTTTTGTTATTCAGCCTGTCAGAAAACTCAAATTACCGTTCATTTCCCGAAAGCCTTTTCAGATCTATTTTCAGGCTGTAGGCTTTTTGGAAACCGCCATCCCTAAAACAAAACTTATGCATAAATGAAATACAGATGTAAACTTTATGAAAATACCATTTTAAACGCTGTTTTTTCTGCTTTCACATTTACGCATTTATGCCTGATATGACGTTCCGGGAATTGAAATTGATGTTTTCTTAATTACACCCATTTTGAGGTTTTCAGTATTTTGCGCTTTTATAAAAATGTGGACATTTCAAGAAAACGCAACACAGCTATTAATATTTCTTTCAAATTCTATGTTTTTGAAATTGTAGTTAAATATGATAATATTGGATCCATGCATTTGTGTCGGTTTGAGAGTTATTGATTTTACGGCCTGGCTGAGGGAAGCTAAAACTAAGAGCATACGTTATTCTACCCTCACACGCATATTTGATTATGGAGATCGTGTGGACTCCAACGAAGACTTACATAGGATTTACAAGGTCTCAGCTAACTACCCTAAACGACTGCGACAGCACTTACTATCAACTGCAGAAGCGGCTGCCATCCGACTGCAAAGACAGGCTCTGGACACGCAGAAGATTTTTTCGTAAGTTCTGCGTCTATCATAGCCAAAGACTGATTAACTGGCAAAGTATAAAATGCACTTTTTGTGTGTTTGTTACCTAAACCCGGTCATATGGTCGTAAATCCGCAGACAGTCTCAATTGATAGCTTAGGTGCCGCCGTGCTGACTACTTTTTGCATATCAGGATGCTGTGTAGAGCCTTCGACGGAGGTTTCGCAAGTTTGTGTAAGCACATGGACAATTACTTGAGATCTGAACATCTGCTTTTATCGGTTTTAAAATACACTTGCTCACGGTCAGACGTTATATATGTTGACTTCATTCGGCTTGCTGAGCGTTGCGGCGTTCGTTTTCGTTATTTTTTATTGCCGTGCAGCAACCTATTTGCTTCAGAGTGTCCCTTGCAGTGACAAAATCATCCGCAGTATTCTTTCCTGCCAAAATTCGCCGATGATTGCCTTATTTCTGGCGGTAAATTTGTAAAGTAATTCCAGCTTTTTAGACCTTGTGTCTACTTTGTGGCATGCATTGATGTTTTATACGATGCCAGTCATTTTAACTTCGCCTAGCACTAACTGGGATCTTATGTGGTCATGACCATCAGTTATTGTTTTTTGGAAGGATTTAGCACCCGCCTTTGTGTCCATGCCTTTTCAAAATTCTGCTCACGAATGTCTTGATTATCTCTTTGCCATTTTCTCTATGCAGTATGTTAGCTAACGCATAACCGTCGCAGACAAAAGTTTTCCAAATTGGCAGTCGTCTTTCTTATGTCTGGTGGAAAACGGTAATAAAATAGCATCTTTAAAGATCTTCTGTGTAATTGATTTACGTAGAGTGATTCGAAACACGATGTCAAATTTTTACAGTTAGCCCAGTGCTAAATCAGTTCGCGACGTGGTGGTTACCTCCGGCTTTTTGTTGATCTTGAAGGGATATAACATCCTACTAGTTTCCGTGACTTCTATAAATCCTGATCACAAAATTCCAGATTTTCTCTTTGCCAAGTTGTATATGCAGTATGGTTCCAAACGCATAAATCGTTGGAGACAAAATTAGGCCGGCCAATTTAAGCCAAATAAAAAGTCCCATTTTGCACGCACTTTATGCTCGTAAACAAATTTTTCAGATTTCATCAAAAATTTATGTTTTTTGTATTTGGGTAATTTTTCAGGTGAAAGCTGTCCAACGTTTAATGGGCGCAACTACATGAATTTTATGTTAAAGAAATGTTGCAACTTTGAGCGAACTTACGAAAACCTTACTGAACTTGAAAATATGTCTCCTATCCTCCTAAAGCAGATGAAGTAGGATGAAAGGTAGCTGGTTCTCTGTACTATAGAAATCTAAATTTTAAAATATATATGATTATATGCACTCCATTTCAAGCATAATGCCCTTAGTCAGTCCGTTCATCAAAAGAACCGGATTTCCCCACAATTTGCCGATAATTTACATGTGAGCGTAAAAAAGACTCATCAAAAAAGTCCAGGCAAAGTCTTAGTTGTAACGACAGTTGCCCTTTTGTTTAGTCGATATTCTACTCATAAGTAATTTAGAAGCAGAAGCGGCAAATGACAAACGATTTTAGCAATTTTGAATTTTTTGTTAGCAAAAGGCGGCTGTAAAACGTTGTGTTTATTTTTCAGGAATGCAAAAAATGTGCAACTCTTCTAGATTTTAGTTTTGGAAAAAGAAAGTGGAAAAGATAATCCGCGGCAAAAAAGCCAGTGCTGCGTACCTAAGGTAGAAAAATACTAGGCATATAATAAAATGAATAATAACACTTATTCGTTTGATGTCCTGGCCAGCAAAATTACGCAAAACCCCTTGCTAAACTAACTATTTTTTTAACAATGAATGATGGAATAAAATCAGGGAGTTATTTTAACAAGTTGAGATGAATGTGCAAAATATAAATTCTTGGCTGTCCGCTATAATTTGCTTCACTCCAATTTCTCTATGCGACTGGCTGCAAGTTCATTTTTATGTGGACCACTTAAGTTTGCTTTTCCATTGACAGGTCCTATATACCCTAAAACCCAGGTTTACTTAGTTAAAACGAATGGCGCTTAAAAAATTACCACTTTCCGGAAAAGGCGTTCTCTCGAACCAATCGAACATATCCTTTTATATATGTATTATATTTTTATGGCGTGCTACCTATTGGACACATTTAATTATCTAGATAGGTAAGGCAATTTTCAACAAAGTAGTGCGCGGCGTCCAAACTACATTTGATTATATTGGAACTGGGAAATCTGCCTGTGTGATATATATGAAATGGTAGTCGGAATAGTAGCAGTAATAGTAGTATTAATGGTGGTAGCAGTAGTAGTAGTAGTAGTAGAAGTAGCAAACAATTAAGATCGCAAGGTCCAAGAAATCTTGTATAATTTGGTAAAGTTTTGCGTTTTTGATAGGACAGGACTAGCTTTTTGACGTCCGCTGCACGGTAGCATTGCGCACAAATTTCTCCGCATTAACTGACAAATTGAATTATATCCTAATCAAACCAGAAAGTGCAGTTGTATTCACAGAGCTAGTCATTGACATGAATACCTTGTATAAATTTATTTTAGCTTTGAGTGAAACATATCAAACTCTTTCCAAATTAAATGCACTCTGGCTCAGTGAGGGCCCCGACATGTGCTTCGCCTATATTCTGCCGCTGTGCGGCATAAATGCGATGGGTTCGGCTCCTCAGTGAGTCTCCCAACGTTCTTTATGCGGTTGCCGGTATATAAACTCCAGAGAATAAAGAGTAAAAATTTTCAGAGATTGTTCGGGAAGGACATGGAATTAAGTCTTCTTGTCATGGTCCTAACTTTACATAGGCAGTTGAGTCGAAGAAAGTCAACTACTGTGGAATAAGCAAGAACTGCCCATTTTCACGCAAGGTTAGAATGTGTGCGGGCTTTTAATATCTTAGTCTTCAGTCCCCAAAAATATCTTAGGCATACATATTTCATAAAATTGGCACTACCATTCTTTTTTTAGAATTGGTATTACGTTGTTATTGTACAACAGTTGATTTTCCACGACTTAAGTATTCATTAAAATTTTAAATTTGACCCTTAAAAGTCAGGTGTCACAGACTTAACTCCATGTCCTCTCTACATAGGTAAAGGCTAAGCAAGATTAGCTGCAAAGTCCAGGGAGACTAAAATGACCATTTTTTAGCTTATCAGACGTTGTCAGATAAGGATATACAAATTAAAAGTTAGTTTGACATGAGGTTCGGACCCGATGTTCCGGTAATTGCATGTAAAGTGTACGTTATTATTTATGGACATTCTATCATGCAACTTTACGTTTAAATATATTACATAAATTGAAGAGATAAGGTTCTTCAAAGAAGTAGAACTTTGTCTAATAGATTTTTATCAAAAATAGTTCGAGTTTGAAACCAAGATTTCACACATCTGGGTTGAATGAGGATGGCTGACGAGGGCTATGTAGGGAAAAATAGCCGTCCCTCCCCCTAGAGCTTTGTCGGCGCAATATCTGCAAGGATCATATTTTCAACCAAACCTCTTTGTAGTCGTATCTTGATGAACCTATTCACGCTAACATTTGTATCATTCGCACATGCAGAGGCAGGATGTTTTACAAACGGACATTTTACAGTATTAAAAAGGTCTTAATTAGAAACTTTTTAAAAAAAACTGAATTATACCATTTCATTGAGTAAAAGATCGGATATGGGCGTACTTTTCTATGGAATGAAAAGTTTTGGGCATGTTTTCTATGAAATATAATGGAATGTTTAAGGATATCGAAAATCAGTGACATAAACTTGAGCAGTTATGTTTTTATAGTGGTTTTTGTCATGCAGCTGAAAAGGAAATTTTTCAACGACCAATAACCCGAGGTAACCGAAGTATCGTAGAATTATGCCCCATGATAATTATTTATACATTCTTATTTATTTAATCTTTTCGAAATAAAAACACATACCAGAATTTCGGTTATTCTTTTGTGAGTCAGCTCACCGACAGTTTACATCAGATCCAATATACGTTTGTCTGCAAGGACCTTAAATTTAAACTTAAAACTCAACGAGACGAGGAGGTCCTGCAACCCCATGAGCGAGCATCCATTACGTAATAAATGCGTTCATGTATCTCTCTGTCCAAAACGCTCCCTGAATAGCAATTTTGCCTGTAGGAATTGGGTTAAACAGAGTATTTAAAAGTTGATACTAAGTTATGCACAAATTCTGAGGGCGTTGTTCTTAATTCTTTCTCTCGAGCTGAATTATTTTGCATTCTAGATAGAAGCATTGCAGTGATTTTGTGCTTGCGGCAAAATTTAAGCCAGTTTATAGAACAAAACCAACTCATAATCTTTGAAAGTCATATGTAAATTTTATCAGACGGCGACATTCGTATCCTGCATTCACTTAATCATTATTTTATTGTCTATGAGTGGTCTGCGAATCTACGCTTTGTTTAGTCCCGCCACGTGTGAACGTCGTAATGTCTTTGGATGCCAATTACAGCGAAAAACAAAATGGGTATTTGTCATGGTTGATTATTGAAAACCATTTGCAAATATTACCGTCCGTTCTACACTGTACACACAACGAGAGCTTATTTTGTAGCAATCACAATTTATTTACAAAACAGTCATGTTGGTTTTTTACCACGTGCGATGGCTTGTAGACTATAATGCAAAAATGTTTTGAAAGAGACGTAAATTACGACGTCAAGGTACAACTCTTCCACCGGGCTTAATTGCTAATGACCGCATGTCCTGCTTTCTTGGAAACATATATTTTGACCTTGTGACATAAATATAGTAAATTCGGGAAGGGTTCTTTGATCGCGACATGGGGCAATTGATAATTTTAGGACTCCGGCCTATAACAAACAAGTCGGCGACTGCTAATAACAAATAGGCCAGGCCGTCTTCATTGCCCATCTTTTTCAAAAAAAACAATATTAACATTTTCATAAGCAAAATTGTTTACCATATGGCAGGCTTCCACGCAAAAAACAGCGGTCAACATTTCAGTCACTGGAAAATTTATTTTATCGTTTAAGAAGTCGTTATTAGGAGGCCAAATTATTCGCTTTGGTCGATCTTCCTAACTTCACCTAGCGCCTCCAAAAACTTCTCCACCGTCAAACGTATCGCAACACTTAAGTAAACAATTGACACCAATGAGGGATAATTTTTTTCAGCATCTCTCGTTGCCTATCTCTTCCTTCACAAGCACGGCCAACGACGACGATGACGACTGTCGCCACTCCCACTCCCGCCAGTGATGAAATTACTCCCGATACCCCATCAGTCACTGCAGTCACCGCCACCCTAACTGCTATAACCACGGGCGATGTAGACTTGATCATATCACTTACCCCCACAGCATTGAGAAGGTCACATTGGGCCGATCACATAAGAGTACATTTCGCTCATACTGGCGAGCAGCTTACGTCTCCACTGCCTTAATTGGCCATGTTTACGGGGGCAATTCAGAAACCTATTCAGTCAGCTACGTCCAATCAAATCTGCGGTAAAGCCAAACCGATCAAACTCTGTCGGCACACCCTTCCGCATCAACAAATACACCCCACATTTAGCCACATATCAACGCACCGTACATGGAAAAAGCACGTACTACTCACTTCAGTGGGTAGCATGTCACTCAGCGAAATCTAACGGCAAGCGAATGGTGGATAGCGTATAGGCACGGAATGTTTTGCTCTGACAACCGCAATCACACAGTTTTTGTACAATGTGGATGACCGGTCCAGACAGCAGAATAATTCGTAACAGAAGGAAGTGAAATTTGGATCAAATCTGGAGACTCCGTTCTCAAGTCATTTAACGCATAGTCTTCTATGCAATCAATCGTAGTCAGTTTGAAGCTATCCAAGTTTACTAAAAGTCTTGACTGGGAAAGTTGCCATTTGACTAGATAAGTAAAACCTCCTCTAAGAATGGACGGCCAAAGTCTACCTTGAGCTCTACGGCATTCTCACTCAGTTTGGATTTGAGAGACCCCTTTCCTGTTTGTGTGAAGTCCTGCTTCATTGTGTTCGGGCAAGCCGTGCGTGGTACAGGCAAACAGGCAGCTTAGTTTTGGCGGACACTAAACTCGAGACCACACCCAGTTTTCCTGGTGGCCGTAAAGGTGAGACGGCGGTAAATTTTGTGCAATCATAATATCACAAGGTTTTATTCAAATGCCCTGCCATATCGTCAGACATCTGGTGGCCATCGAGCTTTGGGGCATTGAAACTTTGGCGGTATTTGGGGCTATTTCTTGAGTTTCAGGACTTATTGGAAGCACAATAGTGCTTAATAAAGATTTAAGCAATCGCTCAATGAGAGTCTTTCACATAATACCTTGCAAACAAATCGGCGGACTTGTCATTTATGCTGCAAAAGGATCTACACTTCACAGATCCCCACAACTGACGTCCATAATGAGCCATTTTGTGATCACGAGTCCCATTTTGTGACTTGCCTTAAGCCGTTTGAAGTAGTTGAGAAGAATCAGACAAACCATGCATCACCTGCGTGAACTCGCATGCATTCATGATAAGAATTCCTATAAACCGACTTGCCCAATGACAAGACAGGCAAAAGCTACCGTCTTTTATTGCACGAGTGGTCAAAATAGTCCTCATATTAGCATTTGCGACCCTTATTTGTATCCCATTTCAGCTAAAATCTCCGAAGGGATTTCTGTTAAATTGAAAGATCCGACAGATATTCAGTACCCGAGAAGCGCTAGTATGATAAATGGTTAAATGAATTGTCTCCGCGTTCCAGGAAAGGAGAAATAGATGTCCTCAGATGTACTTTTCATTGGACGCGAAATGGAAAGAGAAGCATGGATCGTAGGAAAGCAAGCTCAGGGGCCTCAAAACAAATGTCGTAGCAGGAAAGTGCTGAAAGTGCATAAAATGATTGTTTTAACACCAACGACAAAACAACGCACTGGCGTTTTGCAGCGGGCGCTCTGCAAACAGCTCTTCAGGAAATCTTGCAGAACAGACTTCATAAGGATGCTGACAGTTTTGAAGATCTGATGAAATCGGAACGTTTTGGGGCGGAAAACCTGCCATCAAATAGGAATAAAACACAGTGGTGTCTCGCCGTTGTTTAATTACGCCTTCACTAGCACAGTTGACGAGTGTGCGGAGAACCTAAGCAAAAATATTTTCTGGGCCAGATGGGATTCGCAAATAAACGCTCAGTCTAAGAAATGCTTCTAAGTTATTTAGTAGTCTTCAGGTGCGCGTTGTCGTTTTTGTTCCTAAACTAGATCATTCTAGAAAATATTCTAGTATTTATTTTGTGCCATGGGAAAAAAATAAGGGAGAGTTTCCAAAAGCCGCCCGAGAGGAACGTGGATAAGCAAATGCTTTTTAATTTTCATTTGCAATTCCCCATGGAAAATCAAAAGAGGTTTGCAATCATCCACGAAATAAGTTAATCGCGGATACTGTCGGTGAGCGGAATAAATAAAAATGATGTCTTGGTTATGCAAGGACACGGTCAATGCGAGTCTTTTTTATAGGATACTTCCCCCTTAATTGCTAGGTTCCACGATTAGCATGGCCTACAAATATGAGCAAAACTGTCCTACTTCTAAGACATGTTCATAGGTTAAGTTTCAATCATTGATTGCTTTATGTTAAGTGTTATTCTGCTTTATAAGTCTCACTAATTTAGCATTTTAATATTCTGCACAAGGGGTTCGGAAGAATATTTTCTTTGCCTTTTGCAGGAATATGTTTAGACTATTTAAGGGAGATGAAAATCAAGAGGAACGCGCATGCTCTTAAGAAAGCATTTATTTTTACCGCGCAATTATTAAACTTCTAACCCAATGTCAATAGATTTTTTAATTAAATTGCACGTTAGAAGTTCGCCAAGCACTGCATGAAATCGATTACTGACAGGCTATGAGAGTTTCTGGTTGGAAGGAATGTGACACGGTACTTTAGACAAGATCTTTAGATAGTGCGAATATTTTAAATAGTTCATGCATACTTGTCGACATGTCTGCAGTTAGTACAACGAAGTATTTCGAGATGTCAAGCAAATTAACTTCCTCTCTAATAATCAAACGTCATGCTTTTACTGAATTCATATCTCCTTATGTATCAGAAGTAAATCTTTGCGAATACAAGTTTCATATGGAAATGCCTTCTAAGCATTTAATAATCTGAATAGTTCGGCGATTTTAAACACTTGAAAACCGCGGGGATGTACCTGAGATGTTTGGACTGGACAGCATGTCCGAAATGTATTTGGAAATATAATAAAAACAACTGATGAATGAAAATCTATTTTACTATCATATGCATATGCATGCATTATGATACTGAGTAATCTCTAAGACACTGCATGCAAACAGACAAGAAAAGACTGCGTTAATAAGTCATATTAGGCAGTTTTCTTAATACAATTTAGTCCAACACAAATAATGCGCAGTTTGACACTGACAAAAAAGTCTGCAGTAACAGACGATGTCTGCGCATGAAAATAAAGCGTCTGGCCAGGACTGGCTTATCATGACGAGTTCGACTATGTGAGGACAAACAAGCTAATTGTGGATATCCTTGGATAGAGGCCGGCAACCGTGTTTGGCTGAAGATTTTGCCGACGGCCAAAGGCCAAGTCCTTGCAATGCCGGAAGCAGAGAAAAATTTACAAAAATAAGACCATCTTTGGTCACTGAAGCGAAAAAGAATTGCTTGTGAAGATTATTTAAAATGGTTTTAAAATGCCGCTTTGTCGGAGTTGCGTTTAGTACTCAAAAAGGTATAAATATGCAAGCCTTTTGAGGACAGAGATCTCAGATACACCTGTAATATTAAATTAAATTAACAGCACTATTTACTGCAAGGTAGATATTCGCAAAAGCCAACGGATTCAGGGAAATGCACTGCAAAACTCACATTCCGCCACATTTAGTTTCACCACAATAACGAGACGCCAGAGCAGACCGGTCCATCTAAATATGCGAATTTGAGACACATAAGATGGCGAAAAATATGCATTCAGAAGTCATTAATTAGAGAATTGATTAGAGATGGGGTACTGCAGTATGTAACTGGCAAAAGGAATCCTGAGACTTACTCTAAATGTAACTCTAAATCTTTAAATTTAACTAAAGTCAAATATTGACCACTAATGTAAACGACAAAATTAACGACCCTACCCAAATCAAGTCAGTAGACATGCTACTGTAGCAAAGGCTCGAGCTTGTATATTTAATCATTACCAGGCAACCAGGCTAAAAGGAAGGGTACGTTATTTTCTGTTAAATATCAGGTTTATTCATAGACTGAATTGTGTGTGTTTTTGGGTCTCGCTTCATTTTAAAAGAAACCGATGTTAATGGGAAGACGACTGGTAGTTTTATCGTACATTACCAGAGACCATGGTACGCGTTGTAATTGTAGCAGTTCGCCATTATAGGCATACTAAATCGACTTCAGTCAGCAACTCACCAAGACCTCTATAATTGCACAGTAAGCAAATTAAAATGAGAGCTGAAACAACGCTGCAGAAACCAGACGGAAATCGCAGAGGTTATGCGAGCACAGAAAGACAACTCGAGGAGCAGACCCGAATTAACATTTTGCAATAGGCATTGGAGTAACTATTTATAACTTTGACTTGCTAGAATCGACCATTTTAGGCAGATTGGAGAGAGAGCGATTAAAAATTAAGGCAAGGTATTCAAATGTATAGTCTACCAACGATGAACTTGACATTTAAACGAGTCCTAAGCCCCTTTATTGTTATTTACTCAATACCAAGCCAGTAAAATGGAGTTTGTGAAAACTAGACAATTACTATCCTGCTACGAATTCTCCAGACGGAGCAGTCGCTAACCGAACAGCTTACATGGAGGTTCGGCCGGCCACCTGCATGAGAGCTCGCAGCTCTCATGTCAGCTAAACATATGCTAACAGGCCGATAGGGCAAAAACATTGATGAGTACAAGGCCGTCTAATTCGGCACGCCACTGACACCACTTGTTGATTTATGCCTTACACCGTTTGACAATGATGAGCCAGTCAGGTGTATGGGACATCAGCAGGTCACCGAAACTGCTCCTGTGATTCACTCCTCCCTCCCAAATTATCATCCCTGAGCTCCGAACTTTGATATTTACATATGTTATTCGGTAATGGAACTTTCCTTTTGTTTCCACTAAGTTAAAGCCCATTTTAATTCTATTCCCTCCTACTGTCTACCTAAATCGATCGATTTAGCCCTTGCGTCATTAAGTAGCGCACGCTAACTGCTAATCATATGGCGTTGCTATAAAAGCCACCTAGAGTTGAATTAAGTAATTTTATCTTATTGGTACCATCATATTTAAAACACTCGATTGTGATGGTCGTCTGATCGGCTGAAAGCATAATATAAACAGGAAGTGGCCACTGCAGTCTCATTTACCTACTTCACAGCATTCCTAGACTTTCGACTGCTCGGCGACAAAACGCTGCCTGCGAGATCTCGCATTCTTTATTTAAAATGTTTGTTTTAAGTTGGGCAATTTGTTGCGTCATATATGGACTTTGCAATTATGTCAGAAAATGTGAGTTGAACAATTATCTTCGGTATGCTTGCATATTTAATTATTCATCATTCAGTTGAGCAGAAAATTGCTGGTAAGGAAGACACAGGGCCTGAGGGCTCATAAACCTTCCCCTCAGCTCTACTATTGCGCATCAAAAATAGAATAAATTTATTATGCACTCCGCATACTCTTCGTAAATGTAAGCATAAACCGCTCCCGAAGTCTCCAACGTGTATCTCCATTTTTTATTGTTTTTGTGAGCACGTTGGACAGAGTAAACGGTCAGACACTTACCCTAAAGGATGCAAGAGCACTATCCGGCCTGGCCTTATCAAGGCATGAAAAAGTCCATGTCTAGCACAAATATCGACCATTTGGTTAGGAGTGAACACGAAGTATACATCAAGCAAACATTTCAAAGCATCTTTAAATTGCCAGCTAGGATCCCAAAGTTTGTATGCCACGACATATTTGTGATGACAGAGGCGATATGCATATGACAGGTCAACTGAATATTGTGTCCAACAAGTCGCTCCTTCTAGCCGTCTAATTTCATTGACCTAAGTTCAGCTCCATATGCTTGCATATGCACCCCGTCACACCGCGTTACAGGGACAAAGCACCATCATATCTCGCTGGCAAGTTCCCCTTTCCTTCTTCTACTAAGGTACTAAATAAACTGAACTAGTGCAGGCCGAGGATATCAGGTGCTATGCGGCTGCTGGCCGTGGCCGAAAGAGACCCCCAAGTCAAAACGAGAAATTTGTTTTCCGTGGCGCGATCGGCAAGCGCCCACTACCATTTTCGATCAACTTCAAAAACTAAATAATTTCGTCCCGTCCGGTGAGGGGGTCCATAGCGCAACGAGAGTCAAGCTATTATGTACACAGGGAAGGTTGACGCGAGTTAACCTTTTGTATTTTGCTCAAAATAAGGAATCCGTTCGGCAGCAGGTGAGTAGCGTTGTTAGTGGTGTTCATGAACATCTGACATTTGATCAAAGGTTAAGGCAAATCACAAGCTGGCTGTCAGTGAAGTGATTTAACGATATATAGCGTTCACCAATCGTTTATTATGGACCCCAGTCGTTCCAGTGTGCCTTAGGGCCTTGACGGCACAGCGGACGTGGTAGTTCCGTAAAATGTTCGGTGAGCGCCCCTCCACCGTTGTATGTTCCCGATCGCAACCGACAGGACACCGAGGCTGTGGCTCATATGTTAGGGGCGTTGGACGTCTTACCAACCGGTCGCGGGATCGAACCACAGGTGTTATACTCTTTTGGGTAGGCTATGGCTGGCTGATGACGGTCAATAAGCAATAAATGCCCATTCCAGTATCCCTTGCCTTTGATGGTAGTGCGATGTGATTAATTACCACATGAACTGGGTCTGGGTCGCGTGTTTACGAGATGAAATTCAAATAGCGATGAACCACGGTGGTTAACGCGTTGCTCATTGATGTCTGTCCGTGGGTGCGGGCGCGACTGCTGTTGCAGTTTTTAGTTGAAGTTTTTGTCTAAAATCTGTATATTTTCAATGTGAGGAAACCGATGCATTGTATGTAGGTCGTAAAATGTTAAAGCGGATGGTGGCTGTCTTGTATACTTCCAGAAGGTCATTAATAAACAAACAGATGCGATAGTATTTAGAAGAAAACTAGATGCCCCCAAGAGTATCATAGTTAGAAATCTTTTAAGACCAAAAGCATTTTCTTGCGGAAATGCGCTTTGAAGGTATGTTTGCTTTCTGCCAAAGGAATATGAAACTTACATCTCTGTCCATCCTTTCCACAAAATAATTTTAATTCACCACAGCACTAAAAAGCAATCGGGAAAATGCTTAAACGTAAGTAGTTATTTGCCGAACGTGGTTACTGCTGGCGGTCCAAAAGTCGCATTCTAAAACAATCATATCGCTAGTCTGAAACTTCTCGGAGATATATTACAAGATAGTAGATATGTCAAACTCAGAGGGATAGTCCTGCCGAATCAAAAGTGCAGTTTAGAATTTCGGCTGTATTTCTTACTGTATTCGAAAAGACATATGCTGCAGCTTAACTTCGTTCTGGCTGCCTATGTATTACAATAAGCTAATCTGTATACCAACTTTAAAATAACGGCGAATATCTTACGATTTTCAGTGTTTTAATTGACTTCCCGCATAGCTATATTCTGGCAATATGTTTTCAAACCTCCATAATAAGATGCCATTTGGAAGCAGTTACTTAGCGGTGGAATCTCGACGTTCTCTAGTAAAGATGGTCGTTTGGACCAAAGCCGTTAATTTACCAAAACTTAAATCCTCATCACCAAGAATAATGGACAGCTACAACTTCATTCAATAATGAATTGTTCAAAAGAAAAGTTAAAATTATCTCTAGATAGTAACATTTTAAAAAGGACTTAATTATGGTAATTTTCCTGACAAATGTCTACGCAGTTTAAAGTTTTTTTAAAATGCGCTAAGGCCAAACCGTGAATTTTTGTCCATCTTCTTATTTCCTTAAAACGTCATATGTGCTTTTCTGCTGCAAAAACGATACCTCGCTTTTCTCTTCCTAATAAAGCCATTTTGGGCGCATTAGTATACATTTGGGCTTCAAACTAAGTTTTAACATGCATAATACAGTTTTCGTTTTTTTTTCCTAATTACACACTTCCGTAATATACATTAAGTATTAAGACAATTGCTTAAAATTGAAAGTTGTTATACAACAAAGGATCCAATGGAGAAATAGTTGTTAATTATGCAGTGAGTGACCGATCTCATTAAATCTGGCCGAAATTCGGACATATGCCTCCGATTAGGAAGAATTACTTAGGTGAGGTTGTAATAGCGATTAACGTTGGGCATTGCACTATACTATCTCGGACTCACCAGCATGCTATTTTGAAATGCACTTATGTTCGACCTTCTGTAAAAAACAGCATACAGTGGTAAATAACATTTATTTTGGCGGTTTAAACAATTCAAATATATCTTACGAAAATTTACACGAAAATATGCATTCTTTTAATTTCTAGGTAGGAATGCATATTTTCTTCACATTCGATAACCAAAGAAAATGATCATTTAAATTTTAAAAATTCCCGATTCCCGAATAATTTTGATGCTGGCTAGCCTTTTCATTAGCGGTAAGAAAATCCCATAGTTCTGTATGCCTTTAAGAAGATACAACACGGTGTTCATAAAATTGTGCAATTGATGCGGTCTATATTATGCATTTATGAAATGAACTGGTAGACCTATATGAGTGATTTCGTATGCATAGACATCACATGGTCTTAAAAATATCACAAGAACAAACCACTAGACAACCTCTCTTAAGGTAACGTGTGTTAATGCAATGTGTTATACGCCAAAACCAGTAAACGAAAGCATACTTTATGCATGTTTTATATAAAAAGTACATTATTTTTAAGAACACTTATAATCAATGTGAAAAATACATGTCACTTGAGCAGTCATTTATACGAACTTGAATGCTGGAGGAGGTCAAAATAGCATGCATTTAAACTCGGATATCATAGTGTGTCTCAAATACAATAGAATTATAACACGCTTTAATGAATACTACAACCTCAATTAAGTTATCATTTTTAGTCGTAAAGGCATTTCGGAATTTCAGCAGATACTTCATGATATCGGTAGCAGTATCAGCATTTTTAAACAAATGATCGCCTGTATGGGTTTTTTGCCTTGTTGTCCATTACTGCACAGATGGTTTCAAATCTGTTTTTTTCGGAATCGCTAAAATGTTTGGTTTCTTGCAAGTAACCTGAGTGCCGACGTTCCTCTTCATCTGATTTACAGCGATAAAGAAAAGGATTTCAGATGCAGTAGGTTATTTTTAGTGCAACCGCGTAAAAGTGTTCATTTAGTTCCTCTAGAAAAACATACCAAATGTACAAATTTTAATATTTGACAAGAAAACTCTAGATTCTGCGAGGATTTGCGGACACTCTGACCGTTGGAAGTATCCATAAGCATACTCTGTACACGAAAATGAAATGTGGTGTAAAAGATTAAGTAAATATGCATTGCGGCAGCGTTATTGTTAACAATCGGTCATCTCAATTTTCAACTCTATGTTTTATAAGTTAGGTCAGCTAATTTAGGTCCACCACCTAAAGTGCAATTATGTTTAAAGAAATCCTCTATTATTAAGCGATGAATTTAATGCCCAAGCAGTATTTCTGCATGTGAACATAGGAGTTTTTTCAAGCTTTTCGTACTTAACTGTCGAGTTCTTACTGCCGTTACCCATCGCGTATTCTCCATTAATTATTAAATCTGAATGCAAAATTCCCAATCCCTTTACTTGCTTGTCATGCCCATTGACAAGTGGGAAATCGAAAATAGTTTGCAGTTTCCTTAAGAGGGGTTATGATTGCGTTGATTGCTGAATTTGACGGTCAAGGTAGCTGCGGTTTCAGCTCGTATAATGAATATTTTTGTTAAGTTGGCCTTATTCAGAAAATGAAACCTTTCCCCGTATTCATGTCAGCGACGGAAAATGTTCGTTATTTTGAACGCCAATCGTCTTATGCCATTCAACTTCACTAACTGGAGGGAAATATTTTCCCTCCCGCCAGACGGCAAGCTCGTATACACGGATGTTATTCACGTTATTTGTTTGCGGTTGGACTGGCATAGATACGAACAGACGTGGAGCACCGCAAAAACCGTACACTTATAAAATGATGAGACAGACTAAAAACATATTCGTTGTGCTAAAGAAACTCTTAGCATAACACGCATGGAGAAGATATATACGCCTCGGACTCATTTTGTTTAGTTTTAAAAATTAATAATATAGCCTGAAATTAAAATGCTTTTTGCACATCGGACAGCTGTACATTTTCTATCCTTTTGCACAATTAATCATACTGACAACGGAAGTAAGGATTGCACGGGTTAACCCCTTTATATGTCGTTTCGTGAAACACCTCCGTGGGTTTCTGCTCATCGGGCGGTCATCCAGCTTAACGCCCGGGTTTTTTAGTAAATGAAAAAAATTTGAAATGTTAACTTCGAATATTCTCAGACATTAACGTGCCCACTTGTGGCATATCATACGGAACGCCCACAACTGTGTCCTAAAATTACACGATTTCGGTAAAACAAGTGTTTGAGATGTTACTTAATACACATACTGCAGGAAAATTAAATCGCCTAACATGCAAATAAAACGGTTGCCTGTTTGCAGCTAGTGAACATCAAGTGTCTATCATTCCGGAATTGATTTATGTCTGCTGAAACTTCCATTTCAACTATTTAAATTATTTATAAGGCTGGAATTCGACTGATTTACCCGAAGTCAGAGCATAAATTTCTTAGCTGATTAAAAGACTGAAGAGATTTATTGCCAACTTCGCTTCAGGATCTGCAGTGAAATAAATCTGCGACGAAGTTACTGCGTTTTGTTAGTAAGAGAAGAAAAGGCAAGTCAGAACTACCGTTTGGAAGAGATCACATGTTCCATGCGGTGGCTTGTAGCAAACAGATGTGACACCAGAAATGTGGTGTCAAACGGATGCAATGTCGAAGAAACTACATAGCCTGACTGCTATCACCTAAGTACATGAAAATTCAGTCATGTGACAGGACTATTAATCTAGCCTATGAAAAAATCATGTACGGACTAACTGGTACTGACGGATTTCCGTCATCGCTCGCAGGAATATTTCAGGAAAAGAAGATGTGAACAATTTGCACACAGTTAGAACGTCATAAATATCATGTAGTTTATGACAGTGGACATGCAGTCGGTTCCTTGAGTTTGCGCGAGAGAAAGGAAACCATGCAAATTATGCCTGACGTTCCCAACCCATCCTTTGCTTGTCATGTTGGTGTAAATGTGGAGACTACTGATGCGCGATTTCGAAAAACTAGCGACTCCATCAATTATCCGCATCTGCTGGTTCAGTAATGAATAAAACCTTATCGTTTTTAACCGAAAACTGAAATCTTGCTATTACAATCCTAGCCATATTGTGCAAGGCTAGTAAACGATCTCATGTAGTGCTGGCCAAAATTCTTAAATGCATTTTATGTTAGGAATGCGTACATCGGTAGAGTTGAACTATTGATTAGTATGCGGCATAATCCTATAATATTTCGGATTTGGTAGGATGTCGGCGTTCGAGTGCACTGCTTTTCTATCTCCTGTGCAAGCCGCACTCGCTAAATAAATTATTTAAACACACTGTATTTTTTCACCTAATTGTCGATGAGCTTATGAATTCAAACATATTTTATGGAAAACAGAGGCCAAATACTCTGTCTTTCATCCGTTTGATGGATAAGTACGTCGACTTCATATTTAATATTCTAGGAAGGTGAACAATTAGGCCTTAAATCGTTTTCTAATTCCCGAATAATTTGCAGCTTGATCAACGGTTTCAGTAGCAGCTAGGGATTTCAGCCTACAAGGTGCATGCGTTCTGCGTAAGAAAAATCATATTCTTCCGTGACTTTAAGAAGATAGCGTATTAAGCTCATGAAATTTGTTTAATGGATGCGGACTATGGTATACATTTCATTGGCAGTAGTGGTAAACTGGAAGGTACAATTCTGTAGGAATGGAAACTGCACGGTCTTAATAAAATCCCCTAATCAGAATATCTTTAGAATTTGATTATTCACCTTTTTTGCCATCCACATTTCTGCGTGACTTTTCGCTCTCTGTGTTGTTATGTCATTCAAAAATGTGCACTTATGTTTCATTACTTTTTAGGGGATGATAAAAAGTAAAGGAACACCCACGAATAAAGATATTCTGAAAATGAGTGGGAACATTAAAAGTGCAATGTTGAACTGTCGTAAAAGAAGATAATGTGCGCACTCGATACGATGCCTATCGTGGCATGTAAATAAATTTTCAACCACCAGACTGCGAGAGAATAGTCCTGTGTGAGGTCTGTCCGTTTAAAAACAAAATGGAAAAAGCAAAATATGTTTTGCTGACTTTACGCAGAAGCATTAGTTTCGTTTGCTGGCTATTTTGTCTTTGTGCGGAATACAGATGAAATCGCGATGTGTTTTCCGTAATGCACGGAAGCGTTATCTTAATCTGCGTGCCTTCTAGAGCGCCATAAAAGCCATAGCGCGGACTTGGAAAATATGTAGGCCTGTACTGTCTTCTTGACTGTGCATGAGTGCCCTGTCTGTCACAGACTTCTGCTTAGAGATACTATCGGCAAGTCAGACTCAATCCTAGAGTTTTGGAAATCAATAGATAGAATATAGCTTAAATAAGGAGTAATGACCTAATATTCAAAGCATGCATACAGGCATTGTTATGGAAGCAGTTTAATAGACCACTGACGTACAATTTTAAAAGACGCAATTGTGCTGTACTTGGACTCCAAATCGAAATATTACTACAAAATCACTACGTGTTCAAGAAAAATTTCGTTATGGAGACGAAAACTTGGGCAGGCGGTTTTTATTTATCAGTTGCTGTTCAGTCTATGAATAAGTTAGTTTCAGTTCGTGGCACGTGCAGATGTGTTGTTGCATATATTCTAAACATGACCTGCACTTGCTGGATGCAAAAAAATTAACTGTCCACAATTGTAGCCAATTTTGCACATGATTCTACATTGGCACCGTCATTGTATTAGTATGGCATTAACTAATTCTTGTTTTCTGTTTAAAGAAAAAACTGATGGGTTGAAGAACGGGAAGGTTCTGAAGCTGTGTTTAGTTGTATCTCTAAACAAACACGTCAAACTTGCGCATGTCATTTGTTTTATGTACGAGTAGGCGCTTTGTTTGAACAAAAAGTCCAATACATGCTTACTAGGTCCAAAAAATGATAAATTTGAAACCACAAGCCCCCCTACTCCAAAATGCAGACTAACTTTGAAAAAACACAGTGCAGGTGGTCTTTTAGAGGAAATTATTTAGCATAACGTCCACAATTTTCCAGATAACAACGGAGTATCTGCTGTCATTTGAAGTTGATAAAAGAGGTTCAGGCACGTTAGGTCTGAATGTCATGTATTTTGTTGGGGGCCAATAAAGTTGCAACTGTTGCGGATTTACCTGTGATTCCCAGGGACACTCAAACAAGCCAATCACTAGAGGCCTGATGGACAGGCAAACGCTTGGCCGATTTTTCGTATTTTCGGATTGCTTTAATACTTTGAAGCGCCTGAGCGAAAACAGGTGATGGAGGGAGACACCTGCAAATTTAAAGCAAACATTTAATTAAGTTTAATGACCAAAACAGCCACAATATCTAGGCTATCTAAATGTTGGTGGCACAAAGCATTCCGCGGCCCCGTTTCTCAAATGCCTATCTACAGTAGGGAAATAATTCCATAGATTATATGTATATTACCGGAAAACCACTGACCAACTCAAAACCGGTTTAAATATACCCATTGTAATGTTTTTTTTAACTAAAAGCAATCTTCAGTTAACAGAAAACATAGAGTAAATACTAAGTATTTACGTTCGCTCCTGGAAAAGTACAGTGTTTGAAAAATATAGCAAGCTTTGAAAGGGCAGAAAATTGATTTACATGAGTTTTAGATGGATGTATGTCGTATCCATCCTAAAACACTGGGCATAATGGCGTGAGAGCTAGTATATCTAAAAGATAATTGCATCAATGAGATGCGGTGAATGTTTAAGGATCGCTTTAGTTTTCGCTTGACCGTCAAAAAAAAGTATTGGAAAATAAGCCTTGGAAATAAGCTACTAGCCGAAAGCCTCTACCGAAGTAGCCAGTGCGTGTTCGTCCCTTATCATGCAGATCGTCATCTGAGGAAACACTGAAGACCCGCTTAAGTACGCAGGTTTAATGTCAAAACAAGTCGTCCGCAGCAAACGTTAACGACGAATACGCTTTTTATTAGTTAAATGATATTTGGCTTCGATGGTGTGAAGGGTCCCACTTACCACCATGCCACTTTGACAGGATCTTCAGTTTTTGGAAAGATAACTGGGGTCCTGCGCCATACCGATTACAAAATTTCTAGTTAGCTAACTTCATTAAATTTTCAACTTTATGACATGTCAGTAGAAATGCTTAAATATGTTTAAGACTCGAAGATATTACTGACGTAGAGTTGAGGTATTGATTGTCATGTAGACTAATCGCGGGATTTTGCAAACAAAGTAGAATGCCGCCTGATGTCTAAGCCTCTTTTTGACCGTATGAAATAGTCATATTCTAAAAACGACCGCATACATTGCATGCAATTTATTTTAGCAATTTTCATTTCACTTATAAATCGAATAATGTGTGATAAAACATGTACAAATACAGTAGGTTGGCTAACTCATAAAATGTCGACCGAAATTTCGAAATGCGTTTTCGTTTCGAAAAGATTAATTAAGTAGGCTTGTTAAACTAGTCAGCCTGCAAATAATTTCATACTTCATATTGACCCAACTGTGAAAAACTCGGCGTCTCTGTGGGATTCGAACCCACGCAGTAAGGAGGAAGGCCTTAGTACAGCCAACGCTCTAACTACATGAGCTACGAGGCCCCGCCGGACGACGCGAGTTTTATTACACTTGGGTCAAGTTACCCGCCCAACCTACTGCAACGTCTATAATCCACCAAATCTGATACAGTAAGTTGACTGCCCAAGCAGGATTTCCTAAGTAATTCACCTAGAATCCACCAGATGACTACTAGGCTCACGTAATTCATTGATATTTTGGCAGATTTTGAATAATTCATATTGACCCAACTGTGAAAAACTCGGCGCCTCGGTGGGATTCGAACCCACGCAGTAAGGGGGAAGGCTTTAGTACAGCCAACGCTCTAACAACCTGAGCTACGAGGCCCCGCCGGACGACGCGAGTTTTATCACACTTGGGTCAATATGAATTATTCAAAATCTGCCAAAATATCAATGAATTTCATATTTATCCAGGTACAGCAGTGTCCTGGCTTTTGAATGAACGTATTTTTACTGCAAGCAAGAATTATATTCCGCAAAATATCATTACATAATTAGCTTGCCATTTTCTCATTGATTTGCAATGCCCTTAACAATTCAATTATATTCCATGGAAAACATGCATAAATATATTCGTTATTTCACCTTTTCGGTAGAAAAGTACATCTTCGTTCAATCTTATACTCAAAGGAGGGAGATAGTCTGGTTTTAAAAACTTTTCCAATTTCCCAATAATTTTGACCCCGTCTTACCGATGCACTTAAATTCATGGTTTTCAGACTAAAACCCATATATTTTCCCGTACGGAAAACCACACATTTCTTTAGGGTAAAAAAGAGGGATTATAGAGGGTTAATGGATTACATCAGTGGATTTGATCTATATAATTAACTTTACAAGTCCCATTGGCAAAAACAGGGCCATTACGACTTATGAATGAGCATTTCACGGTATTTTTTAAAACCCAATTATGTCCCACCTTCGAGTATAAAATTGCAAGTAGACGTGATTGGCCACCGAGTGAGCAAAAAATAAATATTTTAATGCATGCTTCCAAGAATTGTTATTGAAAATCAATTAGAGAAATGTATGCTACATAAATGGTAGTTTCTACAGAGCGTAGTTTCTGCCTGCAGTCGAAAGATAGTTAATTCAAAAGGCTAAATCTGACGTAAGTGATATATTATAGAACTATGTTGCAGACGGACTAATTCCACACCCCTACTGAATTTATATTTTCGAAACGAAAATGCATTTCCGAATTTCAATTGGCATTTCATGGGATGGACCACATACTTTATATTCTGGTGGAAAAGTACATCTTCTTCAAAAGATTTCACTTATAAGGAGAGCACGTACTGACTTTTAAAACTTTTATCGACTCTGCAATAATTTTGAACCCGCTCTGTCATATCGCTCGCTTTCGGAGTTTCTAAAATGTATGCTGTATGCCTCCCGTTAACACAATATCAAAATTACTCTAAGCTGCAAGAAGACGCCTTATAGTACATTGGAAGTTTTACGGTGGCTTTAGACCAGAGGATATGTTATAAGTAGCATTAATATGAAAAATCTCGCAAATAAATTTTTACAAATGAAAAGCGTCTTAGTCTATGGGTAAAAATTGTGAAAATGAAATTTTATATTAATTTACTCCATAAAAAGACATTTGTAAGCACATTTTCCATTAAACATAATTGAATTTATAAGGACACTAAAAATCAAAGTATTATTTTCATGCTATATAGTCGTTGTGTTTTTTCGAATGCAGCAGTCGTTAAGTGGTTGAAAAGGGAATTCATCCGAAGCCCGCGTCGGTGTAGCTGAAAAATGTTAAGATTTTTTGCCCGATATTTGGTATTATATTTTTACTTCAGAAATATTTTCGAATCGCAAACATATTTTAAAGTTTAACCAGCACTACATAGGGTGCAATGTCTGCTATATTCAATAACCGTCTGATAAGGTATCCTCTTAGCAGATATACGCATATCGTACCCTTTGACAAAGTAAGATGAACAAAACATTTGGACTTTTGAATGCCTTTCCATTTTCAAATAAAAATTGGTCTATGTTGGTGGAAACTGAGGAACCTACGTAACTTTTTGCAGAGCTGTAATCTTCTTTATGGTTGATATCTGTAAGGCTCTGTTCTACGGTTATGAGTGAACAGATTAGTGGACATGTGAATACTGACGTATTGCACATATTTTATATGACTGCACCTCGCGTTTGTAAATGAAATATAGATGAAAACCAGTTCTTATAAAACGTACGTTTTAATATTTTAAAAATGTAATTAGCCGACAGATGACAAAACGTTGACGACCACTCGTATCATATTCAACAACTGGATGACAATGTCAGTTTCTTTAAGGAGGGTTTAGCTGTAGGCATTAATATTATACTAACTTTTTAAAAATCCATGCATCATTTGGTTTCCTAAAGTAACCTACCTGCTAGTGGTCTCACGCTATTTAATGAAAACATTTACAATTCTAAGTGTTACAGGTGTTACTTGCAAAATAATCCGCAGCTAAATTCATCTCTACAAAAACGAAATACACCAGGACAGGTCAGCAAAGATACTACCATATAAAATTATACAACTACGGGACGCCGCAGACTACTGCTCCAATTTGTGATAACATCATTTTGACAACTATTCTACGAACAAAAAGTCATTTTCCAGAAGTTGTTATGTAAAATCATATTGCTTCTCACCGTCACGTCTCATTGGCTAGATTGCATAGCTTAGAATAGTTTAGCCGGAAGGCTTTCCTTTATACTACTAACCGTCCCGACCTTGGTCCGATTAACATAAGCTGTCATGGCCGCTTTCAACATAGATGCATGCTGCTTAGTGTGACATCCATGAATGCCTGAACGATTTTTTTGATTTTAGATATAGTGGATATTACATTGGCTTGGCAAGTTTTCAGATAATAGATAACTGTTGCTTTAATGAAGTAGTTTGCGAGTACTACGTTGAAAAGACCAAATCAAAAGCAAAGAGATGCATTTCGATCAGATTCTTTAAGCGTAATAAAAGTCTTTGCAATAAATGTCAATTTACATGAAACATTAGGTTAGTGAAAACGATATCTCCGCAGGTAATATAAAAAGAGACTGAATTACCGCATTAGGACGTTTAGAAGCATGCAAGACGCACGAAAACAAACGGTTAAATGGAGCCGTTAAATGAAAGTTAAACTGATGTCCGGGGAGATGAACGGTCGCAGCTTCCCGTTAGTAAAACTTTGGCGAGCTGTGAGGGCAAACTTAAGTGATGAACTTCTGAGTTGACATGTTGGTCTGCACTGCCCGCGATGGTGTGTGAAGGCGCAATGAGCTTTCGTTTTGTTTTTGCTGGTCATGGCGATTGCTTCAAAATGAAACGATGCGACTTTTCAAGTGCCTCCACAAAGACAGCACACAGAGAATTATGCTGATAGATAACTTGACAGTTTTTGTCGGCGCAACGCGAGGAAATCTGTGTGACTATGACGTTGCAAGGTGACTTATATTGCGAAATGCGGAAAACGATCTTATCCTGTTGGTTTTCTCAGATGTGACCCTTATGCTAGGGAAATTTATGCGGACGAAAAACAGTAACATAAGTGGGAGAATGATACCAAATCGGTGTTAAGACCTTCCCTGGGCAGGGTAATCAGTCACGTGAAGAGTGCAAAGGAGGTCTACCAGCCAAAAGACAGAGAGTAAATTTGCTGAGTAATTGTCACGCCAACATCCAAAACAAATAACAAAATCGCAGAAATCAAATATTTGTACGCCGACCGGCGAGCCATCATCGTATCCACCATGATATTCGGCGGTGATTGCGAGAGCTGTTAATTGTGGTCACATGGCAGTTACGTACTACAAATACTGCAGTCGCCATGCCCCCATTACACTTATCTACGACTCTGTATGATGAGAGGTTCGAGTGAAAATCCGAAATATCAGGCTAATATGTTTATTATGCCAATGACCGGATTTTCTTCTTCAGCACTGATCCATTGAACTTGCATGTCTGGTTCTATCGGATATAAAATCGACTTAATTGCTAGACAGTGTACGTAACTGTTCCTGCCAGCCTTTGATTTAACTTCTGCTTTCCAAAACGTGGACTATGCATTCGTTAGACTGCAGCATCTCTTATTAGTATAACAGTTGTTGCCGAAGTTGGTGGTCTGCGTATTAGTGAGGAAAAACACATGAATGGTTGCTTGGTAGACCTTATCTTAAGAAGTGATATTTAAAAAATGTGCCTGTTAAAGTACTAACCCGCACTGATTTGTTCAACGAAGAATAATGCATTGTCTAAATAAGCAAGGTAGAAGAATATGCACCCCACGCATGCTGCAGAATAGGCCTCACTTCATAAAAAACAACCAGCGAGAAAAATGGCATCCTCGACAAAGTGCACCAAAAAAACGAACGAGCCGACAGCTCCAAAAAGCCGCTATATCTCGAATTGCTGTTTTCGGGGAAAAGGGTCAGAGACCGCTTACAGCGCCACTGAAACTATACCGAATTACGTGCGTGACCAACTCAGGTAGTACGTTTGTTTTATTGAACAATCCGGTTAAGGCTGGGCTGCCCATCTAACCTCTTAAATGGATATCTTCAACTTCTCTTCCCTCTATGGGGCAGGGTGTATTGGTCGAAAGACCGATCGCATATTCATACAGATGCAACAAATATAAGAAACGTTCAATCCCTAGAACAACTGTGATGCAACAGTATGTGAGTGGGCGTCTGTTGAAAGTTAGTCAAACATTTGAATCATCTACGAAATACTCATTTGGACTTTAAATTTCCCGCGATAGTGGGTGCATGGGTTAGTACAGGAGACAATCATATAGTTGGTTAACTCACTCGTTTTATTGGAAAAGGTGCTGCTTCAAGCCCTCAGAACACCCTGGTCTAAGTTGACCAACATGTGTTCGTAGCCGCATCCCACCACAGCAACGCAATGTACAAAAGATATAATAGCTCATCAGCTGTTGACGAAAGTTCTGAAATATGATGTTGACTTGGAAATATTACTTTAACAGGGTAGTAAACTTTAATTAGCGTGCAAAATATTCTGGCCGCCAGCAAACTTCCACAATTAAAATGACTACTTATGTGTTGCGATTTTTCCTCTTTGGTTTTCGACGCTCTTATAAACTCAAATAAATTTCATACACAGAATGCATAAAATTATTTATTCCTTTACTGATTTGGTAATAAATTACGCCTTTTTTAAATTTTGCACTTAAATGAAGAGCATATATTGGTTTTAAGACGTTTCTGTTTGTGAGCATTCGTATGACTACGCAGGTTTCGTCCACAAAATTTCGTGTGTCTGCCTTTACTAATGTTGCATGCAAAGCTTGCAAGATGACTTAATTTTATCGGTAAATTTTATGAAATCTGCACGGCCCTTTCTTGATATTTTGTATAATTTTATGAGTTTCCGTAAATGGTGAACACAGCTGGTAGCTTGGAAACCCTGAATAAAAATGTAATGGCGGGTCAGTTTTTTTAAAAATCGAATTATACTATTCTTTCAAATATAAAGTTATCAATCACAAATTATTCCTCAAATAATTAAACGAATGAATATTTTATGTATGCGTTCCATGAAATACATTTGAATTTATATGGGCATCAAAACCGGCGCAAAAATCATGCTTTTTAAGTAGTCTGTTTTGCAGAATGTAGCTTTTTCAGGCACGAAAAAAGTTCGTTCCGAAGCCGCGCATCGAAGTAAGTCAAATGCCTTAGGATCGTTTTGCACAGTGACATTAAAACCACACAAAAGTAATCTTTCCGAGTGAAACTCGCATTTCAGAATTTTGGTTGACATTTCAGGATTAGGTTTACCTTCCATGCCCTCTCCCCATGTTTCTGTTTAAATGTTTTAAAATACGAGTTGTATATTTTCCCTGTACAGAAAAGCACATATTTCTATGCAGTAGTAAGAGAAGACCATATTGTATTCTTAAAATGTCATTATGTATTTGCGCAGTATTTTAAAGTTTACAAGCAGCATTAATAAATGCAGAAACGATTCACCGTCTAACACATCTCATAATTATGAAGCCTTTTAAAACCGTATTATACCCTTAACAAATAAACAATTCTAAGACGTTATTTTCTGAATTTCGGTTAGCATTTCATGAGTTTGTACGTCAACAGTATGTTCCATGATAAGATGTAAAATAAACGGCACAGATGCTGTTTGATTTAACGCGCATGTAATATGTGCTGTTTAACTGCCAACAATTTGAAAGCAGAGTTCGAAAATTTCTGCAAATTAACATATCTGTATTGTATGAGTTTAACTGCCGAATATGGAATTTCGAAAAATCTACCCTCCAACGCGAGCGGACAGAATTTATTACAAAACACATACCCTAGTGTCATGGCATTTTCAAAGAATAAGATTATGGGCTTTCTTACGTCAATATGCCACAAATTAGCTAAAAACCACAATTTAAAACCCTCAAAGACCACTCTTTATAAGAAATTCTAAACTTAGTTTTAGCCGTCTTGAGTTTCACCGACTCATCACACTTGAAGATAACACAAAAGAGTCTTGCATTATTCTTCTGTGGTTGCTATTGTAGCGCCATTATCACACATCCCAAAAACGTCCAGTATGTTCATGTTGCATTGAAACGGCATAACGAGATAGTGCAGGCTGTTTTATTTATATTTATTTCGGACCTTTAGATCACGCTGTTTAATGGAAAACACCCTGTTATAACCCGATGTATACAAAACGCATAAGGTTTTCATGGGGATCTATATATATAGCAAGAGCTTTCATCGACAGAATACGGGAACTACTGTTAGAGTTTGTATTTATCTCAATCTGGATACATAAGTAAATGATTACAAATATAAGGAAAAATGTTGCGACCTTTTTAGGCTCATAAGCCGTCTCTTTCTAATCTTAATTCGTTCAGACCTGTAACCTGCCAAGTGTGGCTGATGCATGCTTATAGGCCAGAACGTATCTTATCGGTTTCCCTCGTCTGTATCGATTTTCCTTTCTGCATTCATTATTGTCGCCGTGGAAGTGCCTGTCAGGGTAAGGCGCGAGGGGGCAAACATTTCGAGTAACAAGGCCTGGGATTGTCTATCCTACGACATTAAACATTCCGGAGAGTAAACTGCTAGACAACGAACTGTGTCTCATTCGCGGGGCTATTAACTTGCAATTACATAATTATCAAATGTCTAGAATCAAATTCCCGACGCTTACACGCACGCTTCCGACCCCATCCCATTTGTCAAACGGAAGAAAATGCTTTCTACGCGCCATGCATCGGACACAGTAATTTGGTATTGTCTTTTAAGCCTGCTTTTTATTGATGTTCGGCAATTTCTTTGAAATGAAGACGGGTTTTGGGGTAAACTTTAATGAACGCGTTGTGGAGTTCCACCTTTTTGGCAACCAGTCATGTATGTATATATATTCTCTGGACGTTTGCAGTGGGTTGCTGATTATTCTGTATGATTTCGCTTAAAATCACGGTCTATTCCGGCATCTTTGCATTTGGAATATGTGGTCAGAGATTGAACATACTTTATCATAATTACATTGATTTATTTTGACTTAAATGCGAATTGAGGAGTGTTTGAGGACAAACAATGCACCGGCAAACCGAACTACAAGACCCCCTCTAATGTCACCTGGGTGCTCATAAAAATTACACATCATACTATTAAGATAATTTACTTTTTAATTTACTGCGTTTCCACTCGGGAGTCCAAGAAATTATTGTTCTCATGACTCCGCTATTACAGGATTATGCAGACAATTTTGCAAACACTGCCAAAAGAAACGTAAATTTTTCCTTTTTTGCTAACGATACTTTGTGCTAGTTCCCCATTTGTCAGTATTATGAGAGTGAATAAGCCATCACAGGTGCAAAATGATCTAAAAACTACTCGCCTAAGATAGTGAAGTATTTGCGGCCAATACTGGTTACTCTTGACAGCCTTTGGGCAATTATTTTTAGTCAGATTATTACTCTTTGTGAACATAAACGCATAAATATTGATAGTGACTGAGGGTACATTCCTCCGATATCTAAAGTTGATTTGCGCGCATTTGGCAAGGCCCTGTATATTCATTATGCCGACGCACATTAATGCCTGATTAAATGTCCAGTTTTACTTTGTATCCTAAAGAAATTTCCTTTGATCACCAAAACCGTACATTTCAGACACCGAAACTCATGAAAAACAAGGAGCGGCATGATGACTGAGGCAGAGTCCTGAAATTTCTTAGTGGAGAATATCATTCAATACTTATTTCTGCATGTTGGCGAGCTGATATTGTACAGAACATACTCCCAGTTAACTGCGTAATTAATTGTTTCTACCAATAGAGTCTGTGTGATGGGAACGATATCCAAAACGCACTTATTTTTCAATCATTGTATGCGACCAGATGTAGTATTTTTGGGTAGTACTAAACAGATCGAAATAATTTAAATTTTAAACGTTTGGGCCGTACGGTGATTTAAACGAATACTAATAGAAACCGACTCTCCTTGACTTACTGGAGCTCTTTAGGCACTTAGTTTTACTAGGGTAGCACTTAACAGACTCTGGAATACGACGCATAAAGCTGACGTTTTCCTCTATAAAACGGTTTATATTTGGCAGTTTCGAAATTTCCGGGATTGCAACTGCAAGAAGACTATCATTTCTGTATGCCTACTTAAAAAAGGATAGCATATGAAATTGTATATATGCCGCGTAACTAAAGTAATTCGAACGCCAGTCGTCAAAACAGAGGACAAGATCTGTTTTCGTAATTTTTCTACAGTACATGTAATTCGTTTTCGTAGTTTAACAGGAATTTAGTCCCTGTCATGCCCACACTGACCTGTACTTCTGTTTTCCACTAATCAGATTAGTAATTTCATTTAGAAATCACATCCCAATTTTCGGCCAGTATTTTGTGAAGTTTAGTGCTTGGTCTCAAAACAATATGTCTTAAAAGGCAATATTCGTAAACAATGCGTCCCTTGAAACATTCGGAGGGGCCTAGTGGACTGCTCGATGTGTAGGAGTAGCCGTATAACCAGAATGATAGTGAAAAATTGTTCTCAGAAATCGTGACGAAATCTTATTTGTAGATAGCTTTTCACTCGCATGTCTCGCGTTGCCACGGATGCTAGACATGTTCCTGATACGTTTTGTACACCCACCCCACCTCATCTAACAAAATAGAGCGTGCTGCAAGTCATAGCTTCATTCTGTTTATTCATTGTTCAAACGTCAATTAATACTCAATTTTAGAAAACGATGATTCGCATTTAAGTAACGTGTCATTGAAGCCACGGTTTTGCTGTTTTTTCTCAAAATTCAGTTTAAAAAATCAAGAAAAATATCAAACAGGCTGCCCGACGAGGTCTTTTCATTGTGGATTCGATTTGCCTTCCTAGCGTAGACTGAAAAACGTGCCGTTTTTTTCACCTTCCCATGGTCGCCAGATACGGCTCCTGATATGCGCGGCTGGCTTCGATTGCGAATCCGATTTTTCGTGGGAGTCCGCTCTCACAATGGGTTTTCGCTGGATTATGTCACGGGAAAAAAGAGCGCCCCTATTGGGATCTAACTCCTGGAGCGGGGCTCTGTGCTGAGCGTCCGCTTGCCTGCAGAGGCGAACTGTCGAAGCACTCATGTGCTCAGCATCAATCGTAGATTTTGCCTGTAACACGCTTATTGTTGCTTCGAGGAGCTGGACATCAGAGAACTTTCCGTGCTGGAATAAACACTGCTCTAATTTCTGCAGTTCCTCCCGTTCAAGTCGACGCCTGTTCCGCTCGATAAGGGCCTTTGAGGACTATAAAAATTGAAAAATAACAATGTACGGCGTAATTTGAAGAGCGCTTGATTTTTGCTTCAATTGCCTTTCAAATGGGACAAATTTACAGATGGAAAATATCTACTGCTTTGTTTATGTTAAAGGTAAGCCATAAGTACCAATTGTTTAACCACAATTAATATCTCGTCCTTAAACAGCAACATTGAGGAAAGTATTGTTGACCAATAAACCGATTTACTACAAAAAATGATCGTACAACTTCCTGTACTACATATTTGGCCCCGCTCGAAGGTAGCAAAAATGGCAGCGATAATGCGTAGAACCCACAAGCAGATGGCGAATACAGAAATATACCCTAAAATTTGATGTGCCTGTGAACATCACTTATTATTCCCCATTCCCGTTGTTTAAAATTTTCCTCATTTCCTGGCTAAATATAAAGTTGCCAGCAGTGTTTTATCGAAATACGTGATTTTAGAAAATTTCATTTTTGCTCCTTTTTATTATCGCGCTCATTTTCTTTGCCAAATGCCAGTGCAGAATAAGACTTACGGTAGAAATTTATCCATTTTCTTCAATTTCTTGACTCCATTCCCTCCTGTAAACCCCCCTTTAGCACTATTTATCGCATGACACAATTAATAGGCTTGCTCAAGATAGCTATGGATCTTACGACACATTGCTGCCAACAAAATTGCCAGAAGCATGCCATAAGCAACGAGCGGGGCTTCCGTAAATTGCCGAAAACCATGCGTTCAGAAGTCGAAATCCTTAAATCGTACGTCCTGGAACTGTGCTAGGGGAGGTAACATTGCAACCGTGCCTAAGTATCAACTTCTGAGAGAACATGTACTCGATAACTTTAGGTTGTAATTTATAGAAAACACCGCTCACTCAGTATATATGCGCATTTGCTTGATTATACGCAACTGGTGAATCATCTTTTTTGAGCAATTCAAGAGGACCCACATCTGCTTTTGTCTCTGACGATGGGATCGAGCAGGAATACGAAACGTCAGGCTAATAAAGCTCTTGTCCCAACAAACGTGTATCCTTCTTCAGGATCGACTAATTTTCTCTAGCTCTGACACAACACGATATACGTTGCTGCAGTTCACTGACAAGCACCAATTTTAATTCGTTTATGATGTTCGTAATTGTTGTTGCTCTGTACTAGTTCGAGATTTTAGGGCTCCCAATACTTTATACGATCATTCTAGCATACACACTCAGCGAAAGATTATGCATAAATAATTTATGCAAAGCAGTTCGCCACTTTTTTGCAGAAATGTCCGATTTTTTGGCAAAGGTTACAAGCGTTGCGATGCCAACGAGGAGTGAAGAGGATCGTGCTACTGTCTCTTAGAAAAACTTATATACCCTGCGGAGTACTATCATATACTTCTCGTTAGTAGCTTTTACGCTATGGGCGCACAGATTTTCGTGTCACCAAAAAAGTGCCATTAATTTTGTACTTTTGCATGTGTGCTTAGCTCTTTACAATTCCCGTTTTCGAAAACAGCAATAACGGTAGGATGTAGATCGACGCCGTTTTAGCGCCTTTACGGTAATAAAATCAGCACTTAAGTGCATGCATTGATGCTTTAACTGCAAAACAAACATAATGTCTACTAGGAAAAAACAAATCCGGGAACTACGAGATCGGCTGAAAAAGGATCATTACAAATGTTGGCATATTATATTTTACAAATTATTGCTCAGTAACTATCCTGAGCGCACGATAATTCAATATATTATAAGAG